>CM021103.1:507914440-508047890 GCA_007115665.2 Sequoiadendron giganteum
ATAGATTGGTTCCTTGGTTTAGGAAGAAGCGTGACTCAACATCCTTATTTATAGTAGAAGCTCAGTATATTTTTGTAACATCTTGTTGACATACCAAGGTGGTTTAGATGAAGAAAACTTTGAAGGATATAAAGGTAGTGTATGATGAATGCATTCTCATATTATGCGATAATATCAGTGCAATAAATATTTCTGAGAATCTAGTGATGCATTCAAGGACCAACATATTTCTATTTGTTATCACTTTCTAAGGGAAAAGAATATAGAGAATCATATTGGAGTATGTTCCTACTAAGGATCAAATTGCAGACATCTTTACTAAGGCACTTTCAAAGGATACTTTTCGGTATCTCCGACAAAATTTAGGGGTTATTGCCCCTCCTAACTAGATGAATAGATAGTGCATCCATCTAGGGGGAGAAATTCATGTCATATCCTTTTCTCCTAGATTAATGTAAGCTACATCTCAAGGGGACTAGGTAGTTGGTTGGTTGTTTCTTTTTATTAGATAAGCAAGGGAAGGACCATGATCCCATGGTTATAAAGCTAGAAAAAAAAATAGAGAAATAGGCTAGGGAAAATGATACCATCCACCACCAAAAATTAGCATCAGACAAAACAACCTAGAGCCAAAATGGCACACAGTCCAAGTACCCAAAATTGTAACCATAAAACCATTACCAACATAATCAAAAATAGAATCCACATATTGATCCACAAAATAGTACACAGACCATTTATGAGATTAACCAAGGACCAGCAAGTATGAAACCATAACATAGCTATCATGAAATAGCAGTTTGGGATAATAAAACTAAGCACCAATAGTTTTAGAGTAGACATATAACTAGAGCAAAAAGATAAGTCCTGAGGCCACACCCAACATGGCACAGCGCATGAGTCCATTGGTGACCTTCATATTCTTCCACCACATGATTCCACCTCACAGCTAACAGAACAGGTCAAATAGTCATCCACAATGCAATAACATAGCACCCAATCACCATAACCACCCCAAGGGTGGACAAAACAACCCAAAATTCCAACCAATTATTGTATATTTCAAAACATTTTGAAACCAACAAATCATGAGAAAACCAGCTCATAGCAGTCCTCTTAGAGAACCATTTTCAAATCCAAACACAGCAAAAATGTTGAAGAAGCAAATAAACTATGTCATCCAATTTACCTCTCCACCTCTATAGGAGAAGTTACTATGAGAACCATGTCCACTACAACAAATATTCTCCAGCATACCCAAACTCCACCTCGATAGGAGTGGTCTCTGCCTCAAATGGAGTTGCAAGGGATAAGACTTGTTAAAGAAGTATAAGCAACCCTCCCCACTCTTAGAACCCTTCTCCACCTCCATAGGAGAGGTCTCCACCTCAAAAGGAGAGGACTCCACCTCAATAGGAGACGCAATCTACAGAGCCAGGAAGGTAGCACACACCCCTGTAGAGAGAATACACATAGTAACCATGAGCAACAAGAGCACCTAGGCCTTCAACAAGAACTTTGAAAGCAACCCCACCAACATAGAACTCGATATGGTCAATAGAAACCCTAAGGCCTTTAAGAAGAGAAAAGAATGCAAACTAGCCAAGACCGTAGAGGATGAAACCTGGGAGTACACATCACCCTTGATGAACATCAAGAAGCCTTGCATAAGCTAAGTAAGTATTCCAAGAAAGAAACCCACAAAGGAATC
This sequence comes from Sequoiadendron giganteum, assembly GCA_007115665.2. Classification (NCBI taxonomy): domain Eukaryota; kingdom Viridiplantae; phylum Streptophyta; class Pinopsida; order Cupressales; family Cupressaceae; genus Sequoiadendron; species Sequoiadendron giganteum. The sequence goes on from CM021103.1 coordinate 507,916,152, forward strand.
CTCTAAAATCACGTATAGCTTCCCCAAAAGAGATTTCAAAGCAACCCCAACAAGAGATAGAACAACCAAAGACTCGGCTAACAAAGCCCAAAAAAACATAAAACTCAAAACCACCACTTCTAAAATGGTCAAAATTTGGGTGTTCATAGCACCCTTGAAGATCATCATCATACTTAACAAATAAAGTTGTGAAACCATAGTGTACTAATCACCTTTAAAACTCATTAGCAAACCAACAAAGGGAGACACTTTTCTAGCAAGGAGGACATTGAAGACTTCCTCATACACCATGTTCATCTTTTCATAAAGAGCTTCTGAAATAGTTGAATCATTAACCAAGATAGAACACCTTTCGAGCTCAGAAACATGGAACTCAAAGTCAAAGAGAAGGAAAATAGCCATAAATTGGGCAAAGGCATAGTAGAGAAACAGGAGAGGAAGGACCAAATAGTGCAACCACAACTACATAGCAACCCAGGCAATAGGAAGGGTTGAAAACCTCATAGGCCCACAAGGGCACGCAGGAGAAAGCAATAATCCCCATCCACGCGGGAGAATAAAGGAAAAGAGAATTGAATATGACTTGGTAGGAGACATGCACACTATAGCCAATAGTAATCCCCAACAAAGAGGCAACAAGAGAACAACAGTCGCCCAACCAGTCAAAGACATGCCTAAAAATGGAGCACCAACACCATAGGTCAAATCCAAAGCGGTATCCAAGACTCCCCCAACTAGAGAATTCCCTCCCTCCAAAAAATGGATTAGCAACAAGAAACATAGTAAAGACATACAGTGACCAAGCCAAAGAGTCTACCGTAGTCATCAAATCAATGGCCACCAAAAAATTCATAGAAGAAATGATGTTGCCCATGGGAGAAAGCATATACAAATTGAAGTCTATTGAGCAGATACCAAGCACAAATGTCCCATTAACCTCACCCAAACCGATACTTTTCATAGAATGAATATGTTGAGCACAACATTATTTTCCCTCAAGGAGATTTTGTAGAACAACAAAGCATTTGGAGCTCAAAGGCCCGCAAGGGCACCACAAAGAACAACTCAAGATACTTCTACCAGACACCCTCCCTCCAACAAACAGATTAGCAGGTAGAACCACAGTGAAAACCAAAGATTCCACCATAGTCATCAAATCAACGACCACCAACAGATTCACAAAATAAATGATGTTTCCCATGGGAGAAAGCATATACAGGTCGAATTCTATTGATCGGATACCAAGCACAAATGTCCCATTAACCTCACCCAAACCAATACTTTTCATACAATGAATATGTTGAGCACAACATTCTTTCCCTCAAGGAGACATTGCAAAACAACAAAGCATTTGGAGCTCAAAGGACTGTGAGGGAACCACGAAGAACAACACAAGATACTTCTACCAGCTGCCCTCCCTCCAGCAAACGGATTAGCATCTGGAACCACAGTGAAAACCAAAGAGTCCACCATAGTCGTCAAATCAATGACCACCAACAGATTCATAGAAGAAACGATGGTACCCATGGGAGAAAGCATATACAAATCAAAGTCTATTGAGCAAATACCAAGCACAAATGTCCCATTAACCTCACCCAAACTGATACTTTTCATAAAATGAATATGATGAGCACAATATTATTTTCCCTCAAGGAGATGTTGCAGAACAAAAAATTATTTGGAGCTCAAAGGCCCACGAGGACACCACAAAGAACAAATCAAGATACTTCTACTAGTTTCCCTCCCTCCAGCAAACAGATTAGTAACTAGAACCACAATGAGAAAATCCAAACACCAAGCCCAAAATTCCACCAAATTCAACACATCAACAACCACCAATAGAATCATAGAATAAATGTTGTTGCATGTGGAAGAAAGCAAAACCAAAATGAATTCTTTGAAGTAGAAACCAAACATAAAAATCCCAATAACCTCACCAAAACCGTCACCATCAAGGATACATTACGGTACAATAAAGAAAATGGAGCTGAAATACTCCACAAGAGTAATGAGAAGGCACACTACAAAGCCACCTGTGCCATGAATAGGAAAAGACAAGCATCGTGCCAAAGACAAGACTCTAACTACAACACCATTCAAGCATCCAAGAGAGGCCTCAAGCATACTCAAGGCTCCAGGAGGCAACCAGGGGTAGGAGAGAAGAAACAGATCTTCCACGATCTCAAAATAGTCCCCCAACCAATACAAACACTAGTCAGGGGCCAAAACCACCAACAGAGAAACACTCGGCACAACAGTGACAAAAACCACACCAGCAAAACAAAAGGGAAGTGGAAATAACCTCTGCCAATTACCCAGCAAGCAGGGACGTGGCTACAAACCATCAATCAACCAGGATAACTCATCATCATCCTCTAAATCACCATCGCCATCACCCTCTCCTTTAGGAATTTTCAAAAACCCTCCTCGGCTCCTTTTCCCACTCAGAGCCATCAACTAGTTTGGTTGTTGTTGATAGGGGGAGCATGTATATTTTTTTAAGGAGAAGTGTAGTTATTGAGAATGTGTTGATTTAAATGAAGACCTCGACCCTTTGTGGATTTTCCCTCTTATCTTTTTAGGTCACCAGTGTTTCCAAGGAGGTCTTTGGTAATTGCAGTGGCTTGACAGTTTGGTCCCTTTTCAAAATTGGTTGAGAAAGTGCTCCATATTTCTTCACATTATTGTTTCTATTCTTGTATCTTGGTGGTCACGATTTTAGTGTTTGTGTAGTGTATCAATTGAGCTTCCATGTGATGAAGTTTACCACAAGTTGGTTTGTAAATGTTTTATCTCATGATTGTGTCTTCTAAGCTTTCGAGATGAAGTGCTTTGTGCTAGCTATTTTTGGCACGAAATTATGAAAGAAGTATATGGAAGGGTTACTAGACATTCATGGAATGTCTCTTTGTGGTCCATAGATCAATAGTTTATCTCTTTGTTGTTGCATATTATTTGATTTGTTTCTTTGAGTGATTTGTGGATGTTTGGTTGACAGGGCTTGTTCTCTTGCTTGTGTTACGTGCTTGGGGGTCTGTGCTAGAAATTGAGATTGTGTTGAGATGATTTTGGGTCTTTCCCTATCCTGTTGAGAATCACATTGAGTAAATTCAAATGCAAGATGTGTTTTTGGGTTGATTGGTAATGTTGCTAGTGTTTCTTCTACATGGTTCCTTATTGCTAACTAGGGATGATGTGCACCAACATGTTTAATTTTTGGATCACATTGGAAGATGTAATAAGTTGTTTTAGGTTCTCTATGTCTCCTATATAGGACCACTAAATCACTGTATTCATGTTTCTAAGGTTGACTTGTTGAGGTCATTACTTTTCTCCTATTATGGCCAACCTAATTTGGTGTTTTCCTTACTTGTTGAGGATATAAATGCAAGAAAAAAATCAGTTGCAAGTTGTGTGAGAGTGGAAAAATGCAATAAGTAATGTGATTTGTAGAAAATATAAGTCAGATGTGCTTCAATGCCTTAGTCAGCAGAGTGTATTGTTGACATATGTTGTAGATTGAAATCTTCATGTATCCTGCTCGAAGATAATGAGTCTTCCTAGTAGGTCCTTGTATCTTGCACTAAGGTTGTGCAGCTTAGCATGCAAGTTCGTGTATCTTCCCCTAAGGTTGTGTGCCTTAGCCTACAAGTCTTTCAAGGAGCGGTGTGTTTCTTTAGGTATTGAGCAGTGTGTTTCTTTAGGTAGTGAGCCTTAAAACAAACTGTAATCTTATTCATATTTTATGAGATTTCTCTCTGTGGTTTTTTCCTTCTTGGGTTTTCCATCTATATTTGGTGTTATCTTGTGCATGTGTCTACATTTCTTTATTTGTTGTTGATCTGATTAAGAGTTGTTGAATTTTTTAAGGGTTGTTGATCTTGTTAGAAGTCTAAATTTACATTGTTTTGAAGGGTTCACATTTTGAATATATTGATTCACCCCCCTCTCACTATCCAGGCATGTTCAACAAATAGTATTTAAGAACCTTGTGATTGATATCGTAAATTCTAGGTTTCAAAAGTAGGTATGTTTTCTAACCTTATTTTTCAAAATGGTTTCCAAAATATACCGTCATTTGCAACCTCAACCGACTATAACTATTAAAAATAGTTAACATTCAAAAATTTAATGCATTGTCTATTATAAGAAAGCATTTATTTTTGACACATATCAAGAAATTTAAATGCAATTTTTACTCTAATTGACAATTGTGATAAATTTTGAAGGTGACTTTCATTGCATTTTTACTTTGTTAAGAGAAAATGGTTTTCACTACATTCATCTTGTCCATGAAGTTGTAGGTTGCAAAACACTCGGTGTTATGAAACCTATAAGACACAAACTATTTTTAAACAATAAGACATGTTTAAAACCAATTGGTTAGTTACCCCTCACCTTAATTTAGTTTTTTTTATGTGTCCCCCACGTGTAACTCCTCCTTGAGATCTCCACCCTTGATCTTTCAACAAGAAGAATGAAATAACTCACAATGCATTGTGTTTTCAAACATGCAATTATTTTGTGCATTTATTTTTAATCATATGAAGAAATTGAAATATATTTTTTAAAAAATTCATAAGATAGTGATTATTTTATTAAATATCAAAATAGTTTTACATCGATGTGGGTGCCTCTACAACCCAGAAGCATTTACCCTCCCATATCAAAAAATATAAACCAACCATTATCATGGTAGAGCAATTAATTTTGAAACAGAGATTACCAACAAAAAATCCCCCCATAACCATCAACCATGTAGGGTCTAAGATTTTACATTCAATAACTGAGATTTCCAACCCTTTTTGTTCCCTGGATTACAATTTGATTCAAACATATTATAATTCAAGCACATCAAATTTTTTCATTGCTCTCTAAAAAATTGGTCATCGGCATATGGTAATGCATTTGTCCAAATCCAACCCTTGAATGTTGTAAACACCATTATTTCATCCTTTGCACAAAAATTTTGGCCACCTTAGACCACCCTTCAAACTTCTTTGTCTACGATAGTTTGTAATAAATTCACAAATTCCTCCATCCACTCAAAATTTTGGTATGCCTCCAAGTTTAAATTGTGCTTCAAAAATCTAGTGTCATAATTAGCTTGTACCCTATCTCTTGCCAATATCACATCCTTAATGTCTAGAATAAACAAGTACATCTTCGCCCATGCCCCTGAAACAAGCAACATGTGGATATCATGAAGAGAAGGGATCCCTTCCCCCAAACTTTCTTGTACCAAAATGTCCTTCACCCCAATGAGAAACTCAAATTTTATGAGGTCTCACCATTTCTAAAATCACTCCTTTGGATTCCTACAAATCAAGCAAAGAAAAAAAAACTTGACATAATATCATAATTAACTCTATATTGTTCACTCCCCTTCACATATTTCCATCCCAAAATTAGTTTGTTAGCATCTATGTTAGTGTATATATTGCATACACATAGGTTTTAAGCCTACTCAGGTGTCCATTGACCCTTCCCACCTCCCAATTTGGCACTTTATAGAAGGAGTTCTTTTGTAAATAGTCCAAACAAGCTTGTTGAATGCGTTGTGAAAAAACAAGAACTTTTACCAAAAATGAAACTCGATTTTGAGCTACCGAGCAAAAGTTATGAAGCTTTCAATTTTTTCACATTTTCAAAATAATTGATCCTCCTTCAAAAAAAAAAAAGGTTTTTTGAAAAAAAAATCCTCGAAAAAATTAGAAAAGAGAGGAAAAATAGAGAGAATTTGAACCCCCTTGGGTTGGAAAGAATCAAGGGTTGGAATACCATGTGACCAAGGGCTTACAATTGATATTGTTTGCCCCTTTCCTCTCCTACTAACATAAGCCCTATGGTAAAAGGTGACATCAGTGAATTGGCATAAAAAGGGAGGTGAACAATAGTGGTCTTCCTTCCATCGAATTTGGCAGTCGTTACCACCAAGAAAGAGCCCCAATGTAATGGCCCACCTACCATGGATCTATAACAAAACAAGTCACAAGTCTCTTTGAGAAATCACAGGTTTCTAAAAAATGCAAAGGGCTTTCTTCACAAAATCTCAATAGGCTTCCCAAATGCAAAACATTGTCACCAAGTTTGAATGTGCCTAAACTCTTGGAAATCACCACAAATATGGCTTGTGATTAAATCATGGTAGAGATTCCTCACAACCTGCCACAAGTGATTCACAGCCTATAAACTCACTAAAATGTGGCAGAGACTCTTTGCAGCCTACCAAAGATGATTCACGACCTGTATATTGATCGATTCTATGAATTCAAGTGTGTTCCACAAATGATCTTGAAATTAAATGGCCCTCCAAAATGAAACACAACCTCTATGAAGAAATCACAAGGGTTTGGTTGATGTGTGCCTAAGCACAGGCGAGGTGGAGGTATCTTCCCATATTTGGTGTCCCAAACTTTCTACCTCCCCTCTTAATTGTGGCTTGCAACCAATGTAAATGCCTAAAATGAACCTGCTATAGAGGGAATTCTGGTATGCAATGAATAAATCATCACTTGTGATGACTAAACCTGCCCCTTAATCATTCCTTTAGATGAATGATCAAAACCACAGATAAACTGCAAGGGTCGCAAGGCTTAATCATGCCTCCAAAAATGTTATCCTGCAAGCTCGAGTCGATAATGCCTTTCCAGTGGATTATTGCAGAGAGACAAATTGATCAAAAAATACAATGAAATGCTTCACCTTATGACCTGCAAAAATCCATGTCCAGCTTTGATACCATGAAATAACATTTGATAATCAAAGATTGAAAGAAAGCACAATGAACACAAAATTGCATAAAGTCGACCCATAGATTAGATCAATAAGGTGTACAAAATAAGAATGAGGGAGGCAACCAACCTCCATGAAATGAGGATAGGAATCCTCACTCATGGAGTGGTGGCAAGTTGCCTACCAAAAATGTAGGAAGAGGTTTCAAAGAGAATTGGCATCTCTAAGGACACCTATCTACATTAGCACTTCGCATGAGAAAGGGCCAATGGACACTCATAACACTTCTTTCCCAAACACAAGTGTATTGGTGTGCCAACTATGAAACGTGGCAATTTTTCCTACAACTGAATTTCACTTAACTAAGTGATGTGATACACTCTTCGCGACCAATTTATGTAGTAGATTAGAATTGTAGTCTTTATTGACTTTTATCTAGTTGTATATTCTAAATGACAATATTATCCTCTCATAATCAGATTCACCAAGCATATCTTGAAATGCAATGTTGTCGTGCACCTCAGATTTTGAAGGAATTCATGTTATTTTATTGTTCTGCCAAACATGTCATTAAATTTGGATGCATAGACAAGGCACATAAGTGTCATGAAAAAAATAGATAACTCTTGAATTCAACTAATTATTTACTATAGATGTGGAAGCAACGTCCCTCCATACGATTGCCAAACACTTAGCGTATATCTTTTAAATTCCTATTCAACCTTCATGACTCAAGTTTGGTTAAGAATTAAGTTAACAATTGGTGTGAATTCAATGATGCAATTCTTAATGAAATTCAACCCTTACAAGGTATGAAACATTATATTTTCATGGTCAACTGTAACCATATGGATAATAAACTTGAATTGAGTTCTAGTATTTTCAATCTTGTAGGCATGATTGAATATTTGTTTAATAATAAATAGAAGAACTCGATAATTTCCTAAGTAATTATATTTATCTAGATACATTGAGTGTCAAATAGACCTTCAATCTCCTAAGAGTGTGATTTTTTATGAAAGATAGGGTCATGAAGATTAACTTGATATTGATAAATTACAGAGTAAAATATAGTGAAATTATTTGATTTCTATGTTTAACTCTTCAATGTACATTAGTTCATTTGAAATGATTTTGGATAATCAATACTATACTAGTGGCATTTAAGCAACAATAGTTTACTTCTCACAGTGCCCTAATCCTATTCTTAGTTCTTTCAACTTCAAAACTAACATTTCCAACTCAAGGAAGACTATAAGACATAATATCCTTGTACTATATCATGTATGTAGATAAGCCTAAAAAGAGGGTTGTTTTACTAATATGAATATTATTTTATAAATATTAAAGTGTGAAAGCTTTGATAGTGATAATTGTATCTAGCATAAGAATGATACACATGTGGCCTTGGATAGATAAATTTATTAAAGTCTAAAATTTTATACAACAAATTATTTTCTATGACCCAATTGTAAACTATGAATATAGTTTAGTGTGTTCCTAATGGATCTCTAAAGGGGGAAATAAAATAAATATGTTTTAAATATAAGAGGAGAATAAAAATCATAAGATATCCATGGCTTGGTGGCTTGGGATCGATATTTAATATAAAATATATATTTAAAAATTATTATTGACTATGGAAAAATCATTGTTATGAATTTAGTCTACTCAATTAATCATATCCCCAAGATGTAAACCTTGAAAAAAGTTAGGGCCACATTTTTATTGAGTACCTTTAATATGTAATCATGCAAAAAATCTAGAACCCTTGATTTAAAAACTTCAAAAGGCCAATGCCTATTAGGAATTAGGGTTTTGGAATCAATATTTATATGAACATATTAATCATATAACCAAAGCCCTAGGATGAAAGGATTTTAAACTAAAATTACAATGAGAAAAAAACTTAGAGAAACCATTTACAAGGTGCTTGAATAACCAAATCCTAAAAACTCTTAGTTGGTTAAATTTGTCTATTAAGTGGTTTGAATCTAGCCATCATAAGAAAACCTAAAAATTTGGGTATAAAATGAAGTGGAGTTTTCATATTTGTCATGTTGAGGCAAGTGACAAGGGGGGACTAAAATCCTTGAAACCGCAATTTAACACAATTATTTTTATGAATTATCAACTTCAATATTTTAGAATGAATATTTTGTGTGCATAGATAAGTCAAGATAGGGTTTCCATTCACCAAATTTAATTAAATTTTAATAGTGAGATCAAAGAACCCTAACTATGGAATTGATTTGAAATTAAAAACAATTGAATACACCCTAAAATAAATAAAAATTAGGGTTTGACAAACTAAAATCAAATCATAGAGTTCTCTTGGGCAACAAATTTTCTCCAGATTATCATTAAAGTATTATTTAAAACTTAGAAGAGAAAACCTTACCTGGAAGAGTGATACACCTAAACTAGAAAATGGTAAGAAAATATCTAAGAGTGGTATAATTCCCTCTTTTCTCACTATTGAACCATGTGATGATAGCAAGGCATTAATCAATTATAATTATGAGAATAATACCATAGTGGTAGGAGACACTTGAATGCAAATGAAGCTCTATGTGTCAAAAATGTAGAGGCATGATGATTAAATGAAGAATCATTCAAAAATTTAAATTATCTCACACAAATAAAGACCACTATAAATACACAACTAAGGAGATAGGTCAAGATCTAGAGGAAATACTTACGTAACATTAATGATCGGGTTTTCGTCATATCTCATGAAATTAGAAACTTTATTAGATGAGTAAAAAATCCTAGGATCACATGCTAAACATTATTATTAAAGATGTTAGAAACCCAAATATCTCAATAAAAAAAGAAAAAGGTTTAAAATCCCAAGTGAAAAATAATCAAAATAAACTTGAAAAAGAAATTTCAAAATAAAGAATCACTTTCCAAAAACCTAAGGATTAAAACCTTTTCCTAACTTAAAATAAAAACTCTTTAAAAGACGAGATCAAAATCACCCTCTCGCAAGCAATGAAATAAAGAAAAAGTTCAAAATTAGAAAAGCAAGAAAAAAAGATGGGTCCTCATTTTACTAAGAAAAAATGTGTCATGTGTGAAGGTACAACAAATGGAAATTCAAGGGTTGGGGCCCTAGCTCGGATGGCTAAATCTTTCCTGTTGTAGGAGGTTGGTCACGAGGTCTAGTCTCCCCCACCCCCGTGGTACCGAAGGGCGTGTCGCGCTAGCGCCACTGGTCACGTTAAAAAGTTTACCCAGTGCACTGCAGTTTATAGGGGGTCATGCTACCCGATTCTTGTAGTCTAATAAAAATAAATAAAAACAAATGGAAATTCAAGTGTTTCCATGTGATTTCATTCCCTTTCCTATTTTTTCTAAAACACATCATCACAAACTAATCATTGAACTAGTTAGTAAATCTCTTATCAAATGATTAGGGGTCTATTAGGCTATGCATGTACATAATTAAATATAATAATTAATCACGTTAAAATTACTCTACTACTAGTGGAGTATCTAAATCCATGAAAAATTTATCTCTAATCCCACTCTAGGTACAACTCTATTCAACCGGACATCCATAGCCCTAGTAGAGGTTATTTGAATCACCTGCCTAGTTGAATTCTTTGAATATAATATTTTCTTTTCATTTTTTGAATTTCCTTTTATCTTTTCATCATCATTATTTTTGTGTACTTTATGAATTTATTTCAATGTGAAGGTAGAGATATTATTTTTTATTCAATACTCAATTGTAATAATTGACTCCAACAAAGCCAAAAAATATTTAATTTTTTTGAAAGGATGGAACGTTTCCGAATATTTTTAGCAACACCAATAATCATCCTTACTTTAATTATCCAACATGAATACATTATTAAATGAATATTATGAATAGAAATCCCTAAGCTAATAATGGGCCCTCCATCAAAAATTGAATATAAAACATATCAAAAACATCATAACCATTGGTTTTGATAAGATAAGTAGCATTTACAGGGTGTTGTACCCTTCACATAGAGAGCCCAAAGGGCCAAAGGAAAGCATATTTCAAACAGAACTTGAACTAGATGAGCAAACAGAAACAGCTGACTGGCAGCTGTAGAACAACCAAAAAATTAAACAACCCCCGAAACATAGGGGTCTAAACTGACTCCTCGACCCGAGGCCATGAAGCAGCAATGGATTTGGGGAGTCCCTTCTTCTTCTGTAGCACAACAACACCATAACCACTATTAGCACTTAAAAAAACTCATTTTCATTATAAAGGTACCTAAGGAATAGAGCAAGTTCATCAAGACCAAAGACAATTGATACAAAATAGCAACATGTTAACAAACTAAATAGAATATTTAAGATGAAAAAAACTAAAACTAAAATATAAATTTATAAATTAACCAAATTAAATGCAAAATAAATATGCTAAAGAAAAATCAAAATTCAAATAAAATAAATCACAAAATAACTATGTACAAAGAAGGGCTCAACGCAACTTTTTAGGTTTAGAAAAAATGTTTGAGAATTGTCTATTGATAGAGAAAAACTCTTATCAAGGTGCATAACATAAAGGAATTTTCTTTTGTTGGAGCGAAGGGCCTTCTCGATTGGCTAAAGCATCATGTTGTGGGCTAGAGGTCACGAGGTCTAGTCTCCCATTTGTCTATGTGGCATCAAAGGTTGTTTACACCAATGTCACCAATCACGTGAAAAAAATTTACTAGGCACACTACAATTTATAGGGGGCTACCCAATTCCTACAATCTAAAAAAAATAGAAAATAAAGATTTTTTTCCTAATATTCTCTAAAATATAGAAAGGACCTTATCATAGTTTATTAAATTTTGCATGTTTTCATTTCCTTTCATATTCTTCATCCCACATCAAAACTAAATGAACAATACAAAATTCCTTGACTCTAGCTCTTTTATCAAACTATCTTGTGATGATTTTCTAATATTTAGTTAAATTTTATAATGAAATATCTATTTTATTTAATAGTTACAATAGGTTTTATAGTCTAGCTTCTATTTATCATCAATCTCCAAAAAATCTTTCATGAATTGCAAGGTTGGAATCCTAAGGTTTATAAGAAAATGAGATCTAATCCATACACTAAGTAGTAAGGAGAGGCACATAATGTAGACTTTATCCCAATTTTATCGACCCATAAAGTAAATTTTAGATAAGTATTCCAATCCATAGGATCTTACAAATAATTTGGATTAACAACACCAATTATTCAAGGGCCCCTTGGGAAAAAATGAAAACCTTGATAATATTCTATAAGGCATGATTGGTTTCCTCTCCCTATGACTTAAAACCTATTAGATATGGAAACTTATAACATATGCGTATGTGCATCTTTGAAAAAATGTAGCCAATAGTAACCAACTCTTAAAATCTAATATTTCTAGAAACTTTTAAACCATGTCATGTAGTGAAAATTCCATGAAAATATTTTAGCACCTGAATTTTTCTTCTTTACTTAGACATCTTAAATAAATTCTTTCATGATTTCTCCTATATAAAATTCCTATTACAAAATTCCTATATTTGTAATGAATTATTTTCTATTGATTCACAAGGCTCTTCTTTGAGTGGCATTCAACTGATGAGAACACTTATTGTGTTAAAAATAAAACACTAAATTTTTTTACCACTCATCACTCATAATTGAACTAGTAATATACTATTGATAAACAATCAAAGTATATATTTCACCTATAATTTTTTTCAAACCTTATCCTCTCACTAATTTCATTGTTTACATTTTGTAGATCAAAGTCATGTAATTCAATCATCCACTTTCTTTTTTAATCCTAACTCATTCTACGCCATTATCTTTGTTTCTTGATCAAATACAACAACAAAACATTTTACTTCAAAGAATATAATTTTTAAACTTGTTTACCACCATAACTAATGCAAAATACTACTTTTCATTATATTTATATCTTGACTCAACATATTTAAAAAGATAGACCATAAATGTAATTCACCTTTTCATCATCTTACTTTCCCTTTTATGTCAACATAAAAACATGTGAATGTCTTGAAGCAAAAGAGTAAATATAGAATGTTGTGAATAATTAGAGTTAATCATCACTAAAGTATTTTTAATTAATTTATGTATTTAATTGAATGTCTCATAATATCTAGCACTCCATTCACTTTTCAAATTTTTATTTAGCATGGTATTTAATGGTTTAACTATTTCTATAAATCTTATGATAAAATTTTGTACAAAATTAATCTTGTCAAATAATGACTTTAATTCTTTCTTACTACTTAGTAATGATGTTTTATAATTGTATTCAATAATTTCAAGTTGATAGATATCCCTCTTTCTAAGATAATATGATTGGGAAGCTTAACTTTTGTGACTCCAAAGATACACTTATGTGGATTCAATGATATTCCATATTTTTTTGTGTTAGAGTCACCAATGGACTCAAGTCTCTAGGATCACCTACAAAACCAAAAGATGCCTTCCATAAGAGAAGCAAGATCAAAAATATTTCTTGATTATGAACACAATGGATTTGACTAAATACCAATATGATTACATGGATTTACATGACTTAAATTAATTGATTAAAATGTGTATATAATGCCTTGTTTATATAGGAAAGGTTGAGAGATAGGACAAGACAATATTGTGACAAGCTTCTTAATCCTATGCAATAAAAAAACTAACATAAAAAAAATGACCTAAGTAAACTTAACTTGTGAGTAGGACCTACTAGTGAACTAGCTAGGTAAAACACCTTATTTACACCAACATTTTATATTATTATAGTACTTTTCCTTAAAGATACTAATAATTTGACAAACAAATAAATTAATAAAAAAATATTAACCTTTAAGATAATAATATTTTAGCAAACAAATATATTAATTATCTAGTAAACAAAGATATTAATAAAACATATTAAATGATATTGATAAACATATTTAATATTAGTTTGAATTAATATGCCATTATTTCAACTTTTGTTATTTATTGTATTTAGATATTTGAGAGGAGATTTTTAGTTTTATTGAGCCAATTCTTTTTTTAAGTGAGAAGTCTAATATATGATCAATATATTTTGAAAATATAGTATATCATTCATGCATATAATTATGACCTCGCCAACTAAATATTTTAATATTGTATTCATGGCACATTGAAACATAGTTTGTGCATTGATCAAGTCAAAAGGAATCCACCAAAATGCAAATTTACTCCATTTGGTTGTGAATTTTATTTTGATTTTATCATCATAATTTACTAAAAATTGGTTGTAACTTAAAAATAACCATATAGAATCACATCATTTGTGAGCCATTACAATATGAAATACTTCGTCTAAAAGAGGTAGAGGATAGTTATCTTTTCTCAATCTTTATTTAAATTAAAACAATATTTGTAACACAATTATAATGTCTTAACATAAATAGAATTTATGGTTTTAGTTACTTATGCACTTTTTTAAAAATCAAAAGGATCAATAATAAGATTTATTGATTTCTTCTTCTTCCTAAAGGACTTTTATTGGGGTTCAATGGGATTATATGAGTCATAATTGATGTATCAAAAAAATTATATCCCAATTGTCCATATAATATAAATTATACATAACCTTTAAGAACCTACATCATACCTTTGTTTTCTTCTTATACACAAGAATTACCTATGAAGGCATTCTTTACTCTTTTTTTAACCATTACTCAAATTGTAGGGTTCATATCGCCACCTCATAAATCTTTGGTTCTTTCTTTACCAATATAATCAACAAAAAATAATATTTCAGCAAATTACATACCTTTGGGTATACAATTAGTTTTCAAATTCATGATTCCATTGAGTTCAACATCTTCCTTGTCAACTTCATCAATAATTTACACTTCAAAAACAATTGAATTTGTGATGAAATGAATAGTTTGTTAATCATCCTCAAATAATTGAAAATTATGAATGTGGTTTGAGACTATAAGAATTGGAATGATATCAATTGGGAACTTTTTTAAGCTTTAACTTGTAACTAGTTCAAGAGAACTTATTACTACTACCAATGCATGAGTTAAGTAGTTATTTCTTCATGAAATAAGAAAAATATTAAATGCATCAAAGTAAACAATAAGAATGCTCTCATAGACCACCTCACTGTTGGTTCTCCCCCTTTGGTTAGTTCCTCTGAGGAGGACGATCTTCCTGAGCCTTCCATGGACCCCCTTCCGGCTATCCCTGTTGCAGATCTTTCTGTTGTTGTTCCTACGGTATCTGTTGTTGCTAGTTTGTCTGAGCCTGCACCTCCCCAAGCTCCTGTTTTGGCTATTGTTGTTGATGGTCCCTTGCTGCCCCGGTCTACTGTTGTTGTGTAGTCGTCTCCTCTTTTCGACTCAGTCGGTTCGTTAATCTCTCTAGTCTCCTCTCCTTCAATGTCGACGCCCACGTTGTGTGTTGGCTCCTCGCTCGTGGTGGTTGTTGGTGATCCTCTCCCCTCGCCCTGCTTGGTGGATGTGCCTGAGCCTTCTTGGTTGGTCGTGTTGAGTAAGAAGAAGGGACTCCCCAAACTTGTGGCTTCTCCGCGGCCTCGTGTTCCGGTTGTGGGCTTGGTCCCCTCTTGTTCCTAGTCTTTTCTTTTCTGTCTCTTTGTCTCTACAACTGTCGGTCAGCTGTTTCTGGTTGTTTCTCTAGTTCAATTTTGTTTTGAACTATGTTGTCCTTTGGCCCTTTGGGCCCTTTGTGAAGGGTCCGACACCTTGTAAATGTTGCTTAACTTTTCAAAAATAATAAAAATTTGTACCTTTTTGTGATACTTAGCTAGTTTCTTGTCATTAAAAGCATATTATAATCTTGCATGTTTTATAACCAATTCAAAATTAGAATTTCAACTTAAGATAGCCTATATAAGAATGACACATGCGGAATAGTAGTTGTTAACAAAGGTGTAAACAAGTGATCAAAAGATATTTGTAGCTCCTTGATCTAAGCCTTTAAAGTTGCCTCATGCTCCCCATCCCTCTTAATTCCTCCTTTTATAGTATTGGAGGCAAATTGGAGCATACGCAAGTCCCCCTTCCTAAAAGGTATGCCAAGATCTACTTCAAATATAAAACTTAATATAACATGTATCTCATCCTTATCTCTATGGAGAATAGTGGCTTTTACACTCATATGGTTGTGTTAACTCTTTTCTAGTGTTATTTGTTTCTTGGACTTCTTAAAAGGAGGGTTTGGAGAAGTGAAGAGTTGCACTGAAGTTCAAAGGTGCAAAGGTCATAACTTTCTCTTTTTTGAAATTGCTAATTCAACCCACTTCAATAACCCTTCAAGAGTAAGATTTTTCTTTCTTTATCCACTCTAAATATCTTGAGTCTATGTGAGGCAAGAGAAATGGAAAGGTCAAATATGTATGATGTGGTGTCACAAGTTGATGAGACTATTGGCAGGAGGTATTCTAGAGGGGAGTTGGAGCAATGGGATAAGGTGACAAAAGGGGAAATGTGCACTTGTGAAAAAGGATACCCTAGTGGATTCAAAATTAAAAGAACTAACAAGTGGACCTCACACTCTTCCATGTTTAATTAAAATGGACTAGACCTTTTGAGGCATGACCTTACTACATGATGAATCAACTTTTTCATCACTATTCCTCATCATCTCCTCCAACACCACCTATAGTTTTGTGGGATGTGAGTTTAAGGCATTGAAGTTGTGTTCCTACCCTTGAGTTTGATAGTTAGTTGAAGTTTTCCTTCCCTTCAATTGATATTTTCCTAATGATAGTCATTGGAAGCTTTCCTTCCATTCATTTGATCTTTTCCTAATCTACATCCCCTTTGTCATAGCCATTTCACCTTACACTCTTTTCATTTTGAAATAGTGAAAGGTTCGGCCAATCACATTCCATGCCTTCTTTGGAAAACTAATCTACTGTAAGCTTTTGAGATACTTGATCCTTATCATATAAGGGAGACTAAATGTGATGTCCAAGGCTACCTTGTATATGCCACTTCATCATTGCTAGTTAAACCGAAAGTCCTCTAGATGAAGAGGTTGTCCATACTTGTTACCAAGTCTTTATGCCCTAATGTATCTCTAATCAGTGAGGTCTTCTATGTTGGTAGATGTTGTAAGGATGTCACATATGAGCCCCTCTAGCTATCTTTGACTTTGATACTAATATGACATCTTATATTCTACCAACATGAGATTTTGCAAAACCCCAACTCTTCTCATCTCCCAAGAACAAACACTAGACAAACTCTTATTTTATGCAAACCCTAAACAATCTACTTACCTTATATAGAGACTCGTTTCTTCAAAAACAACACTATGCTTTTACCACCTCAATTCTTACCAAGTTAGGGTTTAAGTCATATTCTTGCATTAGTGAATTTAACTCACATGTAGAAGAAAATCCATGCAGAATTTATGCAAATGAAATTCATTTTGATGTTTTCCATGGTGTTACCACCTCAATTCTTACCAAGTTAGGGTTTAAGTCATATTCTTGCATTAGTGTATTTAACTCTCACATGTAGAAGAAAATCCATGCAGAATTTATGCAAATGAAATTCATTTTGATGTTTTCCATGGTGTTACCACCTCAATTCTTACCAAGTTAGGGTTTAAGTCATATTCTTGCATTAGTGTATTTAACTCTCACATGTAGAAGAAAATCCATGCAGAATTTATGCAAATGAAATTCATTTTGATGTTTTCCATGGTGTTACCACCTCAATTCTTACCAAGTTAGGGTTTAAGTCATATTCTTGCATTAGTGTATTTAACTCTCACATGTAGAAGAAAATCCATGCAGAATTTATGCAAATGAAATTCATTTTGATGTTTTCCATGGTGTTACCACCTCAATTCTTACCAAGTTAGGGTTTAAGTCATATTCTTGCATTAGTGTATTTAACTCTCACATGTAGAAGAAAATCCATGCAGAATTTATGCAAATGAAATTCATTTTGATGTTTTCCATGGTGTTACCACCTCAATTCTTACCAAGTTAGGGTTTAAGTCATATTCTTGCATTAGTGTATTTAACTCTCACATGTAGAAGAAAATCCATGCAGAATTTATGCAAATGAAATTCATTTTGATGTTTTCCATGGTGTTACCACCTCAATTCTTACCAAGTTAGGGTTTAAGTCATATTCTTGCATTAGTGTATTTAACTCTCACATGTAGAAGAAAATCCATGCAGAATTTATGCAAATGAAATTCATTTTGATGTTTTCCATGGTGTTACCACCTCAATTCTTACCAAGTTAGGGTTTAAGTCATATTCTTGCATTAGTGTATTTAACTCTCACATGTAGAAGAAAATCCATGCAGAATTTATGCAAATGAAATTCATTTTGATGTTTTCCATGGTGTTACCACCTCAATTCTTACCAAGTTAGGGTTTAAGTCATATTCTTGCATTAGTGTATTTAACTCTCACATGTAGAAGAAAATCCATGCAGAATTTATGCAAATGAAATTCATTTTGATCTTTTCCATGGTGTGCATGCCTTTGTCTTCAATCAAACAATCCAGCATCAACCACATAAAACTTAAACATGACTACTTTTGTTAAATCGCCTTTATGAGTCAATACTTTCATGACTCCCACTTCCTCTTCTTTCCCCCATTCTGACTTTTAAGCAATGTCTCCCAAAGCACAAAAACACAAATTAAACCAAAAAACCAAATATGAGACCTATTGCATAAAAGCAAGCAACAAAAAGAGCATCAAGAAAAAGCAAGAGCCAATCAAACTTTAAATAAAATAAAAACATTCAGAATGGTACAAAACAACCCTGTCTTTTGAGTAAAGATGATGTGCCAAAGCATGTAAGTGTAGGTCACTTTCTTCCTTTAAGTTTATTGTATGAGGATCCATCCATCTTCTGAAAGTGACACATCCGACAACAACAGCAAACTGTTAATCCCCTAATTCCCTGAAATTAGGGGCTTTAACCAGAAGTTATGGCGGTAAGCAGAATTAACCTCCAAACAATATGAGAGTGACTCAAACAAATTTCAACATGTCTTGCAATCTCGTCCAACAAATTATTAATGGGCATGATGGAATCCATAAAACTCACTACAATAGCTTGTTCATCAAACTCACTAACTTCATCATATCCTGGTAAAATTTCTAGTTTTAGTGTAGGAGAAAGATTTACCAAACAGTTGATGGCTAAGTATACGAGGAAGATTTTTTAACGAGTGCTTAGACATTTTAAACACATTTGTTAAAAGGAGAGGCTAGAGAATGTCATGAATCAACAAGGAGCATCCGCCTTGTGCATCAATTGGCTGCTCAAAGAATAAAAAATTTCTTCAATTCTTTGCTCAGAGAGGAATCCAAATTAGCTTTTTAATTTCTCATTATTTGCCTCAATGGATTTTTGCTAAATAAACTTTAATTTCATTGTCATTTGGTAATCATTATTTGTTGATCTAAATTTTTGCTAAATAAGCTGTAGTTACCACTGTTCATAACATGATCCTCCATTTTGGTCATATAATCAGTCAGCTTTGTGTAACCTTTGTTTCCCTTGCAATCACAAAATCTGGCATTTCTTTTTACAGAGGCTTGGAGTTCTTTAACATCTTCATTTTTGAAGGTTTTGGTTTTTCTCATAGTGATAGTGCAATCCTGTCTAATCATATTGGCCACTTCAGCAGTATTTTCCTTTGCCAACCATTAAATGCCCAGCAGCAGGGGTATCATTTCAACAGGATTTGAAGAGTCTTTCGAAGCATAGAAATCCAATTTAATTTCAACACCCAAATATCTTCATGTCTTTTCAAAACCATAGTAAGCCAATGTTATGTATGCTGTAATACAGCAAATCATAATGCAGTATAAGACATTTTATAAACTAAATACCCATTTACCCCTTGCCAAAATATTACTTCGAATGAGCAAAAGGCCAGCTTGTGATTTCTTGGGATGCTTATCGAACCTAAAATTATCTCAATTAAAACAAGTTATCTTGCACTCGACATGGCTCAATCCCATGGTTCTAATTCAGTGTTTAATTTAGTGCAACAGTTCAACAAAATTGTCATAATTTGAGATACCATTTTAACCAGGACTGAAAAAAGGAATGTTCATCATGTTCATGATACTGCTAGGCAGATTTGTATGCTGTAAAATGTTTGCCAGCTGGCAACAATGCATCTATTATAAGGGAAATATAAAGCATAATGTATGTTCATACATTCTCAGCAGATTAAATTTAGGGAATCAAAGTTTGCCCGCTGAAAATTGTATATATATCTAGTTGATTCATAAGCTGTCATTTTTGAATTTCTTGTTGCTATGAAGATGCATGATGGAAGGCCTGTGTCAAAGAGGTATGTTTTATGGATTTTGTATACAAGCATCAGATAGCTTATAATCAATGAATGACTTTTGTATGAGAGCCTAGTAAGAGACTTATCTGAACAGCACATGTCTTATACTCATGTTTAAGAATAGATATTAAGTTTGTTTTCAGACTAGATTTACCTATTTAAAGAAAATTTGTTGGTTTGAGTTACAGATCAATCAAGTGACTCTTCAAATGCACCTAATTAAACAAGTAGCAGAACAAATTCAATTGTCCATATATAGAATAAAATATACTGCTTGGGAGTGTAAACTACAAATCAAACATTCTTCTATTTAAGAATCTAAGGCTTCAATTACAGCCTACAAACCCTGTTCATTATCTCAGAACTTATTGAAAAGTAATATAGTTGCAGATAACTTCTAAAGCTGTTTGCAGCTAATATTTCAATTATATCTAGAGTCATCTTTTACCCCAAGTATTGACTTCTTGAAGTTTTAAAAAATGGAAAAGAATTAACCACCAGATTTATAGAACAGAATCTGGAGAATAGGCCCTCAATTAGTTTTTTATTTGAACATCTGTGATTTCTGCACTCAGGAAGAGGTAGATGAACTGTTGGACAAGTCAACCCAGGTAGAAAAAAAAGAAGGAGCCTTCTAAAGAATTCAAATGTTTCTCAAATGTCAAGGACGAGAATAAGAGGAAGAGCCTTCTATAGAGAAGGAATACTTCAAAGAAAAGCAACCTTCTATGGAGCTCTGATTTTCTAACAGAATAGGTCAAAAAATGAGAAATTAATCGTGTGGAACTAAACCTGAACCTATATTTACTTTGTCTCAAAAATTCTTTCTTGAATTAGCTCACTTTTTTCAATTCCTCAAGCGCTGGAGTCGCAGGTGTTGGTGCAGCTCCACCGGTAGTGGGCCTGTGAAACAACATTACAACAACTATTAGGTACCAATAAAAACATTTTAAATGTGAAGAACCCTGACATATCCAGTAACAACATGGCTGTAAACACTTTTCAAAGCATCCCTGTAATAGCAAAGCACACTGTTTTATATTGGGAAACAAAACTTACAGGCCAACGAACACCTTGAAAGCATCATAGATACCCCATTGTGCTCCAGTGAGTGTTCCAATCATAACAATACGTAAAGGCAAACCTCGAGTAAAGAGACCAACAAGACCCATCTTCTTCACAGCCTGATTCCCACAAACATTCAAGAATTGGTTTTTACTATAAATTGCTATGAACAAAATGCAAGACAAAGAAAATCCTAGAGCCCATACAGTATCTGATTTAAAATTGAATAACAGTAGAGGACAACTCAATGAGGTCCCATAGTGTTTATTGGTATACCTCGCCCACACTAGCATCCTTAGCATTGTTAAGGAATGAAACCAGATTGTCAGCTGGATGAGAAACAATAGCGCAAAAGACACCAGCAATGTATCCTGCTGCAAAACTAATACCCAATTGAAAAGGTTTGCTACATTGATCCTTTGGTTTGGGGACTGCATGCTTGTATAGCAACTCTACCACAGTTTCAAAGGATGCAAACTTCATCATTGTATCTGCAACAAAATAATGATATTAAAATCCTAAAAATATGGTTGTTTATTTGCATGAAAATTACATGGAAAATAACACCATAAGCCACAGGAACAAGCATTACAACTTCTGTTGCCTCCTGGAAACACAGCTTTTCGATGGAATGAGACTGTTTCCATGCAAACACACACATGCAAACAATGGAAACAGACATTACAACTTCAAGTGATAAAATGATTCCATAAGTTTTTACTAACACCAATACACATATTGAGATAGACACTGAGTTTCAGAATGGTTTCAATGCTCCATGTCACACATAAGAGTTAAGACATTTGTGAGTTTCAGCTTTTATAGAAGTCTCATTTCAAGAAGTGTAGGCCTAACCAAAGCAAATAAATTTATGGATTTAGCAGGAGGAAAGTAATAACAAAAGGCCCAGCTCTATTCATGATGGTGATTAGAAACAAACAGATCCTTAAAAGTCAAGCATCTCCTACATCATGGTAGTTCAGAAAAATACCAACCTTTGACAAAACCCTAAACATCTCCTGCATATGAGGCAAAATATATTAGATAAATTTAGAGCCATCCCCCAATAGACAAATGTTACTGGACATTAGAAACAATACAGATACGAACCAAAGAACAAAAGACATAAATTATAATGAACTTAGAGAGAACCCTTCAGAAACCTTATACTGCAGGAAATTCAACACATAGCCAATGAAATAATCCAAGCTAGAAGCCTACTGCAAAATAGTTCACTGACAACAAACCAACATATTATTTCAAATAAAAAGAAACGCATAATGAGACAGAAATCTCTTCCAGACACCTAGCAGAAAAAAATAACAAAAGCTCTGGCAAGTCAGAATCCTAATGTACAGGAAAGATACCATAAATAATAAATATAAACAAGATAAGGAAATTGCTGAAAATTAGTCAAAGGCAAAGAGAAGACTTATTAAAGGGAAAAGTAGCACACTGAGCTTGACATAAGGATGAGAGCACATGTATAAGATACTACAATGCAAAAACAAAAATGCTTTATGCGTATACAAAAATGGCCAAAGAGAATCCTCATTGAACACATTTGGAGTAACAACCTAACGTTCAGGAAAAAAACTAAAAAGTTAGCTCGATTTGATTACACAAGGCCATTATCACATTTCAACCTGGAAAACCAAACAAGTGCATTAAATGGTCATATATGGTAACCTTCAAAGAAATTACAAAGATTTTGTACTTACAAGGTATTTGGCGTCCCCAGAGTGGACCAATGCCCTTGTATAGACTGCAATAAGCAAAAGAAAACAGTGATTACATAAACATCCAACAATACTTTGCTTAATTACAGATTAATAAAAATACATTTGACAAGGCAAAGGAACTTACCCAAGAACTCCTTCAGATCTAACAAATTTTGGGAGCCCATCAGACAATCCTCGAGCAAATCCAGGTTGAGTTTGTACTCTAACTTTTACAGCCTCAAAAGGACAAAGAGCAATATCAGCAATGAATTCTGCAGATGCAGAACCTGCCAAGTAGATCAAAGTCTTGTACTTGGAAGCATACTCAGGCCCTGCAATGTCTGAGTAGTACTTCTTGAAGAACTCATAAAATCCAAACTTGCAGGCACCTTGAACACTGTACCCCAAGAGAGTTGGTACCCACCCCCTGAACAAACCCCTTGCTCCTTCTTCTTTAAGGAGGACACCAAAGCCAGTTGCAATACTTTTGTACTTTGCAGGGTTAATCTAAAAATCACAACAGAAAATAAAGTGAATATCATCAATTTCAGTTAACTAGTGATAACCATTGAATAGGTCTGTGATTCATTAACTGTGTACAAGAATTATTAAGCTGACTAAGAAAGCAAATATTATATTATACATAATTTTTATCCTTAATATCAGATTAATTTATCAAAGAAATGCTGCATCCATGAATAACTCTTGAAATACAACTCAGAATAAATAAATAACCTTTCTTGCAGATAAAAGAATTCAATTAAGATTTACACATCAATTTTTTCCCATATATATTTCATTTACACAAGAAAATGGTAAAGAGGGTGGAATTCTAACATAAGCTGTGGGTAAGACATAAAGTCAGATCTACTAAAACATGTTTATCAATCCATTACAAATTAAGAACCTGCACAATTCAAGGCTTTGGCAACAGCAGGAACTATTAAATGCAAGGTCAAATCCAACAATTACTCACTCAAACATGCATGCAGTTTAATATGTTTGTAGTGCAATAGAATCTTGCATCCTATCCAGAAAAGTGTCTAATTCTAACAAAAAGAAAGTAAATTAAACAAAAGTAATTGGAAAAATCAAAGAAAAAAGGGAAGAAATAAGAGAATAATCTATTCTTTGGCTGATTTTTTAAAATAGTGCTTTCATTAAATTACCAAACTTTGCCATGTTTTCCCAACTTAAACAACAAGTATTTGAAATACAGTACGCGTTAGCAGCACCAACTCCCTACCATGTAAGTGTCAATCTTCTATAGGCTGGTTAGCTGTCAGACTCAGAAATGAGAATCTCATCCAGGCTAATCTCTCACCAGCTCCTTCTAGATGCAATTCACTCAGAAGACACTCAGAAGGCCCAACTCATCCCATCCAGTAAGAAGAAAATCTCTTCTACTCCATCTCTTAACATTTTCTACTTTTTTATGACCGGAGGAGTAGAAAAACTTTGAATTGATGAGAAAAGCTCCATCAGAAGCTCAAGTAGGATAAGAAATTCAAGAAATCTTTGAGGCAGATGCTTAGATTGGAAATCAGTGATGAAAGAGAGTTGAAACACAGTTTCAATGTAAGATGGGCCCCCAGATCAGAGAGGTAGTCTGATCTTTTTCTTTTCAGCTGATTGCATACCTCATCCAACAACAGTGCAAAGATAGACACTATCTACAGTAATCTGATATTTGTATGAAGAAAGGGTTCACTTTAAGTAAAATCAGCTTATACTGTCATGCAAACAGCATCCTAATCTGGCAGTTGAAAGAAAAACTAGAAGATAGAAGACGTGATATAAATCTTCCCCTAATGGACAGCTTTAGAATGGGGATTGTATCAAGAATAAAGTCATAGCACCAGATAATCCTAAGCAGGCAGGTTATTGGACTAAGAACAAATCAATTATGTTCATTAAGAATGCACTGGAAGAGAGTTAGGCAGGTTTAAGAAATATTCTTATCTTGGAGAAAACTTAAACCTGCTCCTAGAGCTCAATAACAGAGGCACAGCTTGAGCAATGAGCAATTGGCTGGGAGATCAAGTTAGGCAGGATGGAGAATATAAACAAGCATACAGGCAACATTGCAGATGAATATGATCAAACTAACACAAAAATTAAATGAGTTGCTATTCACCTTTACTAATCGAAGATCTGAATTATATTACTTGGAAAAAAAAGTTATTGCAGCTATTCATAAAGAAAAATTGGGAAAGGCATCACACCCTTAAAGTCATATCAGACATATTCCTTGAAATGCATGGAGGAAAAATAGCAAAGAGAGAAGCGGAGAAGGTAGAAGTTTCCAACTGATGGCATAATCCAGCTGAGATGATAGACTACCTGATATTCCCTATCCTACATTTTCAGGTCACTCAATCCATTCCTCCTTTGATGTAAGCGAAAAATGGATTCAAATCTATGCATCAAAATGCACTGATGTCAATGTCATCATAAGCACCATGGATGTTCAGTCTTCTAATGTCTGCCAGTTTTTATAATGACCAGTCAAGAAGCTTTGTTCCCCAGTTACTACTCATGTTAAGTCTAAGTTACTGGTTCCAATTCGGGTTTGTGTAAGCCAGTACAGCAAAAATATTTCGTGTGTGGGTACATTTTGGGTACATCCATACAAAAAAATATAAAAAACATAAGCATACACATATTTTAGCCTAAAAACAGGAAGTTTGTTCAGGTCAACCCATAACATGCATATAATAAACAAAACAACCATAAAAATACTAATATTCCCACAGATTACTATGACATGTAAACATGTTCTTCCCTCCAACATCTTATTTTCACCTAATATTGACAGATCAACAAGTTTGAGCAGGTTTTCGGCAGTGGTTATATCACCACTTTCACAAGCTTCAAAGAAGACAATTTCCTTAGACTTGTCATTCATATTAGAAAGCCTTTCGTAATGTTGCAGCCTATGGTGGCTTCTTACTCTAGCAGGAGAATACAGCTTCCTTGGCCCTTGGTGTAAACTTTTCTTTTGCATCTCCTCCGTTTTGAAGGTGCTTGCAGTAAAAACATAATTCAAAATCCAACAACCACAATAGTGCCATTAAAGTTCAGTCCTAAATTATCCAAACAGACCTGAATTTCAGGTACCGTGAATGCCAATACAGAAAATATAGACAATGTATCCGTGAATTTTTTTATTTATACTTTATTTTGTTTGTTTCTGTTATGGATAGCAGACGCAGAACTATGTTCATTATTACTCTGCACATTTTCTCATAACGAACCCATGGCAAACCAAACAGCACACCCATAATGGAGTGAATTGGACCAGGATCGAGGGCTCAAGGTGAGCAAACTGGTAACTAAGTGTTAAGTTCCTTAAAAACACACTTCTAACAAATGCCAACATCTATTACAGGATCTTCGCTAATTACTTGCAAACAATAACAAACACCAACATGTATTACAGAATCTTAGATACTTAAAATCAGAATTTTAACAAATAATCATATGCTTGACAAAATATATAAGAGATACCCAAATGCTTCGCAAAGATACTTAAGAGATACCCAGATGCTTGAAAAGGATATATCATATTAATATATATGCCTTATTATGGAAAATAATGGGAAAAATCCTCGAGAAAATATGCAACTTTTCCATCTCGCACAGCCCATAACAATTTTTATTTTCCACATTCCTTCTGGTGTCTATTTTTTTTTTACTTTTTATTTGTTCTATTTTTTTTTTGGCTACGCAACTTTTTTCATGCGGTGCAATCCATAACAATTTTTATTTTTTGCATCCCTTATGGTATATGTTTTTATCTTATTTTGAGCTTTTTATTTGTTTTAGAATTTTTTTGCTGTTTTTAATGTGTTGGAAATGGGAAGCATCCTGAAGCCTCAAGGATGGAATGGGATATGCCAAGAAGTCCCTAAAAAGGAGCAATATCCCCAAGATGCCCCCAAAACTTTCAAAAAAAGCCTAAAGGACACCAAGGAGAAGAGCTTCCTCAATTTGCCCAAGTCCCTAGGACATCACCCAAACCAATGGCAATGCATTCCCATAAAATGCTGCAAATTTCTTAATCCAAGTTTATGAGATAAACTATGAATAAATTGAACTAAACACCAAAAGCTGCAGGACAATGGGACCATAACATCTACTAGAATCTTGTCGATTAAAGATGCAACAAAATTGAATAATTCTAGAGCTCTGCCAATTCACATTTTGCAAGAACAGAAAATTAGCATAGCAGCAGCCATATCATGAATATTGACGCGTGTCCAAGACCACATATCTTATAGAAAAACAAAATCAAGATATGCATAACTTCTAAATTCAAAGAAGAACAAGAAATTTGCTAAGAAGCATGAAGAAGTGAATTAGAAGATAACTTACAGAAAATTGTAAGAGTTAGGTCCAAATGGGATTTTGGACACGTTCGTGAACACTGAAAACAGTACCCAAGGTCCTAACACATGTTTGAACATATAACTAGAATGTTAAAACTCTACAAACGATGAGGTTGAGATGTAATAAGTACAAGGTAAAATTCAGTGTGACATAGTTTACATATCTTAGTAAAGCCATCTAAGCCTACTTCACACCATGTTAAACACACCCCATAACCTTATACAAGATTTGCCAGGCAGGTACTTTAGCAAAGGCCTTGATGCTTCACAAGGGCACTAAGGTCCAAATGTGATTTTGAGCATGTTGGTGAAAACAGTACCCAAGGTCCTAACACATGTTTGAACATATTACTAGAATGTTTAAACTCTACAAATAGTGAGGTTGAGATGTAAAAAGTATGAGGTAAAACTTGGTGTGATAAGGGTTTATATATCTTAATAAAGCCATCTAAGTCTACTTCACACCATATTAAACACAGCCCATAACCTTATCAAAGATTTGCTAGGCAGAACAGAAGAATGTACTTTATCAAAGGCCTTAATACTTCGCAAGCGCACTAAGAGGCTTGAGCGACATTAAATGTCCTTACAAAGTGCTTGTATAAATAGATATAGTAGCAGACAATCGGATGTCAAAATACAGAATTAAAAAAAGCCCACATCCTAAACATCAAGTTTCAACATATAATCAAAACACACACACAAACCTGAACAAATAGCTAAAATCTTGGCAATTACCCATGTATTAAGACAGAGCTCTTAATAGACAACCTTTAAAGAGGAGACCAGGGTTTAAAATCTAAGGAAACCTAATAAAATGTTGAAATTGGGTAAATTACCACGTCCAACTTGTTGGGTGTGGTGTAAATCCAACGAACTAATCATGATGTATGCTAAATTCTTGTCAGAGTTATGGGGTGGTAGGTGTTAAATTGAAACAATCATATAAAATTATTAGAATGTCGATTGAATTCTTGGTTTAGTATATACATTTACCTCTACCACTTTAGTTGGCCTCCTCCACTAAGCCACAAATGATGAAGATAAAAGATATCAATTTTTAGTTTAGTTGGCATTTTAATTTATGGTAATGAAATTTCGGGTGTTATGATTACTATATAAGAATATAGTATTTCATAAAGTACCCTAAAATCAAGTTTCAACATATAACCAAAACACACACGCAGGCCTTAACAGATAGTTAAAATCTTGGCAATTACTCATCTATTAAGACAGAGCTCTTAATAGACAAGAGGTGACCAAGGTTTAAAACCAGAGGAAACCTGATAAAATGTTGAAATTAGATAAATAACCACATCCAACTTGCTGAATGTGGTGTGAACCCAACGAACTAATCATGACGCAAGTCCCTGGATAAGTAACTAAGCACCAAATCATAAAACTAAATTCAGTGATCTCAATGGCCCACCCAATTATGATATACAAGACAATTTAAACGCCAGTAACAAGGTTTGAGATAATCGTTCAGGGGCTTTTGGTGCAATGTCGATCCTAAAAACAAGGCAAGAGCGTGACCCATGTTCAGGTTCAAATCCCAATAACTACAATAAGAGGGCATAAACTTTCACAACAATCTTGGGATACATTCAAGCATAAACCATGTTTACAGATGGTGAGAATGTGATCCAGGCTTCCCCAGATAACACACATAATCTAAGATTAATCAGGTAGAAATAACGAAGATTTAACAAAATAGGTAGAGAATCTATTGGAATGGATGAAAACCCAACCTGCATATTGCATTTGACAAGATCAAGAGGAGTCACACCAGTGTGGGTGAGACCACAACTGAGGATGCCTCCCATGGTGCAGGCTGCATAGAAAGCCGGGGAATACATGGCGATTTTCCCGGGCTCGCTGGGGGCAGGTACCACAAATGCCTTGCGAGGAGCAGCATTCACCTTATGTTTCTTTGTCACGTCCACACCACTTCTTTCCGCCAAAAGATCCGATACAAATGAGGAATGTCCCCTCAGAGCACCCACTGAAGATGAAGAAGAAGAAGAATATAGAAAGCTTGGAAGCATAGTTGACAATCTGCCTTGCTCTGGAAATGTTGCCATACCTACACAACCAAGAGAGATCGAATGGCAAAATAGCTAAATGCCAAAGCCTTCTCTTCTGTTGGGTTGAGGTTTTCAGATTTTTTTGGATTTCACTGGTTTATCATTGCTAGACGGTTGGTTTGATGAATGAGAATCTCTGCTTTTTTAAATGGCTTGTTTTTCCAATATCTTCCCGTGCGCTAGGGTTAGGAGGGGCGACTGTTGTGACTCTCTTCGCCCCGCCACTTCGTGAAACCTAAAAGGTTAGACCAAAGCTTCAACACTGAATCCTCGGAGGAGAACTTTCACAGTTTGGACTATGCATCTTTATATTGCTTACCCTCACTTGACCGAAGGCTCCTAGTGCAATGACTAGTGTATAATTATTCTAATTATTAAAGGACTAGTTTTGGTTTTGTATTTTTTATGTATTATTTTAGGTTATTTGTTATTGTATTATTGGAATGAATCCAATTCAATTGAGTTATATGAGATTATAAATTGTCTCAAAATTTATTAAATTAAATTTAAAATATAAGTCATCTCCCTTCAATTAATGGTTATAAGTCATCTCTCTTCAATTAATGGTTATAGCATGTGTTAGAGCATTGTATTTAAGGATAAAACCTAATTCATTTACACTCATCTTAAGACCATCCAAGAGAAGATCTAGGAGCAATAAAGGTATATATGTAGCTCAGCATAGAAAAATATTGCATTATTAGTTCACATTAGCATCTTGGACATCACTATATTCTTGCTTCTTGTCTTAAATCATTTGTATTAATCCCGTTAAATTAATAACAAGGATTTTGATGTAAAAACATCCATGGTAAGAAAGAAAGATTACATCAACCAAAAATATTTTCTTTAGGTTATTTATCTTTTACAAAGTTCTTAGTTTAATAACAACACTTTTAGTTTGTCGTATTGAATTTTTTGTCTACATTTATCAGTTTGAGCATTTACACCAATGAGGCAAAACCATATATCGACAAAGTATGTAGACCATGTTCACATGCCCATTTTATATTTCATGTCATTTGTATAAGGTGACTTTTCAAATCAACTATTAAAGGTTTATGAGGTGTGCACTATGTTTGTGGGATTTGTGTCAATGGTTGTTATTGATCTAGTTGTTCATGTTTGGAACCATGTCAAGTTTAGAATCATATAACTTGTTGAAGAAGAAAAGAAGTTCATTTATATGTTTCAAACATATGCATCAAGGCAAACTTCATAGAGAGATTGTTTAATGTCAGTTTGATAATGCTTATCATAAGTGCATGGGGGATGTTACTACATTTTTTATCAGCATCAACGTAATACATCAATCTACACTATAAAAATATGCCAATGTCATCATGAGCAACATTGAGTGTAAAAATAGATGATTGAAACAAGAGTTATTAAAGTTAAATCAATCAAAGGAGTTAGATAGTTGTAGTCACACTCTTATTTAGTGCATGTTTTTCATTGAAGTCTAAGAATGGGCTCTAGATCCATTGTGAGCCCTAGATGCATACATTTTTTATGTAACTTGATTATGGAGAACAAAATATTGATCTAAGTGTTTTACATATTATTGTTATAATATTTGAGTTTTTTTGTGCATGTTGAAAAGTGTTTTGTGTTAAGATTACATAATTAGGTAGCCTTTCATTAGGCCCCCTTACCACAATTGCATTAGGTTTGACCAAAGAACCTTCCTAGCCTAAAAACACATAAATAGTGTCTATCGATACCCCCACTTTGCAAATGCAAAGTTTAAACATCAAGGTCAATAGATTCTTGACATCAAATTCAATGCAATTCAAGTTTGCTTAAAGGATTTAGATCCATGGGCAAGGTTCAAATCCACATGTACAAGAGTCAACCTAAGCAACAAACATAAAATTTACTAATATAGATGTAGTCATCTAATATCTCTTAGGGATCTAACAAAGTGGAAAATCAATTGTTGAGATTTATCGCAAGGAATCTTCGTCAAGTTTAGAGTTAAATATCATTATTGTGTTTACTTAATTAATGATAATTTATTTTAATAGCATTATCAATCCCAACATTATTTTTTTAACACTAATCCATTATCTTTATTGGTTATTTATTTGCCTTAGTCTTATTTGAAAAGGTTGTTTATTTTTCTTTTTCATTTTGGGGAACTCATCGAATTCTACACCCCCTTAATTATTGGCCTTATGAAGTGGGAAAAAGGATCTAGGGTCTAAACCACACCTTTCCACTTGCATCACATTAGGAGGACGCAAAATTGATCATGTAAGACCACTTGGCTACTTTCCTCAACGAAGAGCTAGAATGGTTTATTAGGGTTTTGGTCCTCTTTGTATGGTTGGTTGTTGGTTGAGGGTTGATTATGATTAGAGTTGAATTTATGTGATTGAAATTGAACTAGGTTAACTATGTAACTATAGAAAATTGATGTAATTTCAAAAAAGTACATAACTAATATACTGAAACAAATAACAGAAAAGGAGAAGGCAGAGACAATGGAACTTGGCATATAAATTTGAACTAAAACTACTTGGCCAGGGGCGTGGGCACCCTAGATTAGGAATGATGATTTTTGGAATCTCAAAATAGGTATTAGTAAGTTGCAATCAGTAGGTTCTTCCCTACTGGACTTAGCTTTAGAAATTCATATATTGATGAATAATTGCTTGTTCCCTAATTTGTTGAAGTAGAATGCTTGGATGCTTGATCTTGCTATTAGGTCTTCAATCTTCTCCCAAATATACTTCAAATTTGTAACTTGCAAACATGAAAGGAGAGAAAAAGGATTGTGTCGTATAGGGGCTTTCCTAATTCAAACCTCATTTTGGTGTTTCGACCTCCGCGATGGCTATGATGATGTTGGTAAAGAGTGCTTACCCTCGGTTGGGCAGGGGTAAATGGATAAAACAAATGATAAATTACAAGTGTTGTAACTTACCACTCAAATCTAATTTCCTTGATGGACTAAACTCATAGTACTCATCTCATGCAAGGAGAATTGCATGCTTGGTTGAAGGTCTTGCAAGTGTTAGTACTCACAAAATAATGAACATAAAACATAAAACAATCTTACACATGAACTTGATGATGCATTGCTAATGGAAATATTGATTGATGAAAAGTGTTGCTAGTTTTTCTCTTGATTGTTTTTAGGATGCTCTAATTGGAATTCAAATTGCCTAGGTTGCTTATCTTTTCAAATGGTGAAAAAGACTTATATTTATATGCATTTCTTGATTTCTCACAAAATTAATTGTGAAAAGACGATAAATGAAATTGAATTTGCAAACATAAAAAAATTCAACAATAAAATATTAAAATTGGGCCAAAATAGGCTAGTCAAGGGAGAGGTCATCTTAGACCAAACCTATTTTGGGATCTAAATTATATCATTAAATAATTAATTTTAATTCCCAATTTATCCTGATTTTTTGAAAATGGCAATAAAATGAGCAAATAATAAGAATAATTAGGTCCAAGCACATAAGGAGGAGCCAAACATAGTGTGAAATTATCAAGGTCAATAATTTATGATGTTATAGGCCTTAGTATTTCATTTCTTATTTCTAGATTATTTTTCAAATGCAACTTTTTTATTTTCTAAAATTTATATCAATACTCTTTCCCTTATTTTATCATTTTCATCTTTTCAAGGATCATGTATTAAGTGTAGGCCAAATTATTATTGTCATCTTACTTTCCCTTTAAGAATTTCTCGTCTCAATCCGACAATGGCTCAAAATTTAATTGATCACAATCTATTTATTAATATTGTGGATAATAATCATGATGAGGAAAATGATTTTGACCATGATGCATGCATGGAACAAATAGATAGGTATCATTTTTATTTTGTTGTATGGTTTCTTTCTCAATAGATTTCCACCTTAATTAGTGTTTCTTCTCCTAAATGATTGGTTGATGTTCATATTTTTGTTGATTGATAAGCCTTTTGGTTTAGGGATTCTTCAAGGTAGTGGTTCTAAGGTTAGCTCTTCAAGTTCTTTGCATGGTGCATCTTTCCCCATCTCATGCCTTATCCCCTCACCCAATCTTCTTCATTCATTATCATCCCTCCTACTTTTGACATCTCTCATGCCATCCCTACAAGTGTGGTACCTATTTCTCATGTCCCTTTTTCTAGTGCTATGTTTGGTTCTCACCCTAGTAATTTTATATTTGTCCCTTCTACTAATGCCCTATTTTTATTACAAGACACTAGCATCATGCCTACTTCCCATATACACCCTTGTAGTGGCATTCCCTTCTCTCGTCCTACTAGTATCATATCTCCCTATCATGCCACTAGTGTCATAACTAACGTAGTGTTACCCAATCAACTTATCCTACTAGTGCTTTCCCTACCTCTTATCCTACTATTGACATATTTTTACCTCTCATTCCTCGTCTCTTTTTACCCCTCCCACTATTTCTTAAATTTTCACCACCATGATTCCTACTACCACCCTTGATGCACTATTTCACAAGATTAATAGAGTATATTGTAAGGTTGATGTCATGCCTAGTGGATAGGATGTACAAATGATTATGTTCTAACACAACACACTTCTCTTATTTTTTAGATAATGATGTATACATTACCAATTATTTTTATGGCACCCCACTTTGAGATGTACAATCTAAATACACACTTAAATAATATTTTCAAGTTGCATGTTTATATTATATGTATGAAGATAAGTTGACCAAAATATTTCCCTAAATATTGAGGAACTATATTAAATAGTGGTTTTATTCTCTATATTGTGGGTTCATTCATTTTTATGAGTTGGCCAAAGTTTTTCTTACTCATTTATATGTGAATATGGGTTTGAATACTACATCTTAATATTTGTTTGAATGTGCATGAGGCCCTAATGAGAGGGTTAATGATCATGCGATTAGATTTTAGTTTTTATGTGGCAAAATGAAGTATTTCCTTCTCGATGATGAATTATAAAGTATTTTTTCTCCAATTATTATTTTCATTTGTTAATAGTAGTGTATATTTGAACACTTTTTCTTCATTTATAGATTTGTGCACTCATGTTAAAATGTGGAATTAAAACTATTTTTTTCCACTATGTTGAAATATAGTTCTTATCACATGCCTTTTATACTTTCCAACCTTTCAAAGCTTAAAAGATAAAGTAATTTTCAAAAGGATAGCAATCAACAAGAGAAGAAACCTAGTACCCATCATGTGGCTAATGCTTCTAATGTTATTACTTTTAAGTATTTTTTTTAGAAACTTAACCGAATTGAGTGAGCCCTTGGAAAACATGCTTCAAAGTTTACTAAATGCTAGTATGGTTACTCTTCTTCCTATGTGTCCATTGGATCCATCTAGAGGGCTAATCAAGGGATACAATGAAAACATATTTTATAATTATCATTGAGTTAATGGAAATCATGCATAAAGTTGTGTGGCATCAAAAAATAAGGTACAACATTTGGTTGATAATAATGCATGAAATATATTAAAGGTGTTAATGATAATGACAATCCTTTTATGGCTCCTCCCAATCAAAAATTGAAATTGTATACAAATCCTTTTTCATTACATAACCAAGCTAGTAATGTGGACTTTTAATAAGTACATGAACATATAGATTGTGATATCACATAGTATTATGGATGGAGATGAGATGGATGAGCATTGTGCTAGTTTTCATCACATTTGAGCATGGATTTTTTTATGGGGTATGATTCATGGTATAGATATTTCATCTTCTTGTGCTACACCATTAATTTTAATTTTATATGATTAGATCCCTCATAATAATAATTATGGACATTAAATGTTTATAGTCATGCATATGTTGGCATATGGCTTCTGGATATTGTTGGCATCTGGTGTTGTCATTGATGGCAACCTAAGTTTTTGGTTTGGTCCACACTTCAGTATTTATTCATACCGGCAAATAGAGTGAAGAACAGGGTATCCGACTAAAGATGAACCTATTTGCATTATCAGCTTATCATTTTAAGTTGTGGATCTCAAAGAAAGGTATTTTGATGTTCATACTATCTTATCCAAAGAATTATTTGGGTGCGCATTCACTAGTGTACGATCTAGGAGATTCGGTGTATCAATTTTCTATTTATCAGTGCTAGAAGGCCGACTTGGTGCACTAGTACACAAACAACAATATATGACTAAATAAACTACTAAAATTTGCATATAAATGACTAACTTTAGTCATGTAACTATTAGTGGTTTATTTGTACTCATTGATAACACCACTAAATTTATGACTAAACAATTTTAGTCATTTATTTAGTCATTTATTTTAGTCATTAATTTGGTCATTGATTTGGTCATTGATTTAGTCATTGATTTAATCATGGTAGTGATTTATTTAGTCATATATTTAGTCATATATTTAGTCATATATTTACTCATTAATTTAGTCATTGATTATTGTTAACTGGTCATTTATTTAGTCATGGTAGTAATTACTTTAGTCATATATTTAGTCATTAATTTAGTCATATATTTAGTCATTCATTTAGTCATATACTTACTCATTAATTCAGTAATTACTTTAGTCATATATTTAGTCATTACTTTAGTCATTAATTTAGTCATATATTTAGTCATATATTTAGTAATTAATTTAGTCATTACTTTAGTCATTTTTATTTACTAGTTTTCATTAATTGGTAGTAAATATAGTCATAAAATGAATAATTTATTAAATACTATAAATTTTATAATGCAAAACTAACATAATATTAAACTTGAACTAAAACATAAAGGCAAATAAAAATATTACATATAAGAAAAATCTACAACATGCTAGAATTAAAAGATTGATTCAACATCATGATAAATAAATGTAATCTGCAATAATAAAAATTAATGCAAATATATATATATATATCAAGTTACAAGATGTCAAAGTTGTCTAAGAGTATATATGTAAATATAATGAAAAATGTCAAAGTTGTCTAAGAGTTTCCAACTCTTTCAAATACACCATGATAATTAAGATCCCTGAACAACACATTCAAAATACCGCATAAAGTAGTGAGCCAAGATGTCTAACATTAACTAGTACATGATAAACATGTTCAACTATGTCATTTTTTGCAAATATTTTAGTGGCCACCATGTGAAGGTTCCCTCTTTCTCTTTCAGATGAACAACTCCATCTATTTTGTCTTCATAAACAAGGGGTATGTTACTTGTGACCTTTAAAATGTTTACATTTACATCTCCTGTTCCTTTCAAGTTGACTCCATGTACAATAGATAGGGAGTGAATCCGCCCAATGCCCACAACATCACCATCAAATGGATCCAACACCCTAACTTTATCCCCTTCTTTGAGTTTATTAATACATTTCTACAAAAAGAAAATAAAAATAACACATTATATTAGATAGGTAATGATTACCCTTGTTTACATAATAAAACAACCATTAATTACTTAAATAGTACTTTCATGTGTGTATTAAAATAATTGCAAAAGGAAAATTTCAGAAATAATTGTAATGATCAATCTAATTTACTAAAAAACCAACACTCATAGCAATGCTTACAATGTTACTATTAGCTTCATGTTAATCAGATACAAAGGCCACAAATATAAATACTGCATTACATGCACGCATACCAGACACATAAGGTTATGGCAACACTATTACACATAAAAAAAGGTAGCTAATGCACAAAAACAAAGAATGCAATATGAGAGCACTACTACTACTGTTGTAAGGTGAAGGTGAAATACATTGGGATGTACAAAAATAGTGGCATTAAAGCTCTGAAACATAACCCCATGCAGTCAAAATAACCCTATCAATGATGACATATAAAAGAAGAACAAAGAACAAAATGTATCAAGGCAACATGTGACAGCCATTAAGAGCAGTCATTGAGGAAACAATGCAGTCTTTCTCTGTGGCTTTCATAGCAGCAGCAAAGGAGTAACAAATAAGGTTGGATGTAGAGGTCACATAAATAATAGAGAAAGAGCCTTTCACTATTAGAAAATAGTGTAAGAGTATGCAAAAAGAAGTAAGGAATGATGTCCAATGAACAAGTAGTAGTAGCAATGAGTTTCATGGTTGTAGCAGTGAGTTTAGTGTAGGGGCAACGAGTTTTATGGCTGTAACAATGAGTTTAATGGATTGAGCAGCAAATATCATTACTAAACAACAACAAGACATTAAGAGAAAGCGGCAAGAATATCAAAATAAATTTTTTTTAATAACAACAACAATAATGAAGAGTTAACAGTAGATTCATGAAGGAAAGAATAACAACTATCATTCAATGAAAGAAGCAGCACGCTAAGTTCAAGATGTTGACAAGGTCAATTACAATGCTCTAAAACATAGTCAAGCATCATAAAGTATTGAAGTGCCAGCAATCCCCACTAAAAAGTGACAAAGTAGGTACAATGATTGTTCTACGAGTTACATTCAATGTTTTAGTTGTCTATTCACTATTCTATAAGCTTGATCATTGTTTGGGATCATAACAGTCATTAATACATGAAGGGTTTCAGAATCAAGGAAAAGTAACGTTTCGTAGCACTCATCTCAAGTTCAGCACCAATAGTACTATCAATATCATGCATATAATCCTTGAATTCAACATAATCATTATCAACATTGTCCTGAAGTTGTGTAGCTTTGTCAAGAGCTCTATTGACAAGGTCTTTTCCTTTTTGTTTTGCTTTCATATAATTGCCCTGCATGTGGTTTAATCATCATGCAAAGTTAATATAAGTCAAGTAAAGAATGCAAAACCTATAAATTTTTGTCCACGACAACTATTATATTACCTCAACTTCAACACAACTATGATTGACATCAAGGCATTGTTGTTTTTGTGCTACTTTGATAAAATTGCTCTGCATGTAGTTTAACCATCAAGCAAAAAAATATATCCAAATGAGTAATTCATGTAAAAAATAGTCAACATAGCCTTTCCAAGCATAAAAGTCACAATAGGTGGAATGGGTGAAAATCCGTTTTTGTAGACTCACAAACCCTAAACTCTGTCTTTACAAACCCATTTCAGCAATTTGACTACAAAATGCACAAAATTCTTCAAGAATCCAGTAAATCATAAAAAAATTGAAGGTAACTCACCCAACCACCTAATTCAATGCAAAAGAGAACAAGGAAACCCTGTACAGGCAAGTACAAAAGCTTGGAACTGCAAATAAACAAAAAAATTTGAGAAAAGAACCGAATTTCAAGAGTTTTATTATTGTTTTATGATCCATAGCAGCAAAAATATTTTGGGGAAAAAATCGGCAAACCAAAATTATAAGATTTTTTGAAAAAATCGGGAAAAAGTTTGGAAAAAATTGGATTGAAAAAAAAGGTAAAAATTGTAGAACAAGAGATAAAAACTATTTTTTTGAAATTGAAAGGCATTTCCATAGCATAGAGATATAAAGAGCAAATAAAATAAAGAGTTTAACTAATGAATTGTAAAAAATATATTTTTATTTTTATATTTTATATTCATATCGTTGATTACATTGCATTGCACATCTATCAAACTCAAAGCATTACTTCACATTGCATAACTAATAACTAGATGCTAATAGATGAGAAAATTTCAATTACAATATAGTTTTTAGAAAGTCAACCTAAATAGTTATGCAATTACTTCACATTGTATAACTAATAACTGGGATCAACTGCCAATTGCATTTTCTTGTCATGGCATTCTATGAGACCACATTTCTTTGAGGCATTTTTTCAAACAGCTCACTGCCTTGTCTATGCTACCACATTTGTCATACATTTCTACCAAAGCATTTTGCCAAATAGTTCACTGCCTTGTTGCTATGGCTAAAAACCTAAAACAAGTGCTTTCAAACAAGCTATGGATGCTTGGAAAAAATCTATCAAAAGCATAATAGTAAGCAATAGCATAGACAAAGCGATGAACTCTTTGAAAAAATGCCTCAAAGAAATGAGGTCTCATGGTGATGGAATGCCATGACAGTCAAATTGCTTTTGATTTTCATGGTATTCCATCTCCATGAGACCTCATTTCTTTTAGGAATTTTTTCAAAGAGTTCATTGCCTTGTCTATGCTAACACATTTTTCATACATCTCTATCAAAGCATTTTATCAAACAGTTCATTGCCTTACTACTATGGCTAAAATCCTAAAACAGGTGCTTTCGAACAAGCTATGTGTTGAGACCAGGAATTCTCTAGATATTTTATCAAATCCTACTACCCAAACACTTGATCTATGGAAAAATTAGAAGAATACAAGGAAGCCTTGACTTTTGGATGTAGTACGGGAATTGAGAGGGTTGGCTATGGTTAAAACAATGAGAGACACAACTCCTACAGAAGTTGCCACTATCACTATGCATTCTGCAATGTTCACCAAGGATGTAGTAGAAAACATGGAAAAGAATATTAATGAATATCAGAAAATATTGAAATTATCAAATGATGAGGTGAAAAAATTGTTTATTGAAAATGTAAAGCTAAAGCAAGAATTGTTGCAAGCCACCAAAGTGAGAGGAGATGAAGTAATTGTCTATCACCCACCTGTCCAAGGAGAGGATCCACGGGTACAACAAATGAAAAATTAAATTGATAAAGTGAAGAAGAATAACATGGAGGATGTCCAAAAACATGTCATAGAGGCTCTATATTTTCTTCTTTTGTATGGACTATCAATAAAAAGATAAAAAGATAACGTCTTCTCTGTGTTTTCTCTATTCTCTCCAGATTTTCTTCTTTTGTACAGGCTCATAAATGTTATGAATTCCATTATTTAGTGTATTATATTGTGTTATCTTTAAAATTAACTCAAATTACTGGTCACCAAACA
Organism: Sequoiadendron giganteum; assembly: GCA_007115665.2. Lineage (NCBI taxonomy): Eukaryota > Viridiplantae > Streptophyta > Pinopsida > Cupressales > Cupressaceae > Sequoiadendron > Sequoiadendron giganteum. Next base: position 507,956,305 of record CM021103.1, read on the forward strand.
ATCTTCAAAGAAAAAGCACTTTAACTCTTCAATTTTTCAACATTTGCCTAAGCCTGCCCTAATAACACTCCTAACTCGGTTTTAGGCACTTTTCTCAGTATCTTCCCAAAACACTTACCAAAAAAATGGATGATTCAAAAACCCATTACAGAGTAACAAAACATATCTTAGCCCCCCCATATGACTCCTTTGGAACAAATTTGAGAAAACTGACTTTTCCATCGATTTAGTCCTCCAAATAGGTAAAATTTACAAAGGAACCCCTCCAAGATTTCAACCCCAAACCAAAAAAACTTGAAAAAGTATTGATTTATTCTTCATAACAAAGGATTCACCAAGTCTTAGGACCCCCAAAACTTAATTTTATCCCCTACTCAAAAACCCTCCTTGTAGCCTAGGAACCTAGGGTTTTAAAGCACCCTTATTGAAAATGCATATTTCCAACCCCTCCAAGCGATGCCAACTTCTCAAAAAATTTAAGTTAGACCCCCTCAAGCTTTAGAAACTCTCACATTCCCTTTGGAAATGCTGCACCACCACTCTACAAGTCAGCACCCTCCTTTTCACCATGAAAACACCCTTTTAAGACCTTGGGGCTACACTCCAACTTACATTCCCTGCACTCAAACCAAAAGAAAACCTATCCTAACACTTTATTATGCCATTCCATTGAGACACAGGTGAAAATGATAGATGGAATGGAAATTTACATCATTAAGTTCCCAAACAGAGCCTTTGCTGCCCTCACACAGGCAGTTCCAGAAAACCAAGGAGATCTTTTACAAAAATTGGAGTTAGACTCTCAAAAGGAGTTCATTTTAAACATAACACAATATACTACACTAAATAATGGAATTTAGAAAATTTATGAGCTTGTACAGTCCGCACAGAAGAAGAAAATCTGGAGAAAATAGAGAAAACATAGAGAAATTGGGGGAATCGATCTTGTTTACCTTGTTCGTGGGCCAAAGGTGTATTAAGGGATTGGCACCCCCTTTATGGTTTAAAAACCTGCACTTTTGAGACCTAACAGATCATTCATTGATCTCATAGTTATTTTGTCATAAAACTCATAGTCACAACATTTAGGACAGTCTCAATGGATTTCAATGAAACAAAAGGCAAAATTTCATAGATTCACTGTTATGTATATGATCGTAATACTTTGCCTGAAGATCACAAAAGTAATTTTATAAAGGCATGTTGTGGAAAACATTTATGAAATTTGCATACATCTTTAAAATACAATATAAATATGATATAGTTGAGAATCACAATATTGAGGGATAACCTCTTACCTGATATGAACCCGTGGAATTATGGTCATTCCATGCACAAACTATAGACTTAACAAAGGAAACCAACTACGAAACTTTCTTAGTGAGACAGTTTAATCAACTCATTATATGTTGGTACTCTTCATTTGAGTTGACATGATTTGGAGAGGCTCTTACTGGGCATTCAATAGATCGCTATGAAATCTTTGTTGACAAACTAGATTTCCTCATGATACTAGTATTAGATTTAGTACGATCTAGTGCTGCCATATAATTGACAACGTCCTCTACACTTGTTTCACTATTATTATTTTCCACCTAAAATACAATGTCAATTTCAACATATAGTTAGTTCAATAAAAAATTGAAATAAATAACACAATGTAAATTGAACCAAAAATCCATACACTTACTCCACATTTGTCCATTTTGGCCTGCAACCCGCCTCGGCCAAATGTATATTCAGTCCTCACATTATCTCTTGCTCTCTTGCCTTTGTTACTCTTTGTCAAATATTCTTCAAAACGCATACTTTCTTTCAATGCCTCCCACTCTTTGGGAGATGGAGTGTTGTCAAACATCTCTTTTCCCTCCATGATTGCTTTTCTACAATTGTATCTAAAAGTGTTCATCATAAGTCTTATCTTGTGCTTGTAATATTTTCTAGAGATTTTTCCACCAATAGTGTAAAAGGCATTTTCCATTTTTTGTATAACATATTCCACATTTCGTGGATCTTGCTCTACAAAATTTGATTTGTAGACATCCAAATGGGCCCTACATCTTACGCCTAACTCGAAGGCCCACCTTGCATCATTTTTCCCAACGGGTTCATCATCTCTTGATACCTCAACCAAGAATGGCTTCTTCCCTTCTAATATTCTTTATTTTGTGTTCCTCTCTGTAGATCTGTATAAATCTTGACTCACTCTCTGTATTTTAACATAAGCAGGCACATCTTTTGCTTCACCACTACAAATATTTATGGTTGATCCACTGATTCCTTCAAAATTTGTAGATGTGATAGGTGCACTCTCAGGAACATCAGATGCAAGCGGAATATCTTCGTGACTTTGATTAACCAGAACTTCATGCTCCTTGGCCACATCACGTGTGGCATGAGTAGGTAGATCAATAGTGGTCTCCGCAGATTTCACTTCATCACAACTATTTTTTTCACCAACTTCATGTGTTGAATCATGAAAGTGTTGGCTTCTATGAGCTGGCAGCATTGTACCTTTACTTTCTTTTTGTTTTTTCTCTGTATTTTATCTGCTCTATTTTTCTTGCCTGTAGAACAAAAAAATATATCATATCATGTCTTATATACATAAAGTTCTTGCCTATAAATTTCATTAAACAATATTAAACAAATAATTTACTACTTAGTGGATTTACAACTTGCTTGTTTGGCAAACCAAGACATGATAAATATTCATTATTCTTGGCCACATGTTCTTCATGAAAGCGCTCATAATCTATCACTGGAATTTCAACATTGTGATCACTATCATCTAATTTGTGCCTTTCATTGTTTTTCTTCATTTCCTAATGTCCAAAAAAAAAATGTATAAACTAGCAACTTGATACAAAGATAATTAACCGTAACAAAAATTGCATAAATACAAGTTTATGAGGTCTTTGTTTTAATGCATAGTCATTATAACACGTACGAAGTCTAAAACACTAGAAACAATAACAATCATTAGATGTTGTGGGTATTTCAGTCAATGGATATTAAATAATGGTGCCCTACAGAAATGCTAGTTGCATAAAAAACTTATCATTGTATTTGAATCAATCCATCAAATCTTTAGCAATAATGTTTTCATTCATGGTTCAATAAAAAAAATTGTATTACCAAATTTTAACTGGACATGAACTTGTAGCATGGCAACCATTTTGTACAAATAAACCAATGCTTTGCTTAGGTGATAGCACCATCACTGAGAAATGTCTATGGTATTTGGTGATTCTTACTTATGTTGTTTTGTTACATAATAATTTGTTCATAACATCCAGATACATTCATGAAGGGGTAGATTTCATGAAAAATAACAGATATGTTGGAGTGGACAGTGAGTTACAAGCAAGGAACGACATGATTTGAGGACTAAGTAGTCAAACAATAGTGAACTTCGAGATATATGCAAAACAGTGAAGAACATTTGATCAAAGCAAAAAAAGCAATGCCCTTACAATATATAAAGATACGCATAAGACAATGATTTATAGTGCATAAAGTCAGAAGCACAAATGTTGATAACAGCGATATCACTGTTAAAAAGAATGTGAGGACAACAAAGGATGTGAGCAACATGTAATGTGTTGGGACTATAAAAAATTTAAAATTTTATAGAAGCTTACATTCATAAACTCCACAAGGTAGCCACATCTTGAGTGCAAAATTGCTATAATCCTCTTTACATATCATATCCACCAGTGATCCCATCAGATTTGACCTTTTGACACACCAAAATCCCTTTGATCATCATTGAGCAAGAGCCTCTGAATAAATAATTCATATCGGCAATGACTATGTCCATGTCACTCTAACCCATAAGTTATAACCTTTCAATTCAAGAATTTTTGGCATATTGGCGAAAGGTCAACATTGTCACATCAATCCACAACTAAGGAGGATACATATTCAGGAAGACAAAGCCTGTTGTTTCACCAATGAAAAGGTTATCGACAAGAACAATGCCATCGGAGTGAGATCCTCAAGTCAGCCCGAGCATACATGTCATGTTGATGGACTTTCATCAGTAAGACATTCACTCTGTTTCATTGATAAAGCAAAAAGAAACATGTTGAGGAGACATGTGTTGTCGGAATGAGTTTCAAATGTCTTCCCGATTCTATATGTTACACCAATGAAAGTAATATCAGAGAGAGTCTTTCCAATTCATCCAAAGGAGGAAGACGATACATCGGGGAGACATATAACATCAAAGTAACTTTTAGATCTTTTAGCGATACTTATTCTCTTGCTGATGGTAATATGAATGGATCAAAGCTCATCAAAGTAACACTTGGCGACAATTATGATATCTAAGTGAATAAATCTCTTTCCAAAGGTGATATGAATCAAAAGATGAACTATTTAAGATCGGTAAGAATGATATTTGGTCTCCCCGACCATATAAGGTGTCTAATGAACACTCTTCTTGATTCAAACTTATAGATCAACCATAGTTTAAATAGTTCTTGCCAATATAATCATTCGGTCTAACAGTGGGAAATTCAAAATTCTGCTACACTCATGTTTAAAGCTGGACATTAATGGCCGCACAGACACACATTGTATAGATAATTCTCTAAGTGAAATGAGAACAATTGAGGAGAATTTGCATGGTTGGCAGTAAAAGGAACGGGAGAACAAATAGAAGCCAAAGAATTTTGTGCAACTAAATATTTTCAAGTAAGCTTGTGAATTCTCTACAATTGTATTTTCAATTCTGTCAATTTGAGAAAATAAAATGGAGGGTTCAAGCTCTGGAAAATCAAAAGGTAGAAAAAAGAAAAAGATTGAGACTAGGGATGAATCAAAAACAACTGAAAGGAAATTGAATCAAGATCTTATTGAGAAAATACCTAGCTCGGGACCTAAAGCCAGACGTTCTGCACAACTTAGGGTAGATGTGGATAAATTTGAGGACAAATTCAAACACATAGGGGATGTGTGGAATTCAATTCGGGGATATGAATTATTTATGTTTCACTATCATCAAAGGGATAGGTTCCAGCCAGTATGCAATCCCTAGAAATTCAACCTGGGAAAATTGGTTGTCCCAAACATATTTGTGGATGTAGAATTAATAAAAATCTTAGCTACCCATTACAATCCAAAACTCAAAGCTATCTGCAATTCATTGGGTAAACCTATCATATATGTGTCAGAAGCTGCAATTTGTGAAGGTTTTAACCTAGAAGGCACATGTGACGAAGCTATTGTGTATGAGAATTTGGAGAAAGAATTATGGAGAATGGATACCACCTATAGGGGGTGGAGATTACCATTGCATAGACCTAAAAGGGATGGAAATCTGGTTCCACTAGATGACAATGATGGGCCTCCATTTCATGTAGGCTTATTCGAGCCCTATTTGAAATATACATACTTATCAGGACGTCAGGTGTTAGGGATGGAAGCTCCTGAGCTTATGTCAATTGTACCAATGATAATTGCAGTTGATGTTCAGTATCACAATGCCAGACCCTTTGATTATGCTTCATACATCTTCAAAGGAATTAATTTAGGGCTAATGGCAATAAAGAATGGATCCCTTGTTTTACATTTCAAGCAATAGTCTGTTTTTGTGCATTTAATATTGTATTATGGAAAAGAATTGAGAATGTGGCCAAAAGAGATAAGGATTACACATTTTGATGGGGAGGGTAAATTTTTACCAATTCAGTTATGGACTGCTATTTGGGATAACAGGTTTGCCAATTCAATTTTTGTGCATTTTGAAGAATACTTTGTTAAACCATTGTACAAATTCTTTAATCATCCTTGTGACTATGCATTTTTTGATGAGATTAAGAGGTTCCTTAGACCCAAAGATTTTAATGGAACTATTGGCCACAACTTGGGAGATTGGTATTGTTGTGAAGATGCTACTATGATCAGAGTGTATGGTTTTGAAGATACACCATTCATATTGCCTAAAACAGTGCCTGATAGAATTGCTTACTTGGAAATTATTAGGCAAATGGATTTCTCAAGTGTAATGAATTTAAGTTCCTTTGGAAAACAGGTATTCATGCCAAGCACTTTGTGCTTTGGAGATTTCACTATATTGTCGAAGGAAGGGTATGATTTGATTATGGATAAGTTATTGCATTTTAATTTGAAGAAAGCTACACCATGAAAAGGGTTTGATCCAGAGGGATACATTGACTTTGCTAAGAAAAAGATAAACTTAGGTGGGTATAATCATATACCTTATCAGTATGATGATTTGATCGGAAATTTGGATTTTAATGAAGCTGAGAGGATTGTCGATGAATATGACAAGGGAGTAGAACAAAAAAATAAAAGAGATACAAGATGTGGAGCTGTTATCTTCTAGTGAGGAGTCACCTGGTGATGAGGGGTCTCAAGGTCCAACTGATAAAATCTCCAAATTGAAAACTAAGGATTATAAGCTTCCTCCTAGAAAACCAAAAATTGAAGATGGTTTAGATATAGACCCAAGGCAAATGGCTTATAGATCCTTTGGAGCAGATGATGAGTTTGTGAAATATCTAGAATTTAGAGCCTTCTTGTACAAACGAAAGCGAAAAGAAATAAGAGAATCTATTGAAAATGTAACATTGAATAATGAGGATCAATTATTGAATTATTTGAAGCTAAGTGTGGAAAAGGAAATGAAATATATGACCTCAAAGAGAGGGAGAAAATTGTTAGAAGATTCAGGTGTCATGATTTTCCCAAGATTGGATCTAAACTCTGCCCTTGTTTTAGACAGTTTCTTGAAGGATAACAATGCTACACATAAGCTTAGCCTTGAGGGAGTGACAAAAGTGTATACAAGATCAAAGTATAACCCTGATGAAGGTTCCCATATGATTTGGGCCTTGTATCCACCACATAAGAAGTCTATTATTATTGACACTGAAAAGGATTTTGGACATGTTTCGACACTAAAAGTTGTAGAAGCTGATCCTGTGGCTACAACTGAGATTGGCATAAATGTTGCCAAGCTAAATAAAGCCCAGATCCAAACATTGATCAAAGAAAAGGAAATGTATAAAATAAACAATGAAAGGATACTTAGGGAAAATGTTTGCCTGAAGGATATGATTGAAAACACATTAAAAGGATCCACTAGGTTGCTGACTCAAGGAGAAAGCTCTCAAACAAAGGACAAGTGGGAAAGATCAGATGTATATTCTCAAGGAAAATTTGATACACTTTCTACAGTGATTAGAAACAGACAAGCTAACTTGATGGTTTGGCTGAGCAAACTTTGGGGAACTCACTCAAAGAATTATGTTGCAGAGTAGGAGCATAAAATAATTAGTGACAAAATCCAAGAGAAATTTCAAGAAATACAAAAGAGAGATACTCTTGATAATCAGGTTATCACTACTGCCAAGGAAATCATAAGAAAGCACAAAGATTACTATGAGCAACTTCAAGGAGATGCAAAAGGATTAATTAATGCCACAAATGAAGGAATACCAACATTGTTTGAACATGATGGAAAAACAAAAGAAAAAACTAAATGGATTGAAGAATGTGAGTTGATACTACAAAAGACTTTGGAAGTGGCTATAGGTAAAGACTCAACATTGGATGAAGCATGCAAGTAGAATGAGAAAATGGTGAACACAGAGAAAGCAGTCAAGAATGTGTTAGGAGATGCTGATACTCACAAAAGATGTGATTATTTGGACCATCTGTCAAAAGTTCACTTATGGCTAACTAGAGCCTAATTATTTATGTTTAATCATTGTTAGTTGTTGTTATTATCAAAATATATTTCATGAAGGGGTGCACCCCTTCAAAGTTTTGATATATATATAAATTTGTTACATAGTGACAAAAGGGATAGGCGAATAGGGATAGATAGACAGTAAAAAATTCTATGATGTTTACATTTCAAAAGACTATGTTGCAAGTATGATTTGAGGAGATCAATGAAAAAAATTTGAGTTTGTGGCTTCATATTGGTATCAACTGTTTGTTAAATATATTCAGTTATATGGTTGTCTCCATCATAATATTTCCTTATTATTTAAGTTGATATATCAAGGATATTTTTGATTTATCAAAACACATTTGTTGTTCTTGTGTGATGTGATTAATTGGCTTATTTTAGATAATTAAAACCCTTTTAATTTGTTACAATAATCTGGAAGTGTTAAAGTAGTTCACAAGGCAATGGTATACAATAATATTACAAAATAGGACTAAAGATAATGCCATATGTAGGGAAGAGAATGCTATTTTAGTAAAAAAGTGTAAAAGAAAACATAGAAACAATGTTTAACAATGCTTCAATGATGGCTTTTATAAAGGATGCTACAACAATGACAACGACAAATAACATATATAAAAGCAGTAAATATCCAGAGGAGTTGTCAAGAAAAGATCATTGTCAAAGTAAAACAATGATGATATACATATTCATATTGCATTCATATATGAAAACATATTCATATTGTATCCTCATTTTTATATGAAAACATATCCATATTGCATTCATATAGCAACTTTGTTCAACATTAAAGCTTTGAAATAGGTATTAGTCTGAAGGTTCATGTCCTTAAAACATAAAATAGTCTTAAAACAAAATAAAAGTCTTACATAAAAGGTCATAAAATGGGGCTCATCAATAATCACCTGCATTTCTAGCAAGATCAAAAGACTGATCACTCATGTTTGCATCTACTTGATTTTCTTCCTCATCCTCATTTGTGACATGCAATACATTATCTCTCCCAATTTCTTTATTGGTAATCAAAATCTCTTCTTCAAACAGTCCCTCATTATCTTCATACACTTCTTCGAATGTTTCTTGTAGATTAACATATTGCCCATCATGCATTACATCAACAACTTCCATGAATTTTCATCTCGAACGAGACTCTATTTGAATGACATATGACCAACTTGGGCTTCTTACATCATCAATTAGAAATGATTGGTTAATTTGAAGAGGGGAAACATATGACTCATCCGTCTCTTATAAAAATTGTCGTGTATTTGCACGTACAAATCCATACTCATCAAATTGTATTGTGGATGGTCAGATCCAATTACATTTTAATAATATAGGAATATTTTCACCAAAATCCACTTGAATAATTTCTTGGATGAATTTGTTGGCAAAACAAGGATAGACAACTAAGAGGGGGGGTGAATCGATTGTTACCAAAATCAAACTTATACAACATTAATCAACCTTAAATCTTAGATCTGATAAATAACAGTGCAAGCATAAAATAATAACACATCAGAGACACATGAACACCAAGATTTTATACGTGGAAACCCTATTAGGGGAAAAACCACGATGGATGTTAGTCCACAAGATTATACCTTGTTAGAAGTATAATGAAGAATAAAAGGGAATGCACTTGCATTTAGGCGCACTGCCGAGAGCACACTGCTCAAAGGGAAGGCTCATTTCCTTACATAAAATAATCAGATTAAATCCATCTGATGAAGTTGAACTGAGAAATTAACTTCTACAAAACCCTGATTACAGTTCCAGTTAGGCGCACAAAAACTTCTATACACTCTTCCACACTCTGCTCAAAATTCTTCACACTCTATTATGCTCTTGAATGATTTGACCTTTATTCACACATGTATACTTCTTGCACACACTGAGAATTGCCTCTAAATGAGGAAAACAAACACTTATATATATCCGCTATACATATTTACATCTACTATTCAATCGACCTGAAATAAAGAATAAATTACAACTGTCGACCTCAATACATGAATAAATTTCAATGTACACCAACACAAGTCGGTCACAACATAGTGAGGACCCAAACAAACATCGTAAAATACACCAAACAATAAAATATTAATCTTCATGGATCCGCAACACGCTAACATCATCATGTCAACCAAGAACATGAAAACTCAAGCACACATCAGAAAATTCTTCGATCATGACTCTCTAATCAATGTGAACGTACAAAAGGGATAAAGCATGATCGAGACTCATCCATGAACATCACAGGTACATGCGCAACACATGAAATTACCATAATTTCATCTGCTTCACCCAAGAACACCATCTATTGAAATTGAATAACTATAGGATCACAAATCTTGATGTGAACCTCTGAAGCTTTTCGAAAACATACTAAAAAGCTTCAACAACAAATCCTTTGAATCACACCTTTAGATCTTCAACATACAACACTTTCCAATATTCTGACCTTCTCAGCTTCACTGGCTGCCAGTAATATTATTTTTACAATTTTCTCAATATCCTCGACATATAAAGCCTTAAGCATCATCAATGCTAATAGTGTTGACATCAATGACAACCACATATCAGAAACACAACCACAACATCCAACATAATCCAACATAAAATTTCTTCTCAATTTCATGAAGAAATTCAACACTAACAACACAATCACAATTTGTCTTTCCTTTATCTTTTTCTTCCACTCTTAAATGACTACCGTAGGCCAACATTCCACTAAAATGCATAGCCCATAAATGTGGAGGTCGTGAAAGCTCACTTTCCTCTATTGTTATATCTTTACCTTCTTCTTTTGCATCACTAATTGCATTAGCAATCCATTCTTTAAATTTTGGAAAAGAATCACCTCCAATCAAATCATGACGTCTGCGCCTTTGAGGTCGATGTTGCATCCAAGTTTGATTCAATTCTTTGTATTTTCTACATAGAATAATAACTTACAAATATTAAGATTAATAATATAAATGTGTAAATGCAATTGAGCAAATAAATTATTGTGTAATTTTTTTTTACCTGTGCCACTTATCAAATGAAGATGTGTTTTGAAGAATAAAGGCATGCATTGCACTTCTTTCTTGATATGATATCTTGAAGTGACATCCATTGCATTCTAATACTTCACCTGCAACTCTCTCACCTTCGTCATCATCCCATACACGTTGATTGACATTTTTAAAATCCTTCATATATTTTGTGCAAAATCTCATGGCCTATTGCATTGAATATCCCTCAGACATGCTGCCTTTTGGTTTTCCCCTAGTATGAACATTTTTTTTCAATACCTTCATATATAATTCTATAGGATACATCCATCTCATTCTTACTTGGCCACAATGCTCTAGTTCATATTCTAGATGTATCAAAAGATGCATAGAAATGTTAAAGATTGCTGGTGGAAATTCTCGTTCCAATAGACAAAGGACTTCAACAACCTCCTCCCTCAAACTATCAAAGTTCAAAGGATCTAATACATGTAAACTCATTCTCTTTAATATTAGGCCAAACCTTATAATTTCCAATCTTGGCCCCTTTGCCAAACTTGATATATTTACCACAATAGGTAAAATATTCTCGATTATGACATGATAGTCATGGGTCTTGAGGCCTCTTAAGCTATTAATGTTAGTTTGGCTTATGATGCTGCTACTTACATATCCAGTGGGAAAGTGAGTCCAAGACATCATCTATAAGAATTGTGTACATTGTTCCTTTGTCCAGACATAAGGAGCACTAGGTTTTCTATATTTTTCATCATCATATTTTTCAACTCAAAGATTTCAACGAATCTTTATTTGTCGAAAGTATTCATGTGATGAAATAGTATCAAGAGCACCAAAAAGAGTTTCTATAATAGCATAAGCTATATTTTTCTTAGTATGCATAAAGTCAACAGTATGCCTAATGGCTATATCCTTAAAGTATGACAACTTATACAATATGCACAACTATTTTACACCACTTTCATTACATGGATCACATCTACTGCCAACAATCCCATAATTTTTAATAAATGACATTCTTTTTGTCTATTCTCAACAATGTAATCACCTGTTATTAGCAATGGTGCTTCATGATTCTCTTCTTGACCATTGAAACATGTTTTTTTTTTATGATATGGATGATCCATTTTAAGGTAAGCATGATGTCCACAATAAATAAACTTATGCAAAATTCTTGAGTGCCTCAAAAAATCCTTAAATTTGCAAGCAGGACATCCATGGTATCCATGAACAGAGAGACTAGACAATGTGCCATATGCAGGAAGATCATGAATCGTAAACAATAAGGAGGCTCTTAAAGTGAATTTGATTGAATGACCATCCCTTAAAGATTGAATTGATTCAATTCCTTTCCACAATTTCATTAGCTCATCATATAATGGCTCTAGATTAGCATCTACCATATCTGAAGTCACACTTTTCTTTCCTAGTATAATAAATGATAACATTAAGAAAAATTGTTTAGTTGCTAACCATGGAGGCAAGTTATAATTTATTAGAAACACTGGCCAAGTTGACCTTTTAGTACTTTGATATGAGAATGGGTTTACACCATCCAGAGCCAAACCCAACCTTATATTATGAGCATCTTGAGAAAAATCAGGCCATCTGTTATCAAATTCCATCCACGTCTTAGAATCAGGCACATGTCGTTGTTTTCCATCAGTGCTCTTATTTTGAGCATGCCACTGCATAAGTTCAACAATGTCTCTGCACCTATACATTTAGAGTAATCATAGGATTATTGAAAACTTGTGAAGAACCTTTCTAGGAACCACAACTGATTTCAAACCTTGTCTATACCTCGATTCATGACATTTCAGACATTCACTCTCATTTGCAAGATTTTTTCGAAATAATACACAACCATTCACACATGTGTGGATTATTTCATACCCCAAGCCGAGCTTAATTATTTGCTTTTTACATTGACTTCGTTTTGTTGGCAATGTGGATTTAGTTGGTAACAATGAACTTAATAATGCCAATAACTGATCTACACTCTCATTTGTCCAACCATGCACCACTTGCAAGTTAAGAATTTGAAGGATTGTTGTCAAATGACTTAACTTGAAATTAACATACATAGGCTATAAAGCATCGTCCATTGACTTGTCCCAATCATCGTTTAGACCCTCATTCAACATTCTACTAACTTCAAACCCTTTGTCAAACATTCTGCCTCTTCATCTATATTTGGTGCCACTTCATCTATGTTTGTTGCCTCTTCATCTCTCATAGTCTGGCATTCTATCATATCTTCATAATAATTGTAAGCCCAAGGGCTTATACCACTATGCCCATATCTTATCATATGTTGATAAATCATTTATTTTTTCACCTTTCCACCAAGACAATTTTTACATGAACATGGATATTTATCAATGTCCCTCTCATCAACTACTCTCTCATCATATGCATGATATTGATTTGTAGTCAACCTTTGATGCTCATCCATCTATAATATTGTGCATTCCTATATTAATTTAGTTTCTAATTTAAAGAAAAAACATAAATCTAAAAACAAAGATGCCAAAACATTGTTGAAAGTAGTCACTTTTAGTATAGACCATAACATAAAGAAGAGGATATAATGAGTCATTGTTCTGATATCTATCTTACATTCATTTGAAGTTTACCTACTGAGAATGGAATATGCTTGTGTTTCCTATTAGCTTACTTTTGATAATGAGGGTTTCAAATTACCTCTGAATTCACTATAGAGGGCCTCATTGACTTCAAATTCATTGCAGTAAACTCTGAATTCCTTGCCCGCCTTTTCAAAAGTCTCCAGGTCCTATCCAAAAGAGCTTTATCTCCCATGCAAGTTCTTCAATACCTATCCATGAGAATAAAAAACGTCAACAACAATCCAATTTCATTCTCATGCCAACAATTATACATTTTACATGTTGTCTGACTTATAAATATAGACAAGTTATGTAAACCACTAGATAAATATCATTTAAAGGTTTGTCGTCTCTAACTTATAATTTTTTTTTGAGTTCAGCTAATACAACTATTTTTTTCAGTTTGTTTTCATGGTTGTTACTCATGTAACTTGTTCTTTCATATCCCTTTGAGTTGCTTTATGTATTTCTTTCTTTTGCATTCGCTGTGTTATGAAAGTAAAACTTGAAAGTGCCCCTATTTATAAGATTTGAGTCTTTAGTTGTTTACTTGTTTTTATGATATTTGACTTTTGAGTCTTAATATATAAGTCCAGATGCTTCTCTAGATTGACGTGGATCTTGCAAAGTCCACTCTTGAAAGCTACTAAGTTGTTGAAGAGACCAGTTGGTGTCAGTTTTGGATTTGGAGGAAAGCTTGCTTCATTTCGGCCCGGTACAACATCACAGAGTGGTGTTGGCTCTTCTGAGGTAGAGTACAATTTATTCTTTGGTAGATGTCATTAAGATGATATATGGTCTTATTTTTCTACTATTTTCATAGGTATATATACTCAATCTCATTATCCAAGACAGTTTGGTGCTTTGTTCAACAAAGTTTGAAGCTGCAATAGAAAATGGTGAGAAATCATCATTGAGCTTTATGCGACAAGAAGTCTCAGGATTCTTAGTTACTTATTTTTCGATACTTTTTGAATGGGATTAATAACAATTTACATTCATTTGTATTATTTCACTTGCAAATTTTTGGTTTCTGCATTGATTTAGTTTGGAAGAAGAGAGAGAGACATGGAATTTCTTAAGAGTCATGTTTGAAGATGAAGGCAATTCTAGGACAAAGCTACTTGAGCACCTTGGATTTCAAGTGCATTCAATAGAGAATCAAGACTTACAAGAAGCTCAATCTGCCAACATTGATGATATTAGCAATGAAATAATCAACAATGTCACTCTTGATGATACAACACAATTAGATCCATTAGTTCGGTCAAAAGGTGGACAAGATGTTACATACCCCAATGAATTGGGATCCTGTATGCAAATACATGATGTCTATCTTTTCATTTTTCCCTTTTCAGGTGCATTCTTGAAAGCTCCTAAGTGGTTGAAGAGACCAATTGGTGTCAATTTTGGATTTGGAGGAAAGCTTGCTACATTTCGGCTCTATACAACATCACAGAGTGTTGTTGGCTCTTCTGAGGTAGAGTACAATTTATTCTTTGGTACATGTAGTTAAGATGATATATGGTGTTATTTTTCTGCTATTTTCATAGGTATATATACATAATCTCGTTATCAAGGATAGTCTGGTGCTTCATTCAACAGATTTTGAAGCTGCAATAGTAGATGGTGAAAAATCATCATTACGAGCTTTGTGCGATAAGAAGTCTCAGGATTCTCGACTAGTTATTTGTGGATACTATTTGAATGGGATTAATAACAATTTACATTCATTTGTATTGTTTCACTTGCAAATTTTTTGTTTCTGTATTGATTTAGTTTGGAAGAAGAGAGGGAGACATGGAATTTACTAAGAGTCATGTTTGAAGATGAAGGAAATGCTAGGACAAAGCTACTTGAGCACCTTGGATTTCAAGTGCAGTCAACAAAGAACCAAGACTTACAGGAAGCTCAATCTTCCAACATTGATGATATTAGCAGTGAAATAATCAACAATGCCACTCTTGATGATATAACACAATTAGATCCATCAGTTCAATCAAAAGGTGGACCAGATGTTACATTCCCCAAAGACAATGGTGAGGAATTTTTTGATAATTTGCACAGTTTGAAAGAAGATTCCTCACTTCCTCTCACTGAAAATGATTTTGTTGTTGGGAAGGATACCCTTGACAATGGAGAAGAGGTGCAACATGAAGCTACTAAAGATTCAACTGAATGCTAAGAATGAGATGAAGCCATTCAAATTTATTTAGTTGTTGGTGATTATAAGGGAGCAGTCATGTAATGCTTGTCAGCAAACAAGATGGCATATGCACTTCTCATTGCTCATGTCGGGGGAGTTCTTTATGTGAGAAAACTCGTGATGAATATTTAAGAAAAATGAATTGTTCCTATCTTAATGTTATGCTTCTATACTGATTGCATGGAATTTGAAACATCTCAAAGTCTTTTAATTTTTAATGTTTTACCCTCCTTGTATTCAGCTATCTGGATTTTAAATGGCTAACTAGCTCTGTTTATCTAAACTATATTTCTTTCTGTGGAATATTTTCTCACTTAACACTATTAGTGCAGGTAGTTTCTGTTATGGTCAATAATGATCTTATTGGCCTTGTGAACAACATGCCTTTGAAATATTGGAAAGAAAATCTTGCTTTACTTTGTACACTAAGTGTTTTTTTCCCACAAAAATCAGTTAAACAGAAAATTATGTAAATTGGATAATGCAATTTTGATTTGGAGCAAATTGTACTTAACAATAAGTTTTTCTAAAAACTCATTTCTAATTTCTATGAGTTGTAGTTTGAAGTTTTTGATATAATGAGAAAGCTTACAAATTTATGCATTGTATCATGCAGTTGTGTATAGCATTTTCAAACATTTATCATACTTGTATCATAGATACAAGACTTGGACATAAAACAGTCTTGACAGGCTGATTTTTGACTTAAGACTTGGAGGACTTGACACAGACTTGGTAGGCTGACTTTTTGACTTGGAATTTGAAGGTAGGTTTTCAAATCAAATAAACCCTACCCCACAAAGTGATGTGTGTTTTCCATTATATTTTCATTGAATGCTCTTGGAAAAGAAATAAAATTAGCTATGATGGTTTTTTGTTCATTGTTGCCAATTGATTCTAAGTTTTCTTTAAGAGGCTTGGGGTTATAAGATCAAAGGGGTCTCTAGTAGTCAATAGAGAAATAATGTCAGTCCTTGAAGAGATTGTAACAAATATGTGATAATCACAAAGCACAAGGTTCAAAGCAATGAGATCATAATGTAAAAACAAAAGAGAAAAATTATGTTTTTATCAAAACAATGATTTTAAGGATTGACTATGAAGAACAATAATAATAAGAGAACAGTGAGTACAAACAATGATAGTGCCTAAAGAGTTCCAATTTTCAATGCATGATAACAATAGTCCAAGGCATGCAAGGGATAGTAATGAAAGACAATATATAGAGAGAAAATAGTTGCAAATGATCATTGTTATATCAAAGCATATGAGTGCTAGAGGATCATAGAAAACTGAAGGAGATAATAGTAGTTGTTATGAATTCCATGTGACCCGATATCATGCACAAAGAAGATGTAAAAGATCATGGAACAGAGTGAAAAGGGGTCAAAGTCAATGAGATTCATTCAATGCCAAAGAGCATTATCATTATATCAGTGAAAGCACAAGATTGTAACAACAATGAAGTAATGGAAAGCAAGAACAATATATGCAACATCAGGATCATTGTCATAAAGGATGAAGATCAACATGAGGTTTGAATGATAAGAAGCAAACTTATCACTCACATCCCCTTACTGACAGTCATGGAAATAAGTGACATAATGGCCATAAAATGCAAAATGACACAGTCATAAAGGGGGTCAGTTTCTAGTGCAAAGAAAAGAGTATAGAGCATTGAAATCCAAGAACCAAACAACAAGAAAAGGGTAGTCACAAAAGAACACTGTCATACATGACAATCATGCCATAACAAAGATCAAGGGAAGTGAAATCTAGAAATGAGGTTAGTGGTACCTTTTCACTTGAAGGTGAAGCTCCTTTAACATACCTAGATGGAGGTAACATTTTCAAGAAAATCTTGTAAGCACAATGAAGAAGCATGTCACAAAAATTATGAATTTGAAGAGGCTTTATAGAATTGATTCCTACTTTTCTCATTAACTCTGCTAGAGCTTTACCCTAATGCACAAAATGGATAGTCCTCTGAAGAGTTGACATATAGTGCAAATAAGTCTATATGAATGATGTAGCAGAGTTTAAATGCAACCTAAAGAGTAGAAAGTAGTAACATTGAGGTTCTATAGCTAATAGTTCATTCAACAAGTATAAAACCTTATGTTAGGACCTATGATACACTCATCAATTCTTGATGTGTAAAGGATAGATAAGAGAAGCATACAAATGATTGAAGTATAGGATTGAATCTATGATATCCAAGATAAGGTCCTTAGCATGGATATAGCCTCATTTCATAGGACAACCTACATAAAGAAGATCAATCCATTAAAGGGACACATTGTGGCCTTGTTTCTAGAGGACAGTAATAAAGAGAAAGTGCAACAACTCAAAATGATATATAATGTCTTGATGCTTATGTAATTTCCCAACCCCTTTAAATGGACAACTTATCTCATTTTCCTTAGATCTTGTATTTTTTGATTTATTTAATTCAAATACTAACATATATGCATCATCAAGAAGTAAAATAGTGAAGGTGTGATTTCCCTAAGGATAGTCTATAAGGTCAAAGAAAGGTTCTAGGTCGTGAATAGTTAAATACTCTTTTTGGGGCAGTTGGCAATGGATAGAGAGATAAAGGGTTTAAGGATAGCCTAGGCATGCAATGATAGCTAGAAGCTCATTTGAATGGGCCAAGGTTGTATGTGATAGTTTATTGATTTACCAATGATTATTTCAGTGGGGACGTTGATTGATATATAGAGAATTAGGCAATTGATCATGTAAAGGGTCAGATTCTCTTGCATGATTTAGTCATTGGATCATTGTTTACATCTAATGTACATGATGGGGAAATTGTTGGATCTATTTTTAGGATGGCAAGGCACCCTTGCACAATATTGCTGAATACAAACACACCAACTATCCTACTACTTTCAAATTTCAAAAATATTTGAAGTTGATGAATACAGGTGGAGAATTCTCAAGCAATAAAGGCAACTCAGTTTCTTGAAAGATCAGATGGATTTAAAAGGAGAGAACATCATGTGTATGCTACAGGTAATGATCACAAGGTAATCAA
Organism: Sequoiadendron giganteum; assembly: GCA_007115665.2. Classification (NCBI taxonomy): domain Eukaryota; kingdom Viridiplantae; phylum Streptophyta; class Pinopsida; order Cupressales; family Cupressaceae; genus Sequoiadendron; species Sequoiadendron giganteum. The sequence goes on from CM021103.1 coordinate 507,974,930, forward strand.
TGAGGACCCAAAGAGTAGTTCATAGTGGAAGATAATAGAACTTGGAAAAGAAACATTCTCATAGACTTAACAAAAGGACAATGTTATCATTATCTCTTTAATGTTGCCTTCAAGTTATATCAGGTATGATGGTACCTATCCACTCCAAAATATGGTTCAATGTATAACAAATATAGTCAGTAATACCTGGGCGACTCAATAAAATTTGTGTGGTGCTCATAAACCGAGGGAATTCTTCAACATATTAGATATATGCATCTACTATTGGTGACATGACTTTATTATGCGCTGACAATGGAACAAGTTGTGTGTAATGTTTATGAGAGTGTTTTATGCATATTCTCAGATATATGAGTAGTGAGATTTGGAGTTAACAATGTTTAGCATTCATCAAGAGTTGTTTTTTTCTTTGGTGGCTATCAAGAGGAGTTGAGTTCATACTTCTTATCATGTTTCAAAGTTGAGGTATGAAAAATGCAGATATGAGTACAATGATCCTATTGGTCTTGTGATATCTCTTGTGAAAAGTTGCAATGAATTAGTGTTTGGTAATAATCTTCATATACATCTACACATATCCATAGAGTCATGTGTTGCATTGACTCACAAAATGTAGTTGTAATCTTGACAATCCTATTCATAGTGCCATGACAGTGCTTTATGGCTTTTGTGGAGTCACAGTGCTTGCAATAACATGGGTAGAAATCACCATGACAATGCAAGCAATATTTGAAAGGACAATGAGTGCATATGATGTTTGAAAGGATAGTGAATGATGCATGATGTTTGACATAAGTTCATTTGTGATAGTGAAAACCATGAATTTCAGTGCTCTCTTTCATGTCAAGAGCAATGGTCTATCCATTGAGACAGTGCCTAACAATATATAGTGCAAGATTGATGTTGTGACCTTGTTATAGTTTATATACTCATGTTCTTATGGTGGCATGCAGATGATGATAGTATCCAATGGAATATGGGGTTGTAGTGTGAAATCTCTCATGATAGATAAATGTAGATAAAGGAGTGTAGTGTTGTCTTTCCTCACATAATGAACCTAATGATCTTAGTCAGTGAATGTTTGGACAGTAATGGATCTTGGTTCCTCAAGATGGTAGTGCTTCTCTACTTAGGTGAATGGCTTAGGCATTTTGTTGCTATGTTGTTATGATAATAAATCAATGAATTGAATATTGCTTAAGAGTTCAATACTTGAAAAGAATTGCATGTTAGGACAATGACAATTGTTGCTTGTTTGTTAGTGTACTCAAAAATAGATCTGCTCATGGAAAGTGGTTTATTGGTAACCATAGTGATAGTGAAATATCAATTGGTTGAAGGTAGTTGTTTGATACTTTGAGCCTTTTAAGACACAAATAACAAACCCTAACCCATATGTTTAAAGGAAAGAGCCTCCAAACAGTTGAAAAACACCCTCATATGCAAGAATGAAGACAAGAACTCTTTTTTTCCATTGCAACTCAAAAAAGAAGGAAAGAAAAACTAGGAAGATGCACATACATAGCAAAACAGTAGAGGAGGCAACCAACCATGCAAATAAAGGTTGGAAATGCTCAGAAACATTACCAGGAAGCTACTCCATGATCTTTTTTGGGTGAAACTCAGATGACTGCCCATAAACAATACAAATTTCCTCATCAATGCAACGAATATTAGAGATGGCATCCATCAAGGGATGTTAGAAGCCGCAAACAAAGTTTCCCCTCAAAATCTGAATCTTTCTTTGCAGAGCTCATGCTATCTCTAGTCTATTTTGCCAAAATAAGTGAAAACTCCTTGCATTCATGAAACCCACGCAAGTTTTCCTCCTTTCTTCCAATTTTTTTTTTAACTTATTTCTTGCTCATTTTCATGTGGATTTTGATGAAAAGGCCATTTAAAAGGATAAAAATACCTTTTATAATGTTTTTCTATAAGAATATCACCCCTTTTTAATTTTGCAAAGAAACCAAAGACTTAAAAACCCTATACAAAATAAAATGGAGTCAATGAAATAAAATTTAATGTAAACCCATTCCCTATACAAATCTAGGGGTTTAAGATCAAATGATTTCAAGTTGCTAAATACTGAAAACCTTTGCAAAAAAGAATACTTTATGGCACCTTAAGATAATAATCAGGATTTGCAAAATAATAAATTAGGTGAGACTTGATTTGGATTACAGTAGAAATTAGGACAAATGAAATCAGAATGAATTCCCTCCTTTTTACATGAGTTTTAATTTGAACAAAAGAAAGATTATCCACACACAATTGATTTCATAGATTATAATTTTTAAAAAATTAACAATATAAAGCCTGAAAGAGAAAAAAATTGCATACCAAAAGTGATCATAACTGTTATTTCTATTTCACATTATTAATATGGTCAAGTATATTAGCAAGCGAAGATAGAAGTGAATCAATTTCTTAATTTTTATTGCAATTGGATTGTTTAAATCATATTTAATTTATTAGTGAAATTGACCACAATTTCTCTTTGATACATTTGGCATGCTAACACAATAGGAAAATCAAACTAGCTTCAAATCATAGTTAATAACATTAATGATTCATTAACATAATGAGTAATAAAAGTTAAAGAATGTAAATGTTTATAAATTTTTTTATAAAATATGTGAAGGCCTTAAGACTGTACCGAGAGGCAGTGCCTTCCACGCACCAAGCAACCTAGGTGGCCAAATGGCCCACTTAGGTAGGGGTCCCATGCATGAGGAGGGCTTAATTAGCTCTATGGATTATGATCAAATTCGAAAGAAAAAAGAAAAGAGGAGTAATAGTCATTTATTTAGTCATTAATTTAGCCATATATGTAGTCATTTATTTAGTCATTTTTATTTGTATGATATTAGTCATTTATTTAGTCATTTTTATTTGTATGATATTAGTCATTTATTTAGTCATTTAGTTATGATTTTACCCAATTACCAAATTAGTCACATATAAATGACCAAATTAGTCATTTATTTTCAAAATACTACTAGTGTTAGTCACGTGACTAAAAGTTTTAGTCATGTAGTCATTTATTTGCCAAATTCTACTAGTGGTGGATATAGCCGTTGAGGATGTTTAAGGAGTAATTGTTTAAATTTTTTTGTGTTCAAACATGTTTATTTAGGTCCTTACTATGCTATGGCCAACTTTGGATGGTACACATTGAAAATAATTTGTGGATTTAGCTGACGGTTGGGAAGTAGTTTATGTTTTATTGAAGCTGACATATGGATGATTGAATCTTTAGTTGTGAATATATAAGTGATCGTTATATCATTTTGATGTATGCGATGTGAAGTAAGTTAGTGTGTGATGTGAAATTCAGAAGGATAGTGATGCAAATTCACTTATGTATGGATTTGTGATGCAAATTGCAGAGCAAAATCAGACAGAAGGTCAAAAATCATCAAATGTGCTTAACCAAAATTCTTGGCATGAGAAGATGCTATTCCTTCAGTTCAATCCTTTAGATGGACTTAATCTAAATATTTTGTAAGGAAGTGAGCCTTTCTATTTTGAGCAGTGAGCTCTAGGCAGTGAGCCTGAATGCAAGTGCATTCCCATTTTGTAAAACTTATATTTGAGTACTCAAATTATGGATTGACCTCCACCGTGGTTTTTCCCCTAACAGGGTTTCCAAGTAAAAATCCTTGTGTTATGGTGTTTTGAATGACTGTATTGTGTGTTTACATCTTTACTTTGGTTTAATGTTGAAATGATTTAAATATCAAATTAATAAAGTTTAAGATTTGCAGAACACTGATTCACCCCCCCCCCTCTCAATGTTCCATGATTCCAACAATTGGTATCAAAGCAGGTTCCTTGGAAGAAGTTTAGCAGCTTGAGGTGGATCTTGGAATGTAATGGACTCTAGTAGTCTTCAACAACAACTTGTAGTGGCACTTGATAATCTTGATCAGTCTAAAGCAAAAGTCCGGGAATTGAGAGCGAATCTTAAGGATGCTAAGAAATTCATTCAGACATTGAAGAATCAGATTCTTAAATCCAAGGAGAAGAGAAAGGATCTTTGTGATTAGATTAAACAAAAAGAGAGCATAAGCATGGATGATGTTCACCTGAATTAAACCTTGAAGGAAATAACTTAATAATGTGAAAATCTTGCCAAAGACAATGCTACCCTAAAACATGAGATGGAATCTATGGTGATGAAGTTGACTAAGGAGATTGAAGAAAGAAAGAAGAATGAGGAAACCCTTGCTCTATCCTTAAAAGAAAAATATGATGAATGCAAAATAGTAAATGGAGAATTCATTCAGTTGGAGATTGAATTGCAACAATCTAGAAACAATGAAGAAGAGCTTGAAAAACATATTATTATTCTCAGAGATAAACTTATTAAAACAAATGAATACATGGAGAAGTTTAAGATTAGCTTGGTTAAGCTTGATGAGATGACTCAAGGACATAAGAACGAAAATGAAAAGTGAGGCCTTGGATATGAGAAAGGAGAATGTTCTGGATCTGGACAAAGGAATTTCAGGCAAGGAAATCTGATGAACAAAGCAAAAAGACATCCGGTAAGACAACCTAATGCTCAAAATTTTAATGGATATTGTTTTTCTTGCAATAAATTTAGTCATATGGGAGCTCAATGTAGAGGTAAAATGAAATCAAGTGATTCATCATTTTTCGCTCAATGTTTCAATTGCAAAAAGTTTGGTCATAAGTCAATTGCATGCAAAAATGTGTCAAACTACTCTGTCAATACAAGGAATGTTGAATGTTATACCTATGGAAGATTTGGGCATATTTCTAACCAATGCATATCAAGAAGAAATCAATGGAATGATTAGTCTGGACAAGGAAATATTGTGTGCTACAATTGCAACAACTATGGTCACATTGCAAGATTTTGCAGAAACAAAAATATGGATAAAAGAGGTCCAGTATACAAAGGCAAAAATACATAAAAAGATGTTAAAGATAAAGGGAAATTGATTGTAGATGAAATAAGAGACCAGATGAAGAAGACATGGGTAAGAAAGATTGAGTCTTGTGTAGGAAATAGTTCTATACCATAACCTGCTTCTGGTAATTCCTCTGGAAATTGATTTCAAGCGATTGGCCCAGGGGGAGTTTTTCAAGAAAATCCTTTTTCCCCTGTCGGTAGCTGGTACCAAAACACAAAAGATTGTCAAATAGAAATATTAATGATCTACAGATGCTTTGGAAAACATCCACAAGGAAATTAAAGAAATCATAGGTCTGCAAAAGAATTTTTCTCTCGCTGTTTGAGAAAACAGGGTATTTGGAACACCTAGGGAAAAAGCATTTATTACAACAAAACTTAGATGTGCGAAGTTATAAAAAGACATGTTGAAACCCTAATTTTATACTTTATCAAAGAACAAAAGAAGGAGAGCGCTCTGCAATAGAATCTTGAAGGCGTGAAGGCATTTAGATAGCGAAACCCTAATTAATCAGGTACTTCAAAAAAAATCATTTAATTTGGTGTGTGGTCACTAGTAGAATTTGACAAATAAAGGAATATGTGACTAAAATGTTTAGTCATGTGACTAACACTAATAGTATTTTGAAAATAAATGACTAATTTGGTCATTTATAAGTGAATAATTTGGTAATTGGGTAAAATCACAACTTAATGACTAAATAAATGGTTAATATCAGACAAATAAAAATGACTAATATCAGACAAATAAAAATGACTAAATATATGGCTAAATATATGGCTAAATTGATGATGAAATAAATGACTATTACTCCTCTATTCTTTTTTCTTTCGAATTTGATCATAATCCATAGAGCTAATTAAGCCCTCCTCATGGAACCCCTACCTAAGCAGGCCATTTGGCCGCCTAGGTTGCTTGGTGCGCCAAAAATACCTATTGCGTGGAAGGCACTGCCTCTTGGTGCAGTCTTAAGGCCTTCACATATTTTATAAACATTTAAATTCTTTTAACTATGATTTGAAGCTAGTTTGATTTTCTTGTTGTGTTAGCATGTCAAATGTATCAAAGAGCAATTGTGGTCAATTTCACTAATAGATTAAATATGATTTATATTAGAGTAATAGTTTGTTTACTTGATTAATTTAATCATGTTGATTAATTAATTAAGTCACCTTTACTTTATTTCACTTAGGCTAAACTTAGGAATCTTTATTTTACATTATTAAATTAGTCATGTTGTCTCGTTCATTATGATATTGACACTTGTCACATGCTAATTTAATCTTCATCTAGGGTTTTCAATTTAGGTTTTGATCTCCTTTCTTAAGGATTGATCTCTTTATAATTATTAACTTCTAGGGTAATGCATCTTTTGCTTCATGTTTGCAGAGCACCATTCTTGTGTCTCTTGATCTCCTTTGGTGACAAGTTGTTTGCTTGTAGGTGTTCATTGGAATTTGTGAAGTTGGATTCTCAACTTCTACATGGTATCAGAGTGTACCTATAATTTTGGAGCATTTTGAGCCCAAAAGGACCTCACCATCACATTCAGAGCACTCAAAAACCCCAAAATTGACTGTCAAATTGTCAAAATTGGACACAGTGACTTCATGAGGCATTTTTTTTCATTTTTGGGTCATACGACCTGGTACAACACACAATCCAAGATTTTTTTTTTTTAAAAACCAGAAATAATTGTCCTCGCCATCAGTTAACCACTAGTGGTTAATGCTAGCGGCTAGCTTAACCGACAGGCTTAACCCACAAACCCTTTTGGAGCAGTTTTGGTATTTTGGCCATAACGTTTGCATACGACCTCGGATTTTCAAAAACAAAATATCGCCGAAAATCTATTTCCGAGCCCAATCTGGTGGTATAGGTTTTATTTCCTAATTTTTTTGTTTTAATGCATTTATTACCAGTCAAAGTCAGACCTTGTTTTTGCACTTTTGAGGCAATAACTTGCGCATACAAACTCCTTTTTTTGAAAATGAATATGCGTTGGAAAGGTGTTCAAATGCTTTATCTAGATATGTAGTTGGTTTTTTCAAAAAGTTACTAGGTACACATAATTGTTTTGAGTAATTTTTTTGTTTTTCCCGCTTTCGAGCTTTAAGAACTATACTAGGGTTTGGTTTTTTGTATTGTGGGGGGTATTTTCTTCCTGTTTTCTATAAACTTACATCAGAAACCAAAAACCTCTATTATTTAAACACATTTCAAAAACAAAATATCATGGTGAACACCTCTTGAGTTGAGCATCTTACACCACATAATTATCACACCTGGAAAGTATGCATGACAAGACTCCTCATGTCTAAGGGGTTATGGTTCTGCTTAGATGAGGTTCAACCTCAGTTGACATGTCCATTTGAGGTTATGCAACATATAAAAAAGATGGATGAAGCCTAGGGTTTGTTATCACTCCATGTTTCAGATAGTCTCCTTTTTCATTTAGAGGGGTGTACAACTCCTTAGGAAATGTGGCTCAAGTTTCATACCCTCTTTGGCACCATCAATGAGTTCGGGGCACTTCAGATTGAGGCAAAGTTGAATACTTTGGTACCTAATTCATTTCCATCTATTGAGGATTTCTTGATGAAATTCAAATCACTTAGATCATTGTTACAGGGTTGTGGTAAGAACAAGACTAGCATAAAATGTATTTACCTGATTCTCTCTAAGCTTCGTGGTTCTTTTCAGATATTCTCTTCTACATTTTATTCCACTATGGATGATTTGGGTGCACCTTTTACCATGCATACCTTTGAGGTTTTCTGTGATAGATTGACTCATGAACAGTCCAAGCTTACACAGTTGGATGCACTTTCAGGTTCACAGAACTCAGCATTGGTAGCTCAAACATCCAAAGGGAAACAAAAGTAGAAACAAAAGCCTAAGATAGATTCAGTTGGCCATGAGAGTACTTCCAAGCCATCACTGAAGTCTAGTTTGAAACCACCATCCAACCCTAACAAGGGTAAATATTCTAAGTATGGCAAGCCTTCCTCTAGGACTAAGAAGCCATTTGGAGATCCTTGCAGTTTTTGTGGCAAGGATGGTCATCTAACTTCTAGGTGTTGGAAGAGATTAGAGGATTTAGAGGAGGCCATGCAACAACATAATATCACCTCACCTCAGTCATCTTCCCAAACCATAGGGAAAGGACATGCTCTTTCTACATGAGCATTACCTTCAGAATCCACTTGGATTCTAGATTTTGGTGCTTCTATCCATATGACACACACTCAGGAGTTGGTCACCGCACTTGCCCATTATGGCACTACATAGATTATCGTTGGTGACTCTACACAACTTATAGTTAGGGGCTCAAGTACTCTCTCCTTGGATGGTAGTTGTCTTTAGGATGTACTTTTGGTTCCTGATATCTCAACAAACCTTCTTTCCATTTATCAGATTTTCCATTTTGGCTCTAGTAAAACAGTTGAGTTCTCACCACATGATGTGGTTATTTGAGACCTCCATGATCTTGATTTGGTTGTGGCTACTGGGAGTGTTGACACTGCATCCCACTTATAGAGATTTGATGGCTTTGAGGGTTTAGATGCCTCAGGTTCATCTCTCCTAGCACATGCAAACACAATGAGTAGAATTTGGCATGAGTGTTTTGAATTACAGATATCTACAACATATGAGTACACAGGCACTAGTGTTTGGTCTCCCATAAATTTACTGTACTGATGGTGTTTGTCCAAGTTGTGTACTTGGTAAACATCACCGAGATTATTTTTCTACTGGTCGAGCCACACGTGCTAAGTCACCCTTGGAGTTGGTACACATTGATCTTATGGCATTTCCTACTCCATCATTTTTTAGGGGCTAGATATGTGCTCACATTTATTGATGACTTCTCCAGATGTACATGGGTGTACTTTCTTAAGTACAAGTCTAATGTCTTTGATTCATTCATGATCTTTAATACATTTGTGGAGAAGCAGTCTAGTCTTTCTATCAGGAGGATACACACAGATAATGGGGGGATTTTGTTAATCATGCTTTCAAGGACTTTTACACTGAGCATGGTTTGCAACATCAGTTTATAGTACCTTACACCCCTTAGCAAAATGGTGTTGCTGAGAGAAAGAATAGGCCTTTACGGGAGATGGCAATTTGTATGATACAGTCACGGTCCATGGATTCTTCATTTTTGGGCTGAGGCAGTTAATTGTGCCACTTATATTCAAAATTGGATGCCTCATAAGGCATTACGACATATGACTTATGAGGAGGCTTGGACCCATGTCAACCCCGATGTTTCTACATTCTGAGTTTTTGGTAGTGAGGCTTAGACATTTATTCGTAATGGTCAATGAAAAGCCATGGAGAGGAAAATCCGACCACTCATATTTTTTGGCTACTGTGAGGATGCTAAGGCATACAAGTTGTTTGATCCTGATTCTAGAGAGGTCTTATTTCGATGAGATGTCCAGTTTGATGAGCGCTTTCCTCTAATGGATTCTTCATCACCAGCTTCTCCCTCACTACCTACTCCGCCCTCTTCATCTCTTGAGGATTTTTTATCTCTTGAGGATGATGCAGATGATGATCCACCATCCCCACCACCACCAAATACACAACATTTTCCCAAGTGGGCCCACTTTACTATAGAGGCAGTTGGATATTTGGTAGGTGATCCTTCAGATTCCCGTCGTACACATACACAAACATCAGGTGCTAGTATTTTGAGTCATGCCATTTCAGATGATCCTCATAGGATTTCAGAGGTGATAGGTCACCCAGAGTGGGATAGGGCTATGGAGGAGGAGTATTCTTCTTTGATGAAGAATAATACTTGGGATCTTTGTCATCTTCCTAAGGGAAGAAAGTTGGTTCGGTGAAAGTGGGTGTACTGTACCAAGCTTGTTGCAGATGGTTCGATAGATAAGTACAAAGCACGTCTTGTTGCAAAGGATTTTTCTCAAGTAAAGGGTATTTATTACTCAAAGACCTTTTCTCCTTTTGCCAAGATGAATTCTATTCACTTTGTACTATCACTAGCAGCTTCACAGGGATGGGTAGTTTTTCAGATGGATGTGAAGAGTGCTTTCTTGCATGGAGACCTACATGAGGAGATCTATATGGATTAGCCTCAGGGATTTGTGCAGGACACTTCTTCGGTTTGCAGACTTCGGTGTTCATTGTATGGTCTCAAACAAGCCCCTAGGGCTTGGTATGAGAAGATGGACTCTTTTTTGCTTTCCTCTCACTTCACACGCTGTCATTCTGATCCCACAATTTGTATTCAATGTCAAGAGGGTGATATTTTGATCCTTGTGCTATATGGTGATGATCTCATTCTTACAGGTAGCTCACCTTCTATGATTCAGAGTGTTCAATGAGCCTTGATGGAGCAGTTTGAGATGACAAATCTTGGTCTTCTACACTATTTTCTTGGTCTACAGGTTATTTAGTCTTCATATGGGATTTCCATATATCAACAGAAGTATGCTCTTGACATGCTCCTGAGATTTGGCATGCTTGATTGCAAGCCTGCCCCCAAACCATTTCAGTCAGGTGTTGTTTTGTCTTCCGCTTGCTCTACTCCTTTAGTAGACATTAAATTATACAAGCAGTTGGTTGGAAATTTGTTGTACCTTACGCACTCACATCACGATCTTTCCTTTGCAGTTGGTCTTGTCTCTAGGTTCTCACATGATCCACATGAGATCCATTAGAAATTTGTTGAATGTAACTTGAGGTACATTCAAGGCACCACATAGCATGGCATTCACTACACATCAGAGGCTCCTCACATTGTTGGCTTCACTGACTCAGATTGGGCCGGTGACATCGATGATCAAAAGTCTACTTTTGGCTTTGTTTTCTGCCTTGGTTCTGGTCCTATTACATGGTCTTGCAAGAAGCAATCTTCTATTGCATTATCATCTACAGAGGCTAAGTACCGAACACAGTGTTAGCTACTCAAAAGATTTTATGGCTTCGATAGTTGATGACAGAGTTTGGATTTCCTCCTAATGGTCCCACAGTTCTTTGGTGTGACAATCAGAGTGCTATACACATTTCCCACAATCTAGTGGAGCATCAACAAATGAAGCACATTGAGATCCACATGCACTTCATTCGAAAGTTGATTCAGGATGGTTCACTCATCTTGGAGTATATTCCTACAAAGGAGTAGGTTGCTGACATCTTCACGAAACCTTTGGCATTATCGTGCTATCTTCAATTGTGATCTATGCTTGGGGTGAAGGAAGTTGTCCTTGGGGGGTCTCTGTGAGGCCTTCCTTCCTTCATGTTTTTTATCATGCTTTCACCTCTTTTTGGAGTAGAGTTTTTCCCGTGAGGTTTTCTCTATTTTCTCCACTTTTCAGAGATTTGGTTGTATTCGGGTACCTCATCAGGCCTTGTTTGTCAGGACCCATCTTTACTTTCATGCATTTGTCCTTAGCTTTTTAGCTTCTCCCTAAGTTCATCTTAAGGGGGGGTGTTAGAGTAATAAGTTGTTTACTTGATTAATTTAATCATGTTGATTAATTAATTAAGTCACCTTTACTTTATTTCACTTAAGATAAAATTAGGAATATTTATATTACATTATTAAATTAGTCATGTTGTCTCATTCATTATGATCTTGACACTTGTCACATGCTAATTTAATCTTCATCTAGGGTTTCCACTTTAGGTTTTGATCTCCTTTCTTAAGGATCGATCTCTTTGTAATTATTAACTTATCAGGTAATGCATCTTTTGCTTCATGTTTGCAAAGCACCATTCTTGTGTCTCTTGATCTCCTTTGGTGATAGGTTATTTGCTTGTAGGTGTTCATTGGGATCTGTGAGGTTGGATTCTCAACTTCTACAATTTAAACAATCGACCAATTGCAATAAAAATGAAGAAATTGATTCACTTCTATATTCTTTGCTTGCTAATATACTTGACCATCTTAATAATGTGAACTAGAAATAAAAATCATGATCGCTTTTGGTATGTGAAATTTTTCTCTTTCAGGCTTTATATTGTTAATTATTTTTAAAAAATAGTATTATTTTATAATCTATGAAATCAATTGTGTGTGGATCATTTTCATAGATGTTATTTTTTATACAAGTTTGAACTCTAGTAATTTTAGGAGCACATCATGCTTATCTTAATTTTCACAACCTATATTAAAATGACAATGTAGATAGATGATTTTTTTCCCCCTAAAAATGAAGATTAATTTTTGTATGCCTTCCACACAATAGGTTTTTTGGTGCATTTTAGCAATAGGTATTTTTGGTGCCTTGGTCGATCGGGTCGTGTATGGATTTGGAGGGAATCTCAGGTAGCTTTTTTTTGGCGTAAAACATTTTGATTGCACATTGGAAGGAAGTTTTGAAGTTTAATCAACAATTTGGTATTTAAACCTTGCACGCATTTGTAGGTTTTCCAATTGCAAGTATGACGAAGGAAATAACCATTGAATGCAAAGAGTGGTGGTTTCCATTTTTTTAATGTCAAAGCTTGTTGAGCAACGTTTTCTGAGTTGCAACACCAATATCATTCAAGAAATGGAAGAACATTAAACAAGGTTACAATTGAAAGGTAAGTGGAAATCTTGAATCCTGAAACCTCAAGTTGATCTTCATCCTTTATGACAGTGATCCTGATATTGCATATATTGTTCTTTCTTTCTATTGCTTCATTGTTGTTACAATCTTGTGCTTTCACTAATATAATGATAATGCTCTTTGACATTGAATGAATCTCATTGACTTTGACCCCTTTTCACTATGTTCCATGGTCTTTTAAATCTTCTTTGTGCATGATATTAGGTCACATGGCATTCATAACAACTACTATTATCTCCTTCATTTTTCTATGATCCTCTAACACTCATATGCTTTGATATAACAGTGATCATTTGCAACTATTTTCCCTCTATATATTGTCTTTCATTCCTATCCCTTTCATGCCTTGGACTACTGTTATCATGCATTGAAAATTGGAACCCTTTATTCACTGTATTGATAACTCATTGGCACTATCATTGTTTGTATTCACTGCTATCTTATGATTGTTCTTCATAGTCAATCCTTAATATCATTGTTCTGATAAAAACATAATTTTTCTCTTTTGTTTTTCCATTATGATCTCATTGCTTTGAACCTTGTGCTTTGTGATTATCGCATCTTTGTTACAATCTCTTCAAGGACTAACTTTCTTTCTCTATTGACTACAAGAGACCCCTTTGATCTTATAACCCCAAGCCTCTTAAAGCAAACTTAGAATCAATTGGCAATAGTGAACAAAAAAACATCATAGCTAATTTTATTTCTTTTCCAAGAGCATTCAATGAAAATATAATGGAAAACACACATCACGACCTATGGGGTAGGGTTTATTTGATTTGAAAACCTACCTTCAACATCCAAGTCAAAAAGTTAGCCTACCAAGTTTGTGTCGAGTCCTCCAAGTCTTAAGTCAAAAATCAGCTTGCCAAGACTGTTTTACGTCCAAGTCATGTATCTATCATACAAGTATGATAAATGTTTGAAAATACTCTACACAACTGTATGATAGAATGCATAAATTTGTACGCTTTCTCATTATATAAAAAAATTCAAACTACAACTCACATAAATTAGAAATGAGTTATAAAAAAAACTTATTGTCAAGTACAATTTGCTCCAAATCAAAATTGCATTATCCAATGTAGATAATTTTATGTTTAACTAATTTTTGTGGGAAAAAAAACTCAGTGTACAAAGCAAAGTAAGAGTTTCATTCTAGGACTTCAAATTCTTGTTGTTCATAAGGCCAATAAGATCATTATTGACCATAGTAGAAACCACCTGCACTAATTGTGTTAAGTGAGAAAATAATCCATAGAAAGAAATATATTTTAGATAAACATAGCCAGTTAGCCTTCTAAAATCCAAATAGCTAAATACAAGAAGGAGGGTAAAACATAAAACATTAAAATACTTTAAGACGTTGCAAATGCCATGCAATTAGTATAGAAGCATAACATTAAGATAGGAACAATTCATTTTTCTTAAATATTCATCACGAGTTTCTCCCATAAAGAACTCCCCCCGACATGAGTAGTGAGAAGTGCATCTACCATCTTGTTTGCTGACAGACATTGCATGACTGCTCCCTTATAATCACCAACAACTAAAAAACTTTGAATGGCTTCATCGCATTCTTAGTATTCAGTTGAATCTTTAGTAGCTTCATGTTGCACCTCTTCTCCATTGTCGAGGGTATCCTTCCCAACAACAAAATCATTTTCAGTGAGAGGAAGTGAGGAATCTTCTTTCAGACTATGTAAATTATCAAAAAAATCCTCACCATTGTCTCTGGGGGATGTAACATCTTGTCCACCTTTTGACTGAACTGATGGATCTAATTGTGTTGTATCATCAAGAGTGACATTGTTGATTATTTCACTCCTAATATCATCAATGTTGGCAGATTGAGCTTCCTGTAAGTATTGATTCTTTGTTGACTGCACTTGAAATCCAAGGTGCTCAAGTAGCTTTTTCCTAGCATTGCCTTCATCTTCAAACATGACTCTTAGGAAATTCCATGTCTCCCTCTCTTCTTCCAAACTAAATCAATGCAAAAACCAAAAATTTGCAAGTGAAACAATACAAATGAATGTAAATTGTTATTAATCCCATTCAAAATGTATCCAAAAATAACTAATCAAGAATCCCAAGACTTCTTATCGCACAAAGCTCGCAATGATGATTTTTCACCATTTGCTATTGCAGCTTCAAACTCTGTTGAACAAAGCACCAAATTGTCCTCAGTAACAAGATTGTGTATATATACCTATGAAAATAGTAGAAAAATAAGACCATATATCATCTTAATGACATGTACCAAAGAATATATTGTACTCTACCTCAAAAGAGCCAACAAAACTCTGTGATGTTGTACCAGGCCGAAATGTAGCAAGCTTTCCTCCAAATCCAAAATTGACACCAACTGGTCTCTTCAACGACTTAGGAGCTTTCAAGAGTGCACCTGAAAAGGGAAAAATGAAAAGATAGACATCATGTATTTGCATACAGGATCTCAATTCATTGGGTTATGTAACATCTTGTCCACCTTTTGACCGAACTGATGGATCTAATTGTGTTGTATCATCAAGAGTGACATTGTTGATTATTTCATTGCTAATATCATCAATGTTGGCAGATTGAGCTTCTTGTAAGTCTTGATTCTCTATTGACTACACTTGAAATCCAAGGTGCTCAAGTAGCTTTTTCCTAGAATTGCCTTCATCTTCAAACATGACTCTTAAGAAATTCCATGTCTCCCTCTCTTCTTCCAAACTAAATCAATGCAGAAACCAAAAATTTGCAAGTGAAATAATACAAATGAATGTAAATTGTTATTAATCCCATTCAAAAAGTATCCACAAATAAGTAACTGAGAATCCTGAGACTTCTTGTCGCACAAAGCTCGATGATTATAGCAATTTTGTACTCAAAATGTGGCTATCTTGTGGAGTATATAAATGCAAGCTGCTGAGATTTTGAAAAAAATTATAGTCCCAACACATAGATCATACAAAAAAATAAGAGAGAATAAGAATCAGTAATGGATAACTGAATAAAGCTTGTTGTCTCCAAGAAGAAAAATCACATATATATGGTGTTCATTACCTAGCTTGACCAAATCAATGTTAATCCTTTAATTTATAGTATTCTTTATAATATCCCCATGTTACTACAATTCTGCCAAAGAATTATGACAAGACGAATGCTAGTTTTTCAATAATTAAGATACCGTTTCAAGCTAGTTGCAAATTTGCAATGGTTGAAAAAAATATTTGTTAGAGAGACAAATGAATCTCCTAACATTGCCCATGATTGAATAGGATCTGCTACACTTGAAACTTTTAATGATGGATTCAAATGAAGATCTAGAGTGAATGAATTATATTGGCTATAACTCAATTTATTTGGCACACTAATATTGGTTTATAACTTGTATGAACGTGCAAGGATGCAATTACCAAGTTCTTCTTATTGATCCAAATGATTGTGATTAATTAAAAGAATTTAATCCTTCCTTGAAGGAGTCAATTAACTAAACCACACAAGAACAACAAAGGTGCCTTGATAAATTGAAAATATCCTTGATATATCAATTTAAATAATAAAGAAATGCCAACCTTGGAGACAACCACATAATATTCTTCAATTAATTCAACAAATAATCGATACCAATATGACACTGCGAAATCAAAGATTAACTTCTTCAAAATGATGCTTGCAACATGGTCTTTTGAAATGTAAGCATTATGACAACATTTTGTTATCCATCTATCCCTATTCGCCTATTTCTTCCTCCTATATCTTATCTCCTAAAATTTCTTTTGGTCTTGGTCTCTCTTATTTATACGAGAGGCAACAAGATTCAGACCAAAAGATATGTCTTTTGATAACAAAACATAATTTTGAAATTAAACATAACTAAGGAAAACTAATCATAACATGTGTATCAATCCATTAATCTTCGAGTAAAAGCCCGTGGTCATCTAAGACCTGCTCAAATATTTTACTGTATGATACTTTCTCTTTATAATGTATAGAATCAATCTTCATGAGAGCCTAAATATTTTTCCTACCACTTATTGATTGTCAGATCACTCGACCATTTGAATTCTTGTGCAGTTGTGAAATTTGTAAGATGACTTTTCCATCTATTATCCAGGAGGTTCCTGACATCTACCATGAACTTTGTGTATCCACTATCTAGTATGACGATCCCATCAAGTAAAGTATGGAATTTGTTGAGATTGATCTCCCCATCATCCTGTATACATGTCAAGCATTTAGGAATCATCTGATCAAATTCTTCTCTCCATTCATCCATACCTTTTATCTGATTGTCAATTTTAAATATGGATGGGCTGAAGGTGTACTTAATGGAGTCAAATGAACTCCTCCTACTTTCCATTGTCTTCCTTATATCCACCAAATACTTGTACTCATCAATCACGCCTTTCACCATTTCTTGTGTAGGTTTGAGCCTTGATGGGGCATCTGGATCCCTATTTGTAGCTTTGCATAGAGTGTTCAGTATGTGATAGGTGGGTTTCCATCTTGTTTGGAGCTCTTCAAGGATAGGGGAGTTAGCATTTATCTATTCCAAAGCTTTAATTAGATTGTTGAAGCTTTCATGTAATCCATTTATCTTCTCCTTCAATACCCCGACTCTATGTGCTAGTATTTTCCTTAGAATCTCCATGATATGATGCTTGACATCCTCCAAGTTATGTTTCTTCAGTTGATCAATTTCATCTTTCATTTGTTGTATCTGTGGATCCTCTGTCTGGACAGGGGGTGATAGACAATTAATTCATCCCCTCTCACTGTGGTGGCCTGTTGCAACTGTTGTTTTAACTTTACATTTTCAATAAATAATTTGTTCACCTCATCATTTGATAATTTCAATATTTTCTCATACTCATTAATGGAATTTTCTCCATATTTTCAACTACATCCTTGGTGAACATTGCATAATGCATGGTCATAGTGGCAGCTTCTGTAGAAGTTGTATCCCTCATTGTTCTAACCATAGCTGACCCCCTCATTTCCTGCACTACATCCAAAAGTTGAGGCTTCCTTTTACTTTTTTGCTTCTTCCATAGAGCAAGTGTTTGGGTATTAGGGTTATATCTTGTTCCTGAGACACCTTCCTCTAAATTAAACTCTGCTACCAACATGGGGTCCTCTTGTGCTATGATTTGATCTAGAAGAAATACTATGGATAGCTTCATCCCGGTATAATTAGCATATCAATTTTTAATACCATTTCTCTTGCCTCCAGGGGGTGACATTAATGTTATCAATATTTAATTCTACAAATGTCTGAGCCTGAATCTTGACCTGTTTTGACTCATCAACTCCTATAAGATTTATTTTCAATCTATCATCAAATTGTTTCATCTTCATTTTAATCCAAAAGTCCCTAAATTCATTGGTATGGATAAAACTATCATCTTCCATAAACCTTAGAGAGGCTATTTCCCTCTCATCCTCTTGAATTTCATCAGCTCCCTCCTCTGAAACCCTGATCTTAGGATCATGAGGTTTTTGATTTTTTTGTTGTTCTGCTACACCCTTCATTTTAGTCAGAGCTATGATTGCTTCTTCTTTTTCATCATCACTTGATTCATATTCAACCAATGGCTCAATCTTCTATTTTTTAGCCTATGGTTCATGAGTAGGAGATGGAGGGGATGGATGTGTAGGTGATGGGGGTGCTGTCTATGATGTTGATGCCTCATGTGATGGTTGGTGAGGTGTGGGGAGAAATCAACCCCTCATCTTGGTCCATTTTGTATAACTCATCAAATTTATCAAGGATCATCTACATCCTTTTTAGGAGGTTAGGATCGTCAGTGAAAAACCCTTTGAAACTTTTATCCTTCTCCTTCTTCTGATTTTCCCACTTCATCATTGTTATCCACCTTTTTCTAATCTTCACTACATCAAAAAAATACACCAGGTTTCGTATAACATCCTCCTCAGGGTCAAACTCATGTGATAGAGCCCTCTTTGTCAACAAGATTCTTCTAATCATGTTGATATGACCCTCTGAGTCACACACTCTTTCTTTTCCAGACTTGAGGGGATAGTTAACCCTCACGAACCTCTACAGTTCTTCCAGCATATTAGATCCAATGGCTAATTCTTCAAATACTATCAAATTAGGCAAAAATGTTCCTTTCTCTGATTCCTCATCAAATCATGTTCCATCCAAAGCATTTGCCACATGAATTCCAGAAAACATACCCTTGCAAGTATAAACTTGGGCAAGATATGTGGTGCTTGGTTGCACTCGTATACTCTGATAATTGTGTGTCGTGGCATAAAAAACCAATCAACATAATTATGAGTACAACCCTGGTTTGGCTTATACTGTACACGCCTCATTACTTTCATCAATGACTCAGGTAACCTTGGAGTTGGGTAACCAAGGGCATCTATCAATCTAACAAAAAAATCATCTCGAAATACTAGAAAATCACATTTTGTACATATGTTATCCCAAATATAACACCAGTTCTACTCAAAGAGTCTTACTCCACTATCTTGTGTACATAATTTCATTCTTTTAGTCCATTTCACTTCATTTTGATACAGGATTAAATGACACAACAAATAATATTTCCTAAAGGTAATCCCTCATGTATTTTCTCTTCAATTATAGATGCAAAATAAAACTCTACATTTGAGTTAGAATGTTGAATCATCATGGCCATTCTCATCAATCCCACTGACATGTGTTCCTCTGCATCTATTCCCAAGACTTGACATAATGCATGATGAGAGTTTTTGAAATAAATCTGAAATTCTGAAACTGGGAAAGGCTCCATTTTAGAGGAAGGGATGGGGAGTATTTTGTTATTGTCACCCCTCTTCATGTGTAGGGGGAGCTCATCACTTTGATATGTTCTTCTCAACCTCTTATACTCCTGCTCTAGTTTCACTAAATTCACCTCTGTTATGACTTCTTTCAGGTTAAAACACTTGATGATAACATCTCTTGAGACATCAACTAAGCACCCACCATTTGGAAGCCTAAAAGTTTTGATTGGGGCATGGTAGCTCCTGGAAAGGGCTTTGATTAGCTCAATATCAATGAAAATATTAGGGATAATTAATTTAGCCAAATCTAGGGTCCATGGGTTTGATGTGAGAACCTTGTCGTTCCTTTTCTGGTAGAAGTACCAATAGAGGTTCCAACTTGACTAAGGTATAATAGGGTCCCTACAGCTTTGAGCTAAGTCTCTGAAAACTTTCTTAGGTCCCTTGTCCATTGAACCAGGCAACAAGGAAAGCAATGGGGATTGCAATGATGGTTTACTGGTTTTGGCCTCATCCTTTTTAATTCTTACTTCACTCTTCTTTGGTGCCATTTTATGAAATTCACAGAGAGTGATGAGAAAAACTTACCCAGTGATATAATTTTCCTTGAAGAATTCCCTTTAATTTCATACTTTGAGCTTGTCTGCAACTTGGTTTCAACTGTTGTGAATGAAAAATATCAACTTATTTCGTTTATTTTAACATTGAGATGCATTTACTCCTGAATCATAAATTCACACAATTCAAATCTTTGTATTGAGCTCAATTTTATATTTTGATGTTGACTGATGTGATTGGTGTGCTTTAAATGACCCAACGACTGATTTACCGCACTACCTCATGTCACTTTTCACTCCCTTGCAGTACCGTGGTGCCCCCTTAGTACATACATTCAATATACTGCTCTACCGCGGATCACCTTTTGCTTTCTTGCAGTGCTACAATGTCTTCTTAGTGCTCCTCATTAGTATACCGCTCTATCGTGGACTATGTCTTGACCTCCCAAGTATAGCGGTAAAGGGTGAAGGTTACAGTGTATAGTAGTGGCTCCTTTTGCCGTCATACTGCGAGTTGCTTGGTAATGAGTTGTGGTAGAGAGGTATGATGTGTGGGTTATGAAAGATGGCCAATATAGTAGCGGTATTGTGGTAAAGGGAAAATTGATTTTATGGATGGCGATAATGTGACTTCTTATGAAATGATATTGGGAATTTCAGATTTTGATTGATAAATTCCTTAGAATTTTTTATGAAAATTTTGGTACCAACAACTTGTCTATATTTATAAGTTAGGCAACTTGTAAAATGTATAATTGTTGGCATGGGAATGAAATTGGATTGTTGTTGACATTTTTTATTCTCATGGATAGGTATTGAAGCACTTGCATGGGTGATAAAGCTTGTTTGGATAGGACTTGGAGACTTTTGAAAAGTTGGGCAATGAATTCAGAGTTTGCTGCAACGAATTTGAAGTCAACGAGGTCCTCTGTAGTGAATTCAGAGGTAATTTGAAACCTTCATTGCCGAAAGTAAGCTGATACGAAACACATGCATATCCCATTCTCAGTAGGTAAACTTTAAATGAATGTAAGATAGATCTCAAAACAATTACTCATTATATCCTCTTCTTTCTATTATGGTATGTACTAAAAGTGACTACTTTCAATAATGTTTTGGCATCTCTGTTTTCAGATTTATGTTTTTTTCTTTAAATCAAAAACTAAATTAATATGGGAATGCACAATATTATAGATGGATGAGCATCAAAGTTTGACTACAGATCAATATCACACATATGATGAGAGAGTAGTTGATGAGAGGGACATTGACAAATATCCATGTATATGTAAAAATTGTCTTGGTGGAAAGGTGAAAAAAAGAAATATGATTTATCGACATATGATAAGATATGGGCATAGTGGTATAAGCCCTTGGGCTTACAATTATTATGAAGATATGATAGAATTTTAGACTATGAGAGATGAAGAGGCAACAAACATAGATGAAGTGGCACCAAACATGGATGAAGAGGCATAAATGTTTGACGAAGGGTTTGAAGTTGATAAAATGTTGAATGAGGGTCTAAATGATGATTGGGCCAAGTCAATGGATGATTCTTTAAAGCCTATGTATGCTAATTTTAAGTTAAGTCATTTGAAAACAATCCTTCAAATTCTTAACTTGCAAGTGGTGTATGGTTGGACAAATGAGAGTATAGATCAGTTATTGGCATTATTAAGTTCATTGTTACCAACTGAATCCACATTGCCAACAAAACGAATTCAATGTAAAAATAAAATTAGTAAGCTTGGCTTGGGGTATGAAAACATCCACACATGTGCAAATGGTTGTGTATTATTTCTAAAAAAATCTTGCAAATGAGAGTGAATGTCTGAAATATCATGAACTGAGGTATAGACAAGGGTTGAAATCAACTGTGATTCCTAGAAAGGTTCTTCGCCACTTTTTGATAATCCCATGATTACTCTGAATGTATAGGTGCAAAGACATTCCTAAACTTATGCAGTGGCATGCCCAAAATAAGAGCACTGATGGAAAACAATGACATGTGCTTGATTCTAAGACGTGGATGGAATTTGATAACAAATGGCTCGATTTCTCTCAAGATCCTCATAATATAAGGTTGGGTTTGGCTCTAGATGGGGTGAACCCATTCTTAGATCAAAGTAATAAATGGTCAACTTGGCGAGTGTTTCTAATAAATTATAACTTGCCTCCATGGTTAGCAACTAAACCATTTTTCTTAATGTTATCATTGATTATACAAGGAAAGAAAAGTGTGACTTCAGATACAATAGATGCTTATATAGATCCATTATATGATGAGCTAATGGAATTTTGGAAAGGAATTGAAGCATTTCAATCTTTAAGGGATGGTCATTAAATTAAATTCACTTTAAGAGCTTCCTTATTGTTTACGATTCATGATCTTCCTGCATATGGCACATTGTCTAGTCTCTTTGTTCATGGATACCATGGATGTCCTGCTTGCAACTTTAAGGATTTTGTGAGGCACTCAAGAAGTTTGCATAATTGTATTTATTGTGGACATTGTGATTACCTTAAAATGGATCATCCATATCATCGACAAAAAACACGTTTCAATGGTCAAGAAGAGAATTGTGAAGCGCCATTGCTAATAACAGGTGATTACATTGTTGAGAATAGACAAAAAAGAATGTCATTTATTGAAAATGATAGGATTGTTGGCAATAGATATGGTCCATGTAATGAAAGTAGTGTAAAACGGTTGTGCATATTATATAAGTTGTCATACTTTAAGGATATAGCCATTAGGCATACTATTGACTTTATTCATACTAAGAAAAATATAGCTTATGCTATTATAGAAACTCTTTTTAGTACTCTTGATACTATTTTATCACATGAAGACTTTCGAGAAATAAAGATTCGTCAAAATATTTGGGTTGAAGAATATGATAATGAAAAATATAGAAAACCTAGTGCTGCTTATGTCTGGACAAAGGAACAACGTGCACAATTCTTACAATTGATGTCTCAGACTCGCTTTCCCACTGGATATGTAAGTAGTAGCATCAGAAGCCAAACTGACATTAATAGTTTAAGAAGCCTCACGACCCATGACTATCATGTCATAATCGAGAAGATTTTACCTATTGTGGTAAATATATCAAGTTTGGCAAAGGGGCCAAGATTGACAATTATAAGGTTGGGCCTAATATTAAAGAGAATGAGTTTACATGTATTAGATCCTTCGAACTTTGATAGTTTGAGGGAGGAGGTTGTTGAAGTCCTTTGTCTATTGGAATGAGAATTTCCACTAGCAATCTTTAACATTTTTATGCATCTTTTGATACATCTAGAATATGAACTAGAGCATTGTGGCCCATTTAGAATGAGATGGATGTATCCTATAGAATGATATATGAAGGTTTAAAAAAAAAATTGTCCGTACTAGGGAAAAACTAGAAGGCAGCATGTCTGAGGGATATTCAATGCAAGAGGCCATGGGATTTTGCACATAATATATGAAGGATTTTAAAAATGTCAATCAACGTGTATGGGATGATGATGAAGATGAGAGAATTGCAGGTGAAGTATTAGAAGGAAATGGATGTTGCTTCAAGCTATCATATCAAGAAAGAAGTGCAATACATGCCTTTATTCTTCAAAACACATCTTCGTTCGATAAGTGGTACAGGTAAAAAAAAATTACACAATAATTTATTTACTCAATTGCATTTACACATTTATATTATTAATCTTACTATTTTTACGTCATTATTCTATGTAGAAAATATGAAGAAGAGAATCAAACTTGGATGCAACATCGACCTCAAAGGTGCAAACGTCATGATTTGATTGGAGGTGATTCTTTTAAAAAAAATTGAAGAATGGATTGCTAATGCAATCAGTGATGCAAAAGAAGGAGGTCAAAATATAAAAAATAGAGGAAAGTGAGCTTTCACGACCTCCAAATTTATGGGCTATGCATTTTAGTGGAATGTAGGCCTATGGTAGTCATTTAAGAGTGAAAGAAAAAGACAAAGGAAAGACAAATTGTGATTGTGTTGTTAGTGCTGAATTTCTTCATGAAATTGAGAAGAAATTTTATATTGGATTCATCCAAGAAATTATTCAAGTGGATTTTGGTGAAAATAGTCCTATATTATTAAAATGTAAGTGGATCCGACCATCCGCAGTACAATTTGATGAGTATGGATTTGTACGTGCAAATACACGACAATTTTATGAGAGACAAATGAGCCGTATGTTTCCCCTCTTCAAATTAACCAATCATTTATAATTGATGATGTAAGAAGCCCAGGTTGGTCATATGTCATTCAAACAGAGTCTTGTTCAAGACGAAAATTCATGGAAGTTGTTGATGTAATGCCTGATGGGCAATATGTTAATTTACAAGAAACATTCGAAGAAGTGGATGAAGACAATGAGGGACTGTTTGAAGAAGAGATTTTGATTACCAATGAATAAATTGGGAGAGATAATGTATTGCATGTCACAAATGAGGATGAGGAAGAAAATCAAGTAGATGTAGACACGAGTGATCAGGATTCTAATCTTGCTAGAAATGCAGATGATTATTGATGAGCCCCATTTTATGACCTTTTATGTAAGATTTTTGTGTTGTTTTAAGACTGTTTTATGTTTTAAGGACACAAACCTTCAGACTAATACCTGTTTCAAAGCTTTAATGTTGAACAAAGTTGCTATATGAATGAAATATGGATATGTTTTCATATAAAAATGAGTATGCAATATGAATATATTTTCATATATAAATGTTGTATTCAATATGAATGCAATATGAATATGTATACCATCATTGCTTTACTTTGACAATAATCTTTTCTTGATAGCTCCTCTGGACTATTTATTGCTTTTATATATGTTCTTTATCATTGTCATTATTGTAGCATCCTTTATAAAAGTCATCATTGAAGCATTGTTAAACATTGTTTCTATGTTTTCTTTTACACTTTTTTACTAAAATAACAACAAATGTGTTTTGATAAATTGAACATATCTCTGATACACCAATTTCAATGACAAGGAAATATTATGCTGGAGACAACCAAATAACTAAATATATTCAACAAACATTTGATACCAATATGAAGCCACAAAATCAAATATCTTTCATTCATCTCCTTGAAATTATATCTACAACATAGTATTTTTAAATGTAAACATCATGGAAGATTTCTACAATCTATTTTTCTATCTTTGCCTATATATTTTTTTGTAACTATGTAACTGATTTATATATCAAAACATTGAAGAGGTCGCACCCCTTCATGAACGTATTTTGATACCAACAATAGTTAACAACATTTAAACAAAGATAATTAGGCTCTAGTTAGGCATAAGTGGACTTTTGACCAATGGTCCAAACAATCCCGTCTCTTGCAAGTATCAACATCCTCCGACACATGTTCTTTTTTTGTCTTTGATCAAATGTTCTTCACTGTTTTGCATATATCTTAAAGTTCACTGTTGTTCGACTACTTAGTCCTCAAATCATGGCATTCCTTGCTTCTAACTCACTGTCCACTCCAACATATCTATTCTTTTTCATGAAATCTACCCCTTCATGAATGTATCTAGATGTTAGGAACAAATTATTACGTAACAAAACAACAAAAGTAAGAATCACCAAATACCATAGACATTTCTTAGTGATGGTGCTATCACCTAAGAAAAGAATTGGTTTAGTTGTACAAAATGGTTTCCATGCTACAAGTTCATGTCCAGTTAAAATTTGTTAATACAATTTTTTTATTGAACCATGAATAAAAACATTATTGCTTAAGATTTGATGGATGGATTCAAATACATTGCTAATTTTTTTATGCAACTGGCATTTTTGCAGGGCACCATTATTTAATATCCATTGACTAAAATACCCACAAAATCTAATGATTGTTGTTGTTTGTAGTGCTTTAGACTTCGTATGTGTTTTAATGACTGTTCATTAAAACTAAGACCTCATAAACTTATATTTATGCAATTTCGGTTATGGTTAATTATCTTTGTATCAAGTTGCTAATTTATATATTATTGTTTTTTTGGACATCAAGAAATGAAGAAAAAGAATGAAAGGTGCAAATTATATGATAGTGATCACAATGTTGAAATTCCAATGACAAATTATGAGCACTTTCGTGAAGAACGTGTGGCCAAGAATAATGAATATTTATCACATCTTGGTTTGCCAAACAGGCAAGTTGTAAATCCACTAAGTAGTAAATTATTTGTTTAATACTATTTAATAAAATTTTATAGGCAAGACCTTTATGTATATAAGACATGATATGATTTTTTTGTTTGTTTTACAGGCAAGAAAAATAGAACAGAGAAAATGCAGAGAAAAAATAAAAATAAAGTAAAGATACAGTGCTGCCAGCTCGTAGAAGCCAGCGCTTTCATGATTCAACAAATGAAGTTGGTGAAAAAAATAGTTGTGATGAAGTGAAATCTGCAGAGCCACTACTGATCTACCTACTCATGCCACACGTGATGTGGCTAAGGAGCATGAAGTTCTAGTTAATTAAAGTCATGAAGAGAGTCTGCTTGCATCTGATGTGCCTAAGAGTGCACTTGTCGCATCTACAAATTTTGAAGGAATTAGTGGATCAACCAAAAATATTTATAGTGGTGAAATAGAAGATGTGCCTGCTTATGTTAAAAGACAAAGATTGAGTCAAGATTTATACAGATTTACATATAGGAATGCAAAATAAAGAATATTAGAAGGGAAGAAGCCATTCTTGGTTGAGATATCAAGAGATGGTGAACCCATTGGGCAAAATGCTGCAAGGTGGGCCTCTGAGTTGGGTGTAAGATGTAGGGCCTATTTGGATATCTGTAAATCAAATTTTGTAGAGCAAGATCCACGAAATGTGAAATATGTTATACAAAAAATGGGAAATTCCTTTGACATTGTTGGTGGAAAAATCTCTAGAAATATTACAAGCACAAGATGAGACTTATGATGAACAGTTTTAGATACAATTGCAAAAAAATAATCATGGAGGGAAAAGAGATGTTAGACTCCACTCTATCTCCCAAACAGTGGGAGGCATTGAAAGAAAGTATGTGTTCTAAAGAATATTTGACAAAGAGTAACAAAGGTAAGAGAGCAAGAGATAATGTGAGGACTGAATATACATTTGGCCGAGGCGGGTTGCAGGCCAAAATGGACAAATGTGGAGTAAGTGTATGGATTTTTGATTCAATTTACATTGCATTATTTATTTCATTTTTTTATTGAACTGACTATATGTTGAAATTGACATTGTATTTTAGGTGGAAAATAATAATGGAGAAGCAAGTGTAGAAGATGTTGTCAATTATATGGTAGCACTAGATGTACTAAATATAATACTAGTATAATGAGGAAATCTAGTTCGTCAACAAAGATTTCATAGCGATCTGTTGAACGCCCAGTAAGAGCCTCTCCAAAACATGTCAACTCAAATGAAGAGTACCAACATATAATGAGTTACTTAAAATGTCTCACTGAGAAAGTTTCGCAGTTGGCTACCTCTGCTAAGCCTATAGTTTTTGCATCGAATGACCATAATTCCACGGGTTCAGATCAAGTAAGAGGCTATCCCTCAATATTTTGATTCTCAACTATATCATCTTTATATTATATTCTAAATATTGTTGCAAATTTCATAAAAAAATTCCACAACATGCCTTTATAAAATTACTCTCGTGATCTCCAAGAAAAGTATTACGATCATATATAGAACAATGAATCTATGAAATTTTGCCTTTTGTTTCATTGAAATCCATTGTGATTGTCCTAAATATTGTGACTGTGAGTTTTATGAAAAAATAAATATGAGATCAATGAATTATCTATTAGGTCTCAGAAGTGCAGGTGTTTAAACCATAAGGAGGTGTCAATCCCTTTATACACCTTTGTCCCACTGGTGTAGGTGCACTTACACCTTATTTTCAAATTTTGGTTATTGATGTTGATCATAGGTGGTCAGTAGGTTAGATTAAGTTTTTTTGGGTCTTATTATGATAAATAAGGTCTTGTAAGACCATTCACCATGTAAGGAGTTGGTTTTTGAGTCAATTGTATTTAGATGTCAAAAATTGCATAAAAATGCAAAATGTTGTTAATAAAAATGTGTCAAATGCAGTTTAAGAGAATATTAAGGGTCTTAGAATTTAAAAATTAGTTATGTACATTGGATGGGTAGTTTTGGATTGAAACATGTATATAAGCCTCTAAAAGTCTCAAAGAATTGGGAGAGGAGATTGATAGAAGATTCCAATAAAAAATACAACTTTTATTTTCTACATAATTTCTGATTTTCTGAATTTTGCTTCCTTTGTACGGTCCCGTACAACCACCGAATGATCTGAAACCTATTGTGTCATGTAGCTATATGATTTATCTTTCATTTGAACTCATCTTGAGATTCTTTCAATAATTTTATAGGAAGTTCTCATTCATTTTCTGAAATTGTCTAGTAAAAACCAGATAAACCCTGTTTGGTGATTGAATAATGATTTAGGCCATTCCTCCTACTATTAGATTCTGTTGCTCAAAGGAATGAAATGTATATTCTTATTGTAGGTGTTTTTATTTTTTTGGATTCATAACCAATTAGTTTGGTGGCTTTGGAGTAATGCCCTAGGGTTGGTAACCATGTTTTTCATGTGAAAATAAGGTACTGATGAAGGGTTTTTGTGAGTTGTTGAGGAAATTGGGCTTATGAAGGTTTTATGAGTTTTTACAGACTGAAATAAACCTGTTTGAGTTATTGGTTGTGTTCTGTGAGCATGGGATATAGAAGATTCATTAAAACCTAGGTGTTTGGCATGTAAATGGAGGGTTTGTGAGGTCAACATTATAAAATCCTTAAATCTGGAAACAAATCATGGAATTTTGTGTTTTGGCACATGAAAAATGACTTTCCAGTGAGTTATTTTGAGAACTAGATGTTTAGGAGATGTCTCCTTTGTAAAAATGGGTTATTTTGGTGCCTAAAAGCAGGGGTATTGTATTGGTTCTCATAATTTTTGCAAAGAAACCATATGGAATATTTTGATATGTTGTAGGG
Organism: Sequoiadendron giganteum; assembly: GCA_007115665.2. Lineage (NCBI taxonomy): Eukaryota > Viridiplantae > Streptophyta > Pinopsida > Cupressales > Cupressaceae > Sequoiadendron > Sequoiadendron giganteum. Next base: position 508,003,849 of record CM021103.1, read on the forward strand.
CATGATAAAGCATGTCTCAGCTTCAGAGGGTTTGGAGTTTTGAGGTCTTGTAAGGGTTTTATGCCCAATTTTCAAGATTGAAAGGCTAGAAGCCTTTGAGGGTGAGTTGATGTCTAATGGAAATGAAAACCATTGAAAGAATGGATACCTTGCTTGTGTTTGACCATATTAGGTTGTTGTAAGTCACCTCCACCTTTTCTACATCACCCACGAACAAAGTAAACAAGACTAATTCCCCCGATATATATTAATTCCTGATAATCCATTGTCAAGCAAGACAATCCCATCCAATAGGGTATGAAATTTGTCAAGATTGATCTCCCCCTCATCCTGGATATGTGCCAAAAATTTGGGAGTCATCTGATCAAACTCTTCTTTCCATTCATCTATACCTTTTAATTGATTGTCATCCTTGAGGATTGATGGGCTGAAGATATACTTGATAGAATCAAATGCACCTCTCCTACTTTCCACTTTCTTCCTTATATCCACCAGATACTTATATTCATAAATCACGCCTTTTACCATTTCTTGCATAGGTTTGAGCCTTGATGGGGCATCTGGATCCCTATGTGTTGCTTTGCACAATGTGGTCAATATATGGAGGGTGGGCTGCCATCTTTTATGGAGTTCCTCAAGGATGGGGGAGTTAATGTTTCTTTGAGGCATTCCATCACCATGAGACCTCATTTCCTTGAGGCATTTTTTCAAAGGGTTCACCACTTTGTCTATGCTATTGCTTACTATTATGATTTTGATAGATTTTTTCCAAGCATCCATAGCTTGTTTGAAAGCACTTGTTTTAGGTTTCTAGCCATAGCACCAAGGCAGTGAACTATTTGAAAAAATTCTTTGGTAGACATGTATGAAAAATGTGGTAGCATAGACAAGGCAATGAACTTTTTGAAAAAATGCCTCAAAGAAATGTGGTCTTATAGAATGCCATGACAAGCAAATGCAATTGGAAACTGCTCCTAGTTATTAGTTATACAATGTGAAGTAATTGCATAGCTCCTTAGGTTGACTTTGTAAAAACTATATTGTAATTGAAATTTTCTCATCTATCAACATCTAGTTATTAGTTATGCAATGTGAAGTAATGCTTTGAGTTTGAAAGATGTGCAATGCAATGTAATCAACGATATGAATATAAACTACAAAAATCTATTTTTTACAATTCATTGGTTGAAATCTTTATTTTATTTGCTCTCTATATCTCTATGCTATATTGGAAATGCCTTTCAATTTCAAAAAAATAGTTTTTATCTCTTGTTCTACAATTTTTACCTCTTTTTTAAATTCAATTTTTTCCAAACTTTTTCCTAATTTTTTCAAAAAATTTTATACTTTCGGTTTGCCAATTTTTCCCCAAAATATTTTTACTACTATGGATCATAAAGCAATAGTAAAACTCTTGAAATTTTGTTCTTTTCTCAAAAATTTCTGATTATTTGGAGTTTCAAGCTTTTGTACTTGCCCGTATAGGGGTTCCTTGTTCTCTTTTGCATTGAATTAGGTGGCTGGGTGAGTTAACTTCAATTTGTTTCTAATTTGGAGGATTCTTGAAGAATTTTATGCATTTTGTAGTCAAATTGTTGAAACGGGTCTGTAAAGATAGAGTTGAGGGTTTGTGAGTCTACAAAAATGGATTTTCACCCATTCCACCTATTGTGACTTTTATGCTTGGAAAGGCTCTATTGACTCTTTTTTACATGAATTACTCATCTAGATATATATTTTTTGCTTGATGTTTAAACTACATGCAAATAAATTTTATCAAAGAAGCACGAAAAAAACAATGCCTTGATGTCAATCATAGCTGTGTTGAAGTTGAGGTAATATAATAGTTGTTGTGGAAAAAAATTTATAGCTTTTTCATTCTTTACTTGACTTATATTAACTTTGCATGATGATTAAACCACATGCAGGGCAATTATACGAAAGCAAAATAAAAAGGAAAAGACCCTGTCAATAGAACTCTCGGCAAAGCTACACAACTTCAGGACAATGTTGACAGTGATTACACTGAATTCGAGGTGTATATGCATGATATTGATAGTACTATTGGTGCTGAACTTGAGGTGAGTGCTACGAAATGTTACTTTTCCTTGATTCTAAAACCCTTCATGTATTAATGATTGTTATGATCCCAAACAGTGAACAAGCTTATAGAATAGTGAATAGACAACTAAAACATTGGATGTAACTCGTAGAACAATCATTGTATCTACTTTGTCACTTTTTACTAGGGATTGTTGGCACTTCAATAGTTTATAATGCTTGACTGTGTTTTAGGGCATTGTAATTGAACTTGTCAACATCTTGAACTTAGCGTGCTGCTTCTTTCATTGAATGATAGTTGTTATTCTTTCCTTCATGAATCTACTGTTAACTCTTCATTATTGTTGTTGTTATTAAAAAAAATTTATTTTGATATTCTTGCCGCTTTCTCTTAATGTCTTGTTGTTGTTTAGTAATGATATTTGCTGCTCAATCCATTAAAATTGTTGTTACAGCCATAAAACTCGCTGCCCTTGCACTAAAATCACTGCTACTACCACTTGTTCATTGGACATCATTCCTTCTTTTTGCATACTCTTACACTATTTTCTAATAGTGAAAGGCTCTTTCTCTATTATTTATGTGACCTCTACATCCAACCTTATTTGTTACTCCTTTACTGCTACTATGAAAGCGATAGAGAAAGACTGCATTGTTTCCTCAATGACTGCTCTTAATGGCTGTCACATGTTGCCTTGATACATTTTGTTCTTTGTTTTTCTTTTATATGTCATCATTGATAGGGTTATATTGACTGCATGGGATTATGTTTCAGAGCTTTAATGCCATTGTTTTTGTACATCCCAATGTATTTCACCTTCACCTTGCAACAGTAGTAGTAGTGCTCTCATATTGCATTCTTTGTTTTTGTGCATTAGCTACCTTTTTTATGTGTAATAGTGTTGTCATAACCTTATGTTTCTGGTATGCATGCATGGTAATGTAATGTTTGTATTTATGGACTTTGTATCTAATTAGCATGAAGCTAATAGTAACATTGTAAGCACTGCTATGAGTGTTGGTTTTTTAGTAAATTAGATTGATCATTGCAATTATTTCTGAAATTTTCCTTTTGCAATTATTTTAACACACACATGAAAGTACTATTTAAGTAATTAATGGTTGTTTTATTATGTAAACAAGGGTAATCATTACCTATCTAATATAATGTGTTATTTTTATTTTCTTTTTGCAGAAATGTATTAATAAACTCAAAGAAGGGGATAAAGTTAGGGTGTTGGATCCATTTGATGGTGATGTTGTGGGCATTGGGCGGATTCACTCCCTATCTATTGTACATGGAGTCAACTTGAAAGGAACAGGAGATGCAAATGTAAACATTTTAAAGGTCACAAGTAACATAACCCTTGTTTATGAAGACAAAATAGATGGAGTTGTTCATCTGAAAGAGAAAGAGGGAACCTTCACACAATGGCCACTAAAATATTTGCAAAAAATGACATAGTTGAACATGTTTATCATGTACTAGTTAATGTTAGACATCTTGGCTCACTACTTTATGCAGTATTTTGAATGTGTTGTTTAGGGATCTTAATTATCATGGTGTATTTGAAAGAGTTGGAAACTCTTAGACAACTTTGATATTTTTCATTATATTTACATATATACTCTTAGACAACTTTGACATCTTGTAACTTGATATATATATATATTTGCATTAATTTTATTATTGCAGATTACCTTTATTTATCATGATGTTGAATCAATCTTTTAATTCTAGCATGTTGTAGCTTGTTTGTATATGTAATATTTTTATTTGCCTTTATGTTTTAGTTCAAGTTTAATATTATGTTAGTTTTGCATTATAAAATTTATGATATTTAATAAATTATTCATTTCATGACTATATTTACTACCAATTAATGGAAATCAGTAAATAAAAATGACTAAATATATGACTAAAGTAATGACTAAATTAATGACTAAAGTAATGACTAAATTAATTACTAAATATATGACTAAATTAATGAATAAATATATGACTAAAGTAATGACTACCATGACTAAATAAATGACTAGTTAACAAAAATCAATGACTAAATAAATCACTACCATGACTAAATAAATGACTAAAATTGTTTAGTCATAAATTTAGTGGTGTTATAAATGACTACAAATAAACCACTAATAGTCACGTGACTAAAGTTAGTCATTTATATGCAATTTTTAGTAGTTTATTTAGTCATATATTGTTGTTTTTGTACTAGTGGGTTGAGACAAATGAAGCATAAGTACGAAAGGAAAAATGGAACAAATCAAAGGAATGATCAATCTAGATGAGTATAACAGTGAGAAGATTAGAGCCATAAGGAAATTATTGTCACTCGATGAATTGAAATGGCTGAGAGAAGCTAAACACAAAAAAATGGACATTTGGAATGAGTTTCCCTATTTTGAGAATGCAAAAATAATTAAGTTTATTTTGAGCAGATTGAATGATGACACTCTAATTTTGGACAAACCCTACCTCATTTCAAAAGAAGTAATTGGAAATTCAACTGGATTATGAAAATTTGGGGATATACCGAGAAAGAAGTCTATCCAGAATAAAGAAGTCGAAACCCTAACTGAAGTTATTGGAGATCAAAGGGCACTAATAATCTCAACAATCAAAAACTCTGTGACAAGATACATTGTGCATGGAATATCCTAGAAAATATTTTTTAGAAACAGAGAAGGTGCTACTTGGGCAGGTGCGGTCTATATTTCACACAAAATGATAATGGAATATCAGGACTTTGACCTTTGCGGATTGCTGAAAAATCAATTGATGGAGAATGTGCAATTACCGAAGATGACAGATTACCCTTTCAAGTTTAGGACTTTGGTTATATGTCTAGTAATGTACTTTTTGAATTGCTTACCGATAAACAACAATGTGATGTGGAAAGAAAATTACACACACTCTAAAAGTTTGGCAAACGGTGATCAAGCATATGAGAATTTCTTTAAAGGTTTGCTAGGAAATTTTGGCTCAAATGGTACTTCTCTTCTAGTAAGGGCACTTGAAGTTGGTTCCTCTTTTGGTGAGATGGAGAGAAAGAAGAGAAGAGAAAAAAAAATTGTTGTTTGTACTCCTCTGACATGCAAGATTTCAAAAATTAAAGAAAAAGGAAAAGAACATGAAATTTTTGATATACCAGATGAGGAATTTGATAAGGAAACTAAGGACACATAGGGAAAAGAATTGGAATCAACCAAACCAGAACAAGAAAAGGAAATGACAGAAGCAAGTGAAGAGGAAGATGACTTAACCAAAGAAAAACCACTACAGCTTATTCATGAGGAAGGTGGAATGCAAAAAAATGCTAAATTATGGTCTATTAGACCTTCATATGAATAGGATGTGATTTTAAGTGTACTAAGTGCTCATGTTGTGCACAACCAGATCAAATTGGAGAGTTTGCAGAATTGTTTTCCAAAAGAAATGATTGAATGCATCAAGGAAATCATGGACTCTGAGTCTCAAAATAGGGAAGAAGAAGAAGTAATCTTACATTTGAAGAAGCAGTACAAAATATATCTTACCAAGTTGAAAAGGAAAATGAATGAGTTGAGGCAACGCATAAGTACAACAAAAAACATCTATAACTATTGCATTTGTTGGCCTCATGTAGTTGGGAAATGTAAAGAGAAGTTGGAGCAAATTGAAATAGAGTTAAATGGGATTGGATAAAGTTTTGATATGTTTTAGGATCAGGATGGTGCAATTAAGAAAAGGATTCAAGAGTTACATTTTGAGCATACAAAATTTCAATTCACCAAAAGCAAGCATCTGGACACTTTTTGGAAAGTAAAGGACTTAACTGAATGCAGACTGGAGCAACTATTTGAGATACTAAGGAAAGGAGAGACACTAGAAGAAGCCATCACTATTCTAGAATCTCTCATCAAGATTATCAACCGGATATCTAAAAACAATAACATGATCATAATCTGAGGGATTGCAATAGAAGCATGGAAGAAGTTTCTTCCGGAGATGAAAGAAAAATACAAAATGATCTTTTAACTCAAGTAGTGGATGTATGTCTTCAAATTTTGAATCAATTTTGAATTAACAAGTTTTTGGTCATATTTCAAAGGGGTAAATTGAATACGTGTTTTTAATTGATGTCAAAGGGGGAGAAAGAGCAGTAAAAAATACCTTATCAAACTCAAGGGGAGTTGTGACTTTTTGAAGTATTGAAGGATTGCAGTATTGGCTCCGACACTTAGTCATTTTTCACTAGGTGTTGCCATCAATGCCAAAGGGGGAGATTTTTGGCATATGGCTTCTAGAGATTGTTGGCATCTGGTGTTGTCATTGATTGCAACCTAAGTCTTTGATCCAGTCCACACTTCAGTATTTATCCATATTGGCAGACAGAGTGAAGAACAGGGTATTCGACTGAAGATGAACCTATTTGCATTATCAACTTATCATTTTAAGTTGTGAATCTCAGAGAAAGGTATTTTGATGTTCGTACTATCCCATCCAAAGAACTATCTAGGTGTGCATTCACTGGTGTACAATCTAGGAGATCCGGTGTATCAATTTTTTGTTTATCAGTGCTAGAAGGCTGACTTGGTGGATATAGTCGTTGTGGATGTTCAAGGAGTAATTGTTTAAATATTTTTGTGTTCGAACATGCATATTTAGGTCCTTACTATGCTATGGCCGACTTTGGATGATACACATTGAAAATCATTTGTAGATTTAGTCGACGGTTGGAAAGTATTTTATGTTTTATTGAAGCCGACATATGGATGATTGAATCTTTAGTTGTAGATATATATAATTGATTGTTATATGATTTTGATGTATGAGATATGAAGTAAGTTAGTGTGTGATGCGAAATTCAGAAGGATAGTGATGAGAATTCACTTATGTATGGATTTGTGATGCAAATTGCAGAGTAGATCAGAGCAGAAGAGAAAAATAAGATAGAAGGTCATAAATCATCAAATGTGCTTAACCAGAACTATAAATTGGCATGAGAAGATGCTATTCCTTTAGTTCAATCCTTTAGATGGACTTAATCTGAATATTTTGTAAGGAAACAAGCCTTTCTATTTTGAGTAGTGAGCTCTAGGTAGTGAGCCTGAATGCAAGTGCATTCCCATTTTGTAAAACTTATATTTGAGTACTCAAATTATGGATTGACCTCCACCATGGTTTTTCCCCTAACAGGGTTTCCACGTAAAAATCCTTGTGTTATGGTGTTTTAAATGATTGCATTGTGTGTTTGCATCTTTCCTTTGGTTTAATGTTGAAATGGTTTAAATATCAAATTAATAAAGTTTAAGATTTTCAGAACACTGATTCACCCCCCCTCTCAGTGTTCCTTGATTCCAACAATATATGCCAAAACATTTAGTGGTATCATTATTGATCTAGCTTATTTATATAATATATTTATAGAATTTTTTTTGTATTTGATAATATTCAACAATAGTAGTATGCACATTTGGAGTGTTTTTGAAGAGGAATGATGGATTTTTTATTGATATTAATTTGATATACACAAAGTTTCTATTTTGTGGTATAGTATTCCTACTTTGGATGTATTTTTTATTTTACTTGGTATAGCATGGTTTGAGTAATGCAGAGTAATTAGTTTTATGTTATATTAACACATAAAATATGTTCTTAAGGGTGAAGTGATAATTCTTTATAGAGATCCACACTATAAGCATTTATACAAATTATCATTTTCCTTTGGATACTTGTGTTAAGATGCCAAAAGTGTTAGGATTGGAAGTCATGCAACTTGCAAATCTCAATGTATATATTTATTAATTATTTTATAATATTAATGTGCCCATGTAGAAATGGGTGTACCACTTGATGTGATATTATTCACCGTGTATAAAAATGTAATATACCACATATAAGAGCATGCATAAGGAAGTTACAAAGCGAACTATGAATTTTGACCCATTGTATTAAAAGCCATTTATAGTTTATAGCTTGTGACTTGCTTATATAATAGATGTATGAGTTGGAGGTTTAGATATTCACATGTATTTGCAATGGTTCTACTACCATATTGAATCCAAAGCACGTGGTTAGATATTTCCTATTTCTCTTAATAGAGCATTGATAGTTTGATATTGTATTCTAAAAAATTATTGTTAATAATACATTGGGTGTGCTTTGGAGGTTGATCTTTTCCTAAAATGGTTTTCCTGAGATATATCTTATATTATGTATTTTTAATCCATTTTTATTGTGTAGGTTTGAACTTATTTGAATGGATTACTTCATTGGGTTAATATAGGAACTAATTGTGTCAGTATCCTTCCAATTGGTATTAGAGCTTGGTTTTGTGTTGTAGGAGGGGATGTCTTGGGTTTTCAATCCTTGTGTTAGTGGAATCTATATGTAATTGGTCGTATTTTTCAAGCATGGAGAGTGGAAACATAATAAGGAGATTGGGATTCATCAACAATATTTTTTGAGTTGTTTAAAATGGAGAATATAGCTACACACATGGTCAATGCAGTTATATGTGTTTTCTTGTGTGATATATCTAGGCTGCATGCAAGTTCTATAGTTTTGTATTTTATATGTACTAGATCTATGGTATTTTAAGGATACATGAGTTGCATGTAGTTGCATGGGTGGAATCATTGCTTACAATTTGTGAATATATATTGTGTTGGACTTACATGGATGGATATATGAGTTGCATTTGATTGTAAGGATGGATTTATCAGTTGCATGTTGTTGCATGTTATAGATTTGTGGATTTTCAAGCCTTTGTGGAATTTTCTATTGATGATTCATGAAATGTATAGACATGCATGAGCTATAGATTCATGGAGTTTTGGGTCTACATGGAATTGCATGTTACAAATTTATAAGGTTTTGAGTTTGAATGGACTTGCATGTTGTAAATTCATGGTCATTTGGGTTAGCATAAGTTTACTTTGATGAGAAATAAATAGGCTCTAATAACAATCATTGAGAAGTTCAATTTCTATCCAAAAATGACTTCAATGGATGAGATTCAAGGCTTGGACTACAACAACATGAAAATATAAAATTTATATGTAAATCTAAAAAATAAGTTGTCTCAGTATGGAAATATCATTATTAGATCCATATTCTTTATGATGTCAAAAATCATCCAACATAACATGCTTATAAACACTACCTTATGTGAACTTATAAAAATAATATATAAAGAATAAAATCACTATAAGATATCAACAATAAGGCACAAATAAGAAAAATAAGAGCATCACATAACACAAGATTTACATGGAGAAACCCTTGCGAGAAAAAACTCCACCAAGAAGAGAGGCCAAGTATGCATTATCTTCAAATAAATAAGATTACAATACAACTAATTCCATTCTCTTCTTTGCCTCCAGCATGAAAACACCTGTGTACCTGTGAAAAACCTCCTCATGCCTCAACCGGTCCTTGTTCCTATAGCGTAACATGATATTCAACTATTCCTACTTTATTAGATAAGTTTTCCTGCTTTCTTGGATAAGCTTATTAGCTATTTACTTTATTTTCTCTAGATTTGGATTTCTTGGATAAGCTTTCCCACTTTATTGGATAGGCTTATTAGCTTTATTGGATAAGATTTTTTACATAAGCTTCTACTTTATTGCACAGGCTCTCCAATTGAACTCCATGCTTTGTGTGAGATCTTGGGTTACCTCATGCATTTATTTTCTTTATATAAAGCAATAACTCTTTGTATATTTGACACATACTCTCATTTACTATATAGAATACAGTTTATTCTAGCATATTGTTTTTCTTTCATGCTTTCCTAATCTTTCATTATATCTTGGGTTTATTTAATAGTAAATCTTACAATTTTCAATCCAATCTCTTACTTTATTTTGGATAATTTAAAATGAACTCTCACACTTTACTTTGGTGCCCAAAAATTGAACTTTTTTCTTATATTTATTGTTATTTTGATTATGGGTGTCTTGGTAATTGGTTATGTATGGTACTTCCTTGCATTTCAAGGTGATATTGGATATAAAAATCAACTTAACTACCACTTTATGCACCAAGGATGGGTGATGTATGATATCCTCTTGTGGTGCATGATAATATCGAGGATGAGAAGTAGTTCAAACTCACTTTTATTGTTACTCAAATCTCATCACCAAGCACCCATATTTAATTCTTTCTTAGTATACTAGTATCTAGGCTTGATCATTGAATTTAGTGGGAGCCTATGTACCAATGAGCTTTATAAATTTAGGGAGAATTATCATTACTAGAGAAATGGATATTTATTTTAAGAACTCCATGAAATGAGGTGGTTTCATCCCACTTTAATACGTAGACCTTATAAATCACCCCTATAACATATAATTGAGCCTCACATACCTGCAAGTATATAGAGGGCTCTCTTAGATTTCTTATTTATCCTAGTTAGGAATCCTTTTGACCATCATTCCTTGTATTGCACCAATCCATGAACTATGTTGGGAAGTTACTCATAACATACCCAATCTATGTTGGTAGTAGGCTATAGGACAACTAAATCCAAGGAATTAACCTTCCAAACATGTGTTAGGTTGGTAGGCGGTCTATTAACCCTATGCCCAAAAAGAAGGTTGTGGCTACCCACCTTTGGACATGTGGCTATCTATGAGCATATACAGAGCGATACACCCATCTCTAGATAGATTAGGCTTATTCATAAGTATTACATGTCTTTTATTTTTTAGATCAACCTTACCTAATTCAAACTTGTGCAAAGGGGAAGCTTATCCATCTTAAGTCTTGAGACTTTTTTTTTTCCTTTCTTTGAATAAGTCAAAATTTGGTCCAAAAACAAAGTCATAACCTTGAATCAAACTTGGTCCATAACCAAAGTTATAACCAATTTATTCCAAGATAACCCAAGTTTTTAACCAAACTAAAACATCATCCAAACCATAATCAACCAAACCTAGGTTTACTCCACCCTAATTAGTTTTTAACTCAAGTTAACTTATAGGTTAGCCCAAACTTAGTTCAACTTAACCATGTTCATCCAACCCATAGTTAGATAACCCTAGGTTTAGACCACTCTATTTAGTTTCACTAAAATCAACCAAACCATCATCCAACCTAACCTTATATCATCCAAACCATGGTTAGTCAACCCTAGGTTTACTCCACCCTAGTTAGTTTAGCACAATTCAACTTTAATGATAGGTAAAATCAACCCTAGTTTAGCCTAACCTTAGATCACCCAACCCATGGTCAATTGACCCTAGGTTTACTTCACCCTAGTTAGTTTAACTCATGTGAACTTACACTATAGGTCAAATCAACCTTATTTAACCTAATATTAGATCATTCAACCCATAGTTAACAATCCCTAGGTTTACTTCATCCTAGTTAGTTTAACTCAAGTTAATTTAAACCATAGGTTAAACTCATTCCTAGTTCAACTAAACCATAGTTAATCCAACCCATAATCAACCAACCCTAAATTATTCCACCCTAGTTAGTTTAACTCAATTCAAATTAAACTATAGGTCAACCCAACATTAGCTCAACTTAACCATCATCCAACATAACCTTAGATCATCCAAGCCATAGTCAACCAACCCTAGGTTTAATCCACTAACTCAAGTCAATTTAAACTATATCTCAACCCAACCTTATTTAAACTTAACCATCTTCCAACCTAACCTTAGATCATCAAACCCATAGTTAACCAACCTCAAGTTTACTTTTCCCTAGTTAGTTCAACTTAGGTAAATTTAAACCGTATGCAAAACCAACCTTAATTGAACTTAACCATAATTTGACCTAACCTTAGATCATCCAACCCATAGTCAACCAACTCTAGGTTTACCCCACCCTGCTTAGTTTAACTCAAGTCAATTTAAACTATAGGTTAACCCAACCTTAATTTAACTTAACCATCATCTAACCTAACCTTAGATCATCCAACCCATATTCAACCAACCCTAGTTTTAATTTTCCCTAATTAGTTCAATCCAAGTCAATTTGAATAATAATTCAACCCAAATTTAGTGCAATTTAACCATCATCTACCCTAACCTTAGATAATCCATTCTATAGTCAATCAAACCTAGGTTTAGTCTACCCTATTTTGTTTAGCTCAAATTAACCTGAATTGTAGGTCACCCAAACCATCATCTAAAGTGACCATAGTCCATTCAATCATAGTAAACCAGCCCTAAATTTGTAAAGCTCACTATTACCCTCACTCCCACTAGATTTAGTGATCAAATCTAGATACTAGAAAACCTAGAAAGTGCTCGATTATGAGGTCTAAGTCACACAAAAATGAGTCTAAGTTATTTATGATCCTTAATATCATCGTGAAATATAAGAGAAGAGTATATGTAGCTTGTCTTCGGTGTAAGTTTTGGTAATTTAAGTTGATTTTGATTTCAAGATCACCTTACCATGTGAGAAAAGAGCATACACAACCAACTACAAAGAAATTCTAATCTAAACAACAAAAAACACAACAAACAAGTTCAAATAATGAGCAAAAGAGTAAAGTGTTAATGATTCATTTTAAATTATCCAAAATGAAGTGTAAGATTTCCTTTAAAATTATGTATGTTTTTTAATTAAAAAATCAGGGAAAGGGCCCGGAGACCATAAGTTCTTAAAAAAACATAAGACAAGATGAAGAAATAGTATGAGGGAATGCATGTCTGACCAAACACTAAATGGAACATAGGCCCAACAAACTATAAAAGCTATGGAAATGAAACAAAAAGAAAAAATAGAAAAAACCATAGCACCAAGGTTAGCATATTAAACTCTAGTTTTTGAGGAGGGCATCCAAGGATGCTTCCCAATCCTCCTTATCTTTCAACTCCTTATCATTATTTTCATTCACATTCTGCTCCCTATCACCTTTAGCCCTTTTTTATTTAGTTTGCTTATTTTGGAGTGGTCAGAGACGGTCCCCATAACAACCTTGTTCATAATTCCATCAGTGAGCATTATGATTTTGGAAAAGGCATTTTCCAATTGTATTATCATGCCATTGATACTACTAGTTTCATGCTTCCTTTCTAGCTCCTCCACCTTAACCTAGAGGTCCTTAATATCAGTATTGTTTTTTATTTAGTGACAGACAATTTTTGGCACAAGTCCTTTAACATCATTTTTATCCAATATTTCTAGAAACTCGAGGGAGGGGGTTTGTTTCTAACATCTCCATGTCCACAACCTCAGTTAGAATTGTGAAAAACATAAGCCAAAAGATCAAACAATGAACAAAGACACCTTCCACACAAGATATCTGAAAATAAAGAATTGCAATATTCCTCAACAAGAAAAAGCTACAAAATTAAAGAGTTCAAGAGTATGAAATATCATGAGTAGAAGAGTGATAATGCAATGAGGGTTAAGTGTTATATATGAGCAACCCTAAATGACAAAGGGATTATTAGATCATGACAAGTTTCAACATCTCTTGCAAAGAGACAAAATGATCTAATAATAGCTCTCTAGTTAACATAGAAAATCACTCCTAAGTTTAGATTAAGTGCATGAGAATAAATTAGACTAATAATTAATTAAAGATTAATTAATTATTAGCTAATGCATGATTACTCTAAAAACCTCATCTTGCTTATTATCCTCATCAAGCTCTTCTTCCTTATCATCTCTCTCTCGTTCCTCTATTTCTTCATCATCCTACATATCCTCCTCAAACTTGTTCTCCAAGTCTCCCCGAGACCACAACCCTCCTTTTATTAGCAAGTGAAATCACCAACAACTCATTTTAGAGGGAGGTAGGGTGTTAATGTCCACAAGCACCTTGACTTTTTCCTCGAACCCACATTTACCGCAAAGCTAGGTCTAGTATTAGTCTTAATTAGAGAAACAAAGGGGGCCTCAAAAGCTTTATCATCCAAACATTTAATTTTAATGTTTCTCTCAGCCTCAGGGTTGATGTAGGGGGTCATGGTAAGGAATTACTTATAGAGTTCCATAATAAGGCCTTGGTGCAAGGGGTAGGCATCGTCAAGAATACAAGCCTCCAGAGATGAGGATAGATAGAAAGGAAGGTTGATTTTTTTTCCATGTCGCGAATGGTTAGGAATGGGGAAATGGTAACCATGGAAAATCTTGAACATTTCTTTTGTAGGAGTTTATAGTGAACTCCTCAACACCCCATGATCACCTACAAGACAATAATAACTTCCACAAGAGATAAATGGTATAAATATCATGTTATGATTATGGATGCAAGAATGCCAAATTGAATTACATGTACATATGATTCCTTGCTTATAAAGGCAAGTTATAAGATAGGATTAGACAATATATTGACATGTGCCTTAATCTTGTACAGTGAGATAGCTACCTCAACAAATATTAAATGGCCTAGGACACAAGCATTAAATACCAAAATATAAGATAAGATCTAGTGAAAAATAACACAATCTAGAAGATTCCCTCCTAGGAACTAAGTGGACTTAACATGTAAATAGGACACAAATAGGTAAAACACTTATTTACACCAAAACCACCCCTTAAGTGCAATATAGGGAGTAGATTATTATGCAAAGGATGCAAAGATGGGTCTAAAAAATGAGGCCATGTTAGGTACCCATATACAAATGCAATGCAATCTCTCACAAATGAAGAAAAGGAGAAAACCCAGTGGGACAAAACTCCTCCCCATAAGAGAAAAAATAAAGATGCTCTCAAGGATGCATGAGAAGGACAAAACCACATATGAGGAAAAAAACCCCATAAAAGAGAAGAAGAGAGACCATCCCTCAATGTAGTGTCTCTTGCAATTATGGTAGATGTCTGGCAATGAATGTTGAAGATGATCTAATACCGTCGAACAACATTCCTCCCCTTAGGAAGAAACAAGACTAAGATGATATGCATGATATCTTCCCATTCCTAAAAGGAAGATGATGGGTGATGTATTTGAATAATCCTCAAGTGTTTTCGTGTCGATGCCAAAAGGTTTCATGCTCCAAATAGGTGTTTTATGCCACACTACCAAATAATACAATCTAGAATCTCCTAGAAACATTGTAGAACACAATCCAAAGACAAAGATACCTCCTTTGAAGATAGATAAGCCTTCTCCAAATGCTATCCAAATGAATCCACATGCATGTCAAATTACAAAGGATGATCATGTAGAGAGTGAACAAGAGGGTTAGAGTGTTCCCTCACAACAACAAAAGAAGGATCATCTCCATCAAAGAGAAGATGAAGGAAATCAATGATGTCTCCTAAATTTGAAATGTGGGACTCATAAAACAAACTATAATTTTTTGTCAAGTACTCATCCCAAGTGGCGATCTCTAGAAGATGATGTATGTCCTATACTGAATCACAAGGAGCCACAACTATGGAATCACAAGCATCCTCAAATACAACAGTAGATAAAGGAGATGATATCTCAATGCATACCATTTGACTACACTTATCATCTCCAAAAGTGTCCACACTAGATGCCTAAATACGAACATCAAATGATTATACCAATGTTGGATTACAAGAGTCCTTAACCTCAAAATTTTGACTCATAAATGAATAAGATGAACCCTCTAAATCTAGATTAGGATCCATATAAATTGAAATCTCAATAGAAGTAGGATGAGAAAGAGAAGGTTTTGTGTCATCAAAATAACCATACTTTTCCCAATCAACAAGAACTATAACTATTTTATCATCAATTGGTCAAAACTCATCAAGTGGAACAAGACAATCTGCAATAGGATCCTCTAGGAATGGAGGTTTATTCAAGTCTCCATACATCTCCTAAAGTCTGGTCATTAGGTTACGAGGGATCTCAATACCATAAGTGGCTATTTGTGTGTCAATATCACAAATACAACCAATTACTCCTAGAATATATTCAATTTTTATGTCCCACACATCTCCTTTCCATTTGGATGAAGGTTTAGGAACTAGTCCATAGAGATATGGCAAAAGAATAAGCCACCTACAATGTGTTAGGATTCCATCTCGCAAAGACTTAAAGTTCCATCTATTCAACTTGATTGCAGCAAGATACCTTTCGATACCCATGTTAAACTCCTCAACTTTAGTCACTCAATAGACCAATCAAGAGACATAAGCCAACAAAAGTATAATATTACCCCCAAAATTACTCAACCAAGAAACCCCCAAACAATATGGGTGATCCCACAAAACTGGTTTACAATTCAATTGAGGAAGGAAAATTGCAAAAAATGCCCCCATGAAGAAAATTTTGTGTTTTGGGGGGTTCGAATGAAGGGGGGGTTCGCTTGAACCCCCCTTCAAGCGAACCCTAGTCAATGATGGGACACACATTTTGCACGTTCTCCAAAATGGAAATAAAGGAAAATTTTGAAAAAAGGGGGGATTCACTTGAACCCCCCTTCGAGCGAAAGGTCAATAGGGGGTTTGTTCGAAGGGGGGTTTGAGCGAACGCCCCTTTTTCCTCCTTCTCCCCCTCTTGCACCAAATTTCTGCAAAATTTTACCCTTCAAAGCTCGGGTTGAGGATGAAAATGGAGGAGACTTCATAGACCCAATTGGATGATGTTAGTCCTTGGAACGAGCTATCCATCAAATATAATTTTAATATATTTTGGTTTTATTATGTTTTTTTTGTTTGATTAAACATAGGTTTTTCTCTGAAAATCAAGTTCTCTATTCTACACACATGTGGAAAAATAGTAGATTATAAAAAAAAAAAGAAAAATATTAGTGCACTAGATATTGATGTCCCTAATCCAACAAAAAAAATTGAATTTCGATACATACAATTTTTTTTATGTTTTAGCCAGTGAATCATGTCTAAATTGTAACGGGTTTGACTTTGAAACTTAATTACGATTTTTTTTTCAATGAAATGCTATTTGTAGACAGTGAAAAATAGCTTAGGCCTACAACTACATTTTTAATCATCAATTCAGGATCCTACGAAATGATTAAATGATTTTATCATTTAATTATAACTTAACATCCTAATTCCTCTAATTAATTAAATAGTTTTAAACATTAAATTAATTCATTTTCATTATTCTTCTAAAATTGACTAATTAATTAAATTACATTAATTTACTTTAACTATGTGGCTAATTAATTCTAATCTCTTCTTTTGATTAATTAAATAATTTTCCTAAATTTATTTAATTACGCCATTTAAAGTAAATCATATTCTCCCTACATCTAATTAATTCATATTCTCCTACATTTAATTAAATAAATGATTATTCATTTAATTAAATAAACGATTATTCATTTAATTAAATAAATGATTATTTGAGGTTGGGGCCCTAGCTCGGTTGGCTAAATCTTTCCTGTTGCAGGAGGTTGGTCACGAGGTCTAGTCTCCCCCACCCTCGTGGTACCGGAGGGCATGTCGCGCCAGCGCCGATGGTCACGTTAAAAAGTTTACCAGGCGCACTGCAGTTTATAGGGGGTCATGCTACCCAATTCCTGCATTCTAATAAAATAAAATAAATAAAAATAAACGATTATTCATTTATTTAATTAATTCTATCTTCTAATTTAAAGTGCTTAATTAAATTGAATATTTCATTTTGATTATGGAATCACGTACACACAACTTCTTTCACAAAGAAAGGAATTAATTTTATAATTAATTCTTCTATTTGAGCACATGTCTCCTACATTTTCAATCTAATATCTCATGCATAATTCTCTCCACTCCTGACTAACACTCTCTCTCAGTTCACTCAGCTAACTGATCTATCATCTCCTTCTGACTCACACACTCTTTCAGTTATATCTCTTAACTAATTAATCAAATCAGCTAACTATCCAATCAATCTAATCAGTCAAGTCACTTAACTATTCAATCGAATCCTCACACTCGATCTGGACCATTCAAATTCAAATCAATCTCGACCATCGAATCTGTGAAGCTTCTATAAAAGAAGCTTTTTAATTCTATATTTGGGTAATCACAATCTTCAAAGTTTTGTCATCAAAATACTTACAAGCTAATATTGCACACTCACGATCTAACGGCATTTGAGAATTTCAAAGAAAATTTGAGGAGAATAATAAAGATGAGTCAAGCAAGCATGAGAATTAGGTGATATTGTTCTTGTTTAATGAATTATTTTGTTGCATTACACTTCATTATCGATTTCAGGATCTTAGCATGATTTAGGCAATTTGTGATTGTTGTCATTATTATGCTTTCTTTGTTCTTGGCTATTTTCCCTTATCACACTATGAAACCAATTCCATGTAGTAGATATCGTAGTTATGAATCTAATTAAATTTAAAAAAAAAAGAATTTTATCCTTAGAAAAAAAGTTATGTGTTAGCCAGTAATATCACTCTTTAAAAATGGTGTTTATTGTTAAAAACTAGTTTTCCAAGGAGATGGAAAAAGAAGTGCAACATAATTCCAATTTTTTTTTAAAATATATATTTAGAATCTATAGACAAAATTTCACAAATCACTAGTTTGAATCATCTTCAAATTCCTCACGGTTTAGTCGCTATAGGTGCTTGAAAGTTAAGATTTAGTTAAAAAAAATCAGTTCAATGTCCAATTTGGCCAAAAATTGTAAACTAGCATTGTGGGATCACCCATATACGAGGTTGGAACTTTATACTTAGTGTGATTACATGTGCCACATGCCAAAAACAATAAATTGGACTTGATCTTAGTGTTTAAAAGTGCCAAAATTGGCCACAAGATCAAAGTAATTTTTTTACATAGAATGGGATCAATATGAGCACATAAATGTAAATTACATGAAAAATTATGCACTTTAAAAAAATCACTCAAAAATGTTACTGTAGGATCAAGAACGAAGCCCAAAAAGTTCCCAAAATAAGAACGACTTAGCAACACCTATGAGAATCTATATTTTTTAGAAAAATCATGCACCAAAATCAAAAACCAATTGTACCACTGCAAAGAGCATGAAATTCTACGCTAAATAATAAAAATCTCAAAAAAAGAGTTTGTAAGATCAAGTTATGGTTGTTTGAAGTCAAACTACAAATTCAAAATTGTTGATGAAGAGGGGGGGTAGATTGGAGTGACCTAAATGGTCATTTTCCCATCAAATTTAACATAATATTTATGGTGGGGGTGAACCCACATAAGTGGTGAACACTTTTGTGGAGGAAGGGAAAAGTCATTTTTTCCCTCTACACAAAGTGAAGGGGTTTGGCCGAACCAAATTGTTCGCTCAAACCCCTTTGACATGTGAGCGGAAACATTAAAATAAAGGGGTTCAAGCGAACTAGGGTTCAGTCGAACCCCCTTAATAAGGATTTTTTTAAAAAAAACCCCGTCATTTTCTCGGATCCCGTGAATTTTTTTCACTATTTTAATGTAAATAGGTTCGATCAAACATCCTTTACCGAACCCCTTAAAGGATGTTCGACCGAACCTCTTAAAGGTTCGGCCGAACACCCTTTTTCCCCTAACTCCTAAAAAAAATGATTTTTTTTTGTAAAAAATTATTGTTCGAAGCTCAATTTGAAAATGAAAATGCAGAAAGATTCAAAAACCCAACTAGATAATGATAGTCCTCGGAATGAGCTATCTGTCGAATATAATTTTATATGATTTGCTTTTATTATGTATTTTATTTTTTAGTTTTATTAAACATAGGTTTTTCACTAAAAATCAAAATCTCTGGTCTGCACATGTGGAAAAATAGCAGATTATCAAAATAAAAATTTTAAAAATATGTTGAGGCTGGGTATTGGTGTCCTTGATCCATTAAAAAAAAATATTGAATTTCGATTCATACAGAAAAAGTTATGTTGTATACAGTCCGCCTATGTCTTAATTGCAATTGGTTTGACTTTGAAACTTGATTAAGAAAAAAATATTCAATAAAAAACTATGAGACCAAATGAAAGTGCTAGATACCATAGTTACAAATCTAAATTCAAAAAAATTAGAATTTTATCCTTCATACAAAAAAAGTTATGTTGTATATGGTGAGCGTCACTTTTTAAAAATGTTGTTTTTTGAAACAAACCAGTTTTCGTGGGAGATGGAAAAAAAAGTGCAATCTGATTCCAAAAATTTTGAAAAAATTATTTTTAGAATCTAGAGACAAAATGTGATGAGACTCTAGTTTTCATCATTTACAAATTCCTCATGGTTTAGCTGCTACAAGAGCCCGAAAGTGAAGATTTAGTTAAAAATAATAATTGCAGTGTCCAGTTTGCCCAAAAATTGTAAACCACTATTGTGGGATCACCCATGGTCATTTGGACATCAAATTTAAGATAGTCGATCGAAAATTCAAAAAAAAAAACACCAAAAAACATTTAATGCCAAAAATGCAGTGCTATATATGAAAATAAGGGGTTTTGGGGCCTTCTAAGCATAATGGCAGGGTCAAATTTGACCTAAAATGCTCTGAAATTTCAGTTACCTCCAAGGTCTGGCAACTATAACCTCAACTTGAAACCCTTGTAGATAAGTCAAAATATAACCAAATTTGATGAAACAAAAGACAATCCTAACTTTCACTAACACCCTGATTCAACGATGAGGTCCTTGAAACCTCCAATCATACCCATAAAAATATTCAATCCAATATTGGTCCCTTAGATATGGGAAGAATTTTGCAGCACTGAAGCTCTAATACCATGTAGAATTTTATAGTGAACTCCTCAACACCCTAGGATCACCTACAAGGCAACAATAACTTCCATAAGAGAGATGGAAAAAATATCATGCTATGATTATGGATGATAGATTTACAAATTGAATTACATGTACATATGATGCCTTGCTTATAAGGCAAGTTGTGAGATAGGATTAGACAAAATCTTGACATGTGTCTTAATCTTGTACAATGAGATAACTACCTCAACAAATATTAAATGACCTAGGACACAAGTATTAAATGCCAAAAGATGAGATAAGATCTAGTGACAACTAACACTATCTAGAAGATTCCCTCCTAGGACCTAAGTGGACTTAACATTTAAATAAAACATAGCACCTATTTACACCAACATATTCAAGTGTAAAATGCTTCATGCAATTTAAACTCACCAAGGCCCAAGGAGCCAAAAGCTTTTCCTTGATGTAATAATTTTGGGAATGGACCAATTTCTCCTCTCCAATGAAGAAGGCAATGATAAAAATTTATATTCCAATTTGCTCTTCTTTACCACCTTAAAGCCCTCACAAGACAACCCGATATCCTTCACAATCAAATTTTCAAAGACACAAAATTAGACCCCACTGATAGTGATCTCACCTTGAGACCATGAGTTCATAAATTTAGAGACGATTTTATCATTGTATCCATTTGTATCTTAAAAAAAAAGAGTGAAGCCACCTCTATCAACAACTCCAAAAGCTCCATGTTCTATTTGAGAGCTTTATAGGAGATGGGTTTGGTCCTGAGACATGGGTCTCCCATAATATCTATTCTATCAAATAACGTAAAGATCCACCCAATCTGTAAGAAGTACTTTGAGGCAACTAAATACCAAAGGAAAAAAATAATAACAGAGGGGCTTCTCACAACTTTTTTAGGAAATGCAACTACATCGTCTGGTGCCAATATAGAAAGAGAAATTATGGATTACCATACATCTTCTGACATAGTCCCTAAAATTTGTAGTACTATAGTCATAAATTTTCAGAGCCTTTGTTGTCTTTAGGCTAAAAATCATAATATTACCAATAATGGTCTTATGAGGTAAAATACCTCCCCCACAAGTGAGGAGTAAAATACACATGGTCAGGGGGAATTTCCATATCCATCATCATAATTAACTTCCAAGTGTACTGAAAGCATATTCCACCACAATCATAACCCGTAGCCTTAACATCTTCCTTGCTTCCTTTAATATAATACAAAATACAAAATAAATTAACATGATGAAGAATGATGTAACCCCTCGTGGGAACCATCCTAATAAAATTATTGCATTCCTTATTGTTACCTAGCATGAGATAATTGTGAATTAAATTCCACATCATAGCATCCATGACAACTAAGCCAACCTACCACATCTCATTCAAAGCATCCACCTCAACCTGACTCCTAACCTTTGAAAGAAAGAAAATAACCATGAAAATTTGTGGGGTGGGACTTTTAAATCTTTCCTAGGTAAGAATATACTGAAGTGCCCAAGCGATTTGAATTTGAATGCCAATAATGCCAATATTCAAACTGCAGACCAAAGTTTCACATCAAGTCCACAATGTCATTGCCTTCCTTGTAGGTAAAAAATAGACAAAGGGGAGATGTGTTGTTCAATATGGAATGATTAAAATTTATGTGATCCAAAGGTTCAAACACACTCACACTTTCCCTAATTTTATTAGAAAGAGAGGAGATCACAAAAGGATAGAATTGACTTTCAACCTTGAGGTGAGTCAACCCTATTGAAGATCTCTTGGGACTCTGCTTTCTTATGACAAAAATGACTGATTTGTAATATTGGGAGATGGTTTAAAATGCATTAACTAACTAAACTATATGACCTAATACTTGAAATGCAGAATTATATGATAATAGAAACATAAATGACAATTTGAAAGCGGATATGAGAAGGGAATAATGGTGTGCACCTATGCTAAAAAGATAGTTTCAGGATCTATAGAAGGACCGGTTCGCCCTAGGGAGAATAGGTCCTAGTGCAGGGGTCCAAAAATACTTTTTGCAATCCTCTAATCCCAAATCTAAGCTTTTGATTCCACCAATTTTGACTATTGGAAAGCCAAAAATAAAACCTATAGGTGAGTTTTCGTAGCTTGACAAAAATGGTGACAAATTTGAAAACTTTGCAAAATTTCTCTTTTGATCCACTTTCAGTCCTTCTTCACCTATAAATATGCACATACAAAGAGATAATAAAAATGTTTTTTTTGGGTGAATGGGGGTTTGCCTCAGTCAAACCCCATGTTGGTAATTAAACCTTGATAATGAAATAATGATAGAATGGATGAATTGATGAACAAATACTTGTTACAACTCACCAAACCTTTAATGACTACCCTTAGAGGACTTAATTCAAACACATCACTATAAGGCTTAGATCTTGCATAAATTGGCTTGACTGATTGATTGAATTGATTTTTGAATGCTTTCTTGAATGCTTGAAACCTACATCACAATTTTAGCTCCAAAAAATGAACATGAACACGCATGAACTTTGACATGATGATATGATCTTGATTTTTGTTAAAGATGACTGATAAATCTACTCTTCAATGCTCTTGACAATAATATTTTCTCTTGTGAAATCTTGATTATGCCACCTCTTGCTAGTTAGATTTGAATTGATAAAATAACTATGTATTTATATGTGTTTATCTAATTTCCTAAAAAATAGATTCCAAAAGCCAACAATTGAAATTTGAATTTGAATCATTGAAATACCACCAAAAATATATTAAAAATTTGGACCTAGGACTTAAAGGGGACCTAAGTCTAGGACACTCAATTTCCAAGGTGTTTTAATTAATGTTAGAATTTTTTTAATATAGGTTTCCCTTTTTAAAAAATAGGAATAATAAGGCTTTGGAATGCATAATTTAGGTAATGGGCATGTGCTTGATCATGGGAGTCCAAACTAGGTCTCTAAGTGGCGATGAAAATTTAGAAAATCAGAGTTAGGCAACTTGACATAAAAATTTGAATAGGTTATTAACATAAGATGAAAAATATGTAAGAACAAAAGTTGTAGCAAATTGAATGCAGTTTCTAGGCTACTATTCCTTTTTTTGAAAAAAGTATATTTGTTTTGAGAAAAATTGAAATTTCAATGTAGTGGTATTAAATTTTGAAGAAAAAGATAAGAAGTAGGTGTATGTCTGACCACCCTAAGTACAAGAAAAAAATAATTATTTTTTCTAAATTTTCCAATATAAGTAGAGGACACATGTCCAGATGTGCCGAATTTTTTTTTGTAATTTTTTTCCATGTAAATAATTAGTTATGATTTTTTTATTAGAAATTTTCAGAATTATTAAAACGTCTATGTCTAACCACCATAACTTGGTCAAAAAATTATGAAATTCAATTTTTTTATCCTATAGTATGCGAAACATAGAATATGGTGCATCTTGTAGATTCGAAAAATGTTAAGTATTTTGAAAGTTATAGAAGTTTTTCAATCAGCCTATCAATCAGGACTTTAGACGTAATGTAGGTAGAAAATCAATAATAATTACTTATTAAATTTAAAATAAGGAAAAAGTTATATTGGTGGAAAGCTGACAATTTTTTTAAAAAGACCTTTTCGTTTGATGAAATTTGGGTAAAAAAAAAGTCATCAGCCACAAGGGCGAACTTCAGAAAACTAAAAAATAAATCAAAAACACATTTTTTGGGTTGACTTTGCAGGTCAGGTATTTTCAATCCACATCCCGAGCCAATATCCATTTTGGTTTGGTAATTCCAAACCAAAACGGATATCCGTTATTTATATTTACTTATTTATAATATACATATTATATATAATATGTATTATGTATTTATAATACATATATTTATAATATATAATATTATGTATTATATGTAATATATTATATATTATATTATAGTAATACATAATACATATATATTTATAATATATAATATTATGTATTATATGTAATATATTATATATTATAGTATAGTATACATTATTATATTATATGTAATATATTATATATTATATTATAGTATACATTACTATATTATTATATTATAGTATTACATTATTAAATTATTATATTATATATTATAAATTAATATATTATATATATTATATAGTATATATATGAAATATTATATATTATATTAATATTATGTAATATATATTATATAATATATTTAATACATAGTATATATTGTATATTTATTGATGCACGACCAATTCACAAGAGAGAGAGAGGGAGTGGGAGGGACTTGAGGGAGAAGGAGAGAGAAAGACCTAAGAGGGATGGGGGGAGAGAGAGAGAGAGAGAGAGAGAGAGAGAGAGAGAGAGAGAGAGAGAGAGAGAGAGTCTTGAGATGGGGAGAGAGAGATAGTATTTAGATGAAGAGAGGGAGGGAGAGAGTCCAAGAGAGAGAGACTTGAGAGAGACAGAGGGGGGCCTGAGAGTGAGAGGGAGAGAGAGAAAGAGAGAAAGACCATAGAGAGAGAGAGGCAAAGAGGGGGAGAGAGATTTGAGAGGGAGAGAGCGAGAGAGATAGAGACTTGAGAGAGAGAGAGAGTTGATCTAGGGAGAGAGGAAGCTCTGAGAGACTTGAGAGAGAGGGGGGAGGGACCTGAGAGTGAGAGGGAGAGACAGACAAAGAGTTGAGACAGACAAAGGGAGGTAGAGAGAGAGAGAGGGAGGGAGGGAGAGACCTGAGAGAGAGGGAGAGGGAGAGAGTTGAGAGGAAGAGTGTTTTCCTGTGTTGGGACCATCTAGAATAAGAAGTGATACAACCATCAAACAAAACCATTACAACTCAATTCAACATTCATGCCATTAAAACCTTCAAGTTGAATAACATGTCATTAGATAATTCATGTAAAAGGTATAAAATGATCATGAATAAAAATCACTATCTTCAGAATCATGATACATAAACAAGAATATTATTTGCACCAAAGGGTTTTGATGCATTTCAAAAAAAAATCCTTAGAAGACATCAAGACACGTGTTAATTAGATTGCTCAAGTTAAATCTATACAATAATTATGATCAACAAATAATACATCAGTCAACCATGATGCATGAATAAGTTCACTATATATGAACAAACACTAAATTAATAGATGATTTAATATTTATTACTAATTTTTTGTCTCATCATTATACTATTATATTCATAAATTCAACACTAAAAATATCCATCCAACCCAATTTTTTATAAAATATCCATCCAACAAAATTCTTTATAAAATATCCATCCAAGATCAATTTTTTTTATAAAAATAAGATCATTGTCTTAAGAAATTTTTGTGACTCTTAGTTGCATCTCTTCACTTCTTTGTGTTTTCCTCTTTAGATTGATTTTGTCTCCTTTCCTCTAGCCATCATTGATGCTCGTCTAAGTCCACTTCCATGGACCTAACCGCATCAACAACAATTTGCATTTTTTTTATGCAAAACGCTTCAATAATGAGTGAACACATTCTTCATTTTGAATGGAATTAACTTGATCTTGAATGGTTCTAACATGCACATCGACTTGTTCTCGAAAGTGAGCACCATCAAATGCAGGTGGTGGTGGTGGGTTACGAGGTGGAGTGGGTGGAGGTGGAGGGCGTCGATCCATGATTTAGTTATAAGTGAACCTGCATTAAATTTGTAATTTGAAAATGTAAGATAAATGTTTAAAGATCCTCTTAAACCATTCAATATAAATGACTTGATTAAGTACAAATGAAAAAATGTGTAAAGCTCCTTTATGTTTAAGGCATGTAAATGGAAAACAAATGATTGTTAAAGTGATGTGAAATCTCATTTAAAAATACATTAAATTTTTACCTTGCTGCAATGTGGAAGTGTTAAGCTCCAAATTGATTCAACAAAGGTGGAAGTGTTTCTTGCTCCCAATTGATTCAAAAAAGGTGGAAGTGTTAAGCTCTAAATTACCAATATTTTGTGAGACTGTATACATAGTTAGTAATGGTTAAACAAAACTTGTCGCTGCAGCCATAGGGAAATGGGAAAAGTTAATGGGCAATAATCGATGGGCTGTGCGGGAGACTATTATTTGTATATGATACAATATGATAACCTCATGCATAGCCCATTGATTATTACCCATTCACTTTGCCCATTTCCCTATGGCTGCAGGGACAAGTTTTGTTTGGTTAGTACTAACAATGGATCCAAACTCACAAAGTATTGGAAATTTAGAGCACTTCCAATAAGGATCATTTCTGTTTTGAGAGCCGAGGAGAGTCAAAACAATTAAAAAATTAAAAAAAAATTGTTTAGCAAAGAATTACTAATTTAAGAATAAGAAACAAAGCAAAAATTTAAGAAAAACATGAGAGTAGTTGATAAAGATGAAGCAAAAATAGACAATAATGTAAAACTGTTAAAAAAAATGCAAAAAGGGGGTAATGAAGGTTATATTTTATGTTTGTTTAATGTGCCAGGTTAAATTTTTTGCTTTTTTTCTAGTAATTAATGTTCAATTTTTTTGTTTGATGTTTTTAATTTGTTTTCCACTAATTAGGATTTCAAATTTATTTGTAAGTTTAGATAGAAATGAAAAAAATCAATAAAACTACAAAAAATGCAAAAAAAACCTTAAATTAATCACTAATTAACAAAAAAATGAGAAAAAATGCAAAAATCACATACCTGGAGGTCGTTGGAGGTCATGAAAATGAGGAAGATTTCGCGTTATAAAGTGCTCAAAGAAATAGATATCCATTATAAACGGATATCCATTATGTAAAACTTTATTATATTCCCACCTGGCAACAAATCCAATGGGACTAATAATAGATATCCATTATAAATGAATATCCGTTTATTATAAAATGAATTTATTGTAATATACAATAGTATATTTCACATATATTATATATTATATATGAAATATATTATATATTATATTATAAAAAATATATATATATATTTTATAATATAACATATATTAACTAGCTATTGCACCATAGTGTGCAATGGGTACGTTGAAGATGTGTGGAAGGTCAATTAGGATTAATTTTGGACCTCTCTTTTTTTTTTTTTTTCTTCATAATTTTAATTACATTTTTATATATATTTTTTTGTTATTTTAAAATATAATAATAATATATATATATATATAGTTTTTGTTAAAAATATAATCTATAATAATAATTAGATAGTATAATCATATTTAGGAAAAAAATTGGTCTATTTTTTTCATACATTTGTGAAGTAGGTACATGAGATCAATTGTAAGCCATTTAGCAAATGATGATGTCTATGCAAAAAAAATCTTTATGGAGAAATTAAAGCTTCAAATTAACTATGCATCGTATAGTCCACTAAAATAAAACTTTTGAATGAGGAAGATAATTAGACTCCATTACAATCAAGGTCATGTTATGCCTTCTCCTTGCAATATATTGAAATATTTCACCTCAGCAGAGGGCTCAATGCCCTATTGCCTACATCTCGAGGATTGATATCTTGTATATATGTATGCATTTTTCCTTTATTACATTATCTATGGATTTATATGAATAGATCCAAACAGAAAGTTTTGGAAAACCCATGTTTGAAATTCTTACATACCAATGCAACAAATTTTCTCTATTTCTGGCCTATGAATCCAAATATTTGATGTCCATCATTTGAAATTGTAAACTTAAATCTTGAGAATGTGGGATAAGTTTTGATATCAATTATTGGTTTACATTTCATTTTGATTCAAGCTTACAAATCTCAAGAATGTAGGACTTGTTGTAGTGTATTATGAAGTACATTTTATCATACAATCCACATTCATAAATTTTTAAGATAGTGGAACATAATGTATGGTACCAATTTAACTATATTCCATGTTTAAAAACTTGAGAGTGGGCTATATTTGGCCATGTTCCATGTCAAGAAATCGATGCTCTCTTTCCAAATCTGCCCATTCTAAGAAACAATGGTATCCAGATAAATTTATAAACTTAATTATTCTTAATAAAAAGACCACATAAAATAAATTAAAATGATTAGTGCATAAGAATGTCAGCTTGTTGACATTAATACTATTTTTTAATTGATAATGAAGAGACATGATGTACAACTAGAATAATTTCCAACTCTTCATTTAGAGTTGTCATTCACAAATCCTCACACAATTCCTTCAAGCCAATAGATCAAAATGCATTAAATTTTGAGTGGAAGATTTTTTATTGGTTTTTAAGCATGAATTCCTACACAAAATGATGTAAGTTGTCTTCCTTGTAAAGCAAGTGCTTCAAAACAGATATTGCGAATATACAAGACCTATGTACAAATTGTTATATGACAATCATAATTAGGGAGGCACAAAAACAATGGTTTGAAGTTTGGTTTGGTAGCATGGATCATGAAATCTTGATTTTAGGATATTAATGTTGCTTGTTGTATGTACATTATAAAGGCAATATTTCTTTAGAGAGAGATGAAATGAGAAGAATGAAAGACACCAAAGCAGTTGCTCAAATTACAAGAGCTATTGTTGAGTTAAATAATTAGAATGAACTCTTGGAAGAGACCATTCAAGGAGATTGCCATTATAAATTGATTATGATTATACCATAGTTAATATGATTTGAATCATCTCAACTTGGTAACCCACCTTCAAATCTCATTCATTCTTCCCATTGGTCGAACCCCATGTAATTCTCATCAGCATAATACTCCTCTTCATTAATTGCCTTTGCCAAATACATTTACTAATTACTAATTTTGGTCATAATATAAAACTATAATAATAATGAATTATTAAAATTATAATCATTTTATATATATTTAATAGTTTTATTTAAATATATAATATAGACTAATAAGTATAAGTATAATTATATTATTTATAATTTAATTTTTTCATACAATTATTAATTATTAATTTTGAGCATAATTATTATTTTTGTATTATATAAAACATATAGAAGTAAACATGGAAATGAAGAGTAATGTAAAATATATTTATTTACGTGTCGCAAACAAACATTTTTTCAGTCTTATCAAAAAAAATCTTAAAAAGATGTGCTAGAGAAACATCTTAAGAAGCTAAAAGCTAAGAGCTTGGAAGAAACAATAATTCATGCTCACACTGATTCATGGAGTCATCTACAGTTTCTAGTCTAAGCTTTACTAAAGATTCATTAAATTTTAAAAATCAAAAAAATAAAACTTAAATAAATAATAATAAAACATTTATGAAATAAGATTAAAACTTAAGGATTCATTAAATTTTTGTCTCTCTTCTTCAATGCCGCTCTCGATTGTGGATGAGATGGGTTGCACATGCTTCTGCCCGATTTGTTGCAAAAGTTTTGATAGATGAGTGCAGCTTGTAGCTCCTCTGGGCACGTAATGATAATGCTTTGTTTTTCCCTTGATATTTTCTGACTTGCTTGCTTGCATAGATAATTTCTCACATATCAGTTGTTTTTGTACAAAACTGAAGATGAACAGGTTTTCCAATTCATCAATTTATTGAATGTATATTTTTTTAGTGGATCTGTGAATGGGTTTCGACACTTATTTTTTGGTAAATTTCACATTTCCCTTGCTAAGGATTTCTTATGTGGATTTGTCATTTTTCTTTGTCTGCTCATTAAATTTGAGATTTAACAACTCCATTCATATGTCATTTTTCTTTCTCTGCTCATTAAATTTGAGATTTAACAACTCCATTCATATGGATTAAATTCTTGAAATGCAACAAAAATAGTGCAATTCTTCCTAAATGTGCTCATTATGAGGATCTTGGCTGTTATTTTCATTTTAATAAACATACTCAAAAACTCTTGGGTATGATGTTGGCCATAATTTTTTTTAATAAACATACTCTTAACCGAAAAAATGACGAAAAATAATGAGCAGCTGAACTATAATATCTGACAAAAATCCCCCAAAAACAGACTAAAGTTGCACAAATTTCCTATTAGAAATATTGGACGGACCGATGTGCCTGCACTCCAAACTCTATGGTAAGCATGACAGACTCTATGAATTGAATATGCACCTTACACGTTTGGAAATTTGTCTGAATGGAAACTGTACAATTTTGATATATAAATTCATTTAATATTAATATTATATAACGCCATGGTGAGAGGGAAATCCAGTTCTCGCCAACACTGGTCACAACGTCGGTAAACAGTTTCATGCCATCCAGCCCTATGACGCAAAAAAGAAAATATAGAAAACGAAAACAAAAAAGGTTACGGTGAAATCAACTTGCTCGTCCCTGCAATGATAGTTGTTGATCTGCCAAGCTAGGTCTTCTTATTATTTTGTGAACAAAATAGGGCCAGCGTATTCTTCGCCTACTCTCTTTTCATGGCTAGTGGGGTTGTACGTGTACAGTTGCTATGCATTGCATCGTCTGGCATGCCTCTGCGGAACCCTATGTCGTCGATCTCTCAAGTCAGCTCAAATTTGTTTGCAGGCATGATGCCAGGAATGTTCAATCTACTTGCTTTAAACAATCGACGGTTGGCATTGACCACACTGTTAACCAAGTGTTCTGGGTGCTTTAAACTATTGAAGGGCAAATTGAGCTTCGAAAGCTCAAATAGGGACATGCTTTTGGCATAAATATAATAATATATATTTATATTATATAATATATTTAATACGTAGTCTATCATTTTGATTTTTCATGGGTCTTCAAATCCAATGCTGTTAATAACAGATTTCCTTTATAAAGGGATATTCATTTATTCTATTATAAATTTATTATATATAAATATACTATAATATATTTTATATGTACTATATATTATGTAACATATATTATATATTAAATAAATTATAGTATATATATTATATATTAGATAAATTATAGTATATATTATGTATATTCTAGATATATTGTATATATATTGAATATATTATATAATATATTTAATACATAGATTCCCTTTGAAGTTTCCATCTCCTTCTCAGATATTTAATATATATTTTATCATTACATAATAAAGAGAGGGAGTAAGAGAAAGACTTGAAAGGGAGAGAGGGAGAGAGAGTGGGAGAGAGAGAGAGAGTGAGGTAGAGAGGGAAGGAGAGGGATGAAGAGGGAGAGGGAGAGGGAGAGAGAGAGAGAGGGTTTAGGGAGAAAGGGAGAGAGGGATCTAGAGGAGAGGAGAGAGAGGGTTTAGGAGAGGAGAGGAGAGGAGAAGGAGAGAGAGAGAGAGAGCTTAGGAGAAAGGGGAGAGGAGAGGGTTTAGGCTTAGGAGAGGAGAGTGAGAGAAAGTGAGAGGGAGAGGAGGGAGAGAGGCCTTTAGGAGAGAGGAAGAGAGGGAAAGGGAGAGAGAGGAGAGGGAGAGAGAGAGGGTTTAGGGTTGAGAGAGAGAGAGAGAGGATTTATGGTTTAGGTAGAGAGGGAGAGTGGGAGGGAGGGATAGAGGGAGAGTGAGAGGGAGAGGGGGAGAGGGGGAGAGAGAGGGTTTAGAGTTTAGGGAGAGAGGGAGAGAGGGATAGAGAGGGAGAGGGAGAGAGAGAGGGGGGAGGGGGGATAGTATATTATATATTAGATATATTATAGTATATATTATATATAATATATATTATTTATATTCTAGATATATTGTATATATATTGAATATATTATATAATATATTTAATACATAGACTCCCTTTGAAGTTTCCATCTCCCTCTCAGATCTTTAATATATATTTTATCATTACATAATAAAGAGAGGGAGTGAGAGAGAGTGGGAGAGAGAGAGTGAGGTAGAGAGGGAAGGAGAGGGACGAAGAGGGAGAGACAGAGAGGGTTTAGGGAGAGAGGGATCTAGAGGGATAGGGAGAGGGACGGAGAGAGGGTTTAGGGTTTAGGGAGAGAGAGAGAGGGAGGGAGGGAGAGAGGAGAGGAGAGGAGAGGAGAGCAAAGAGAGGAGGAGAGGGAGAGGGTTTAGGCTGAGGGAGAGAGAGAGAGAGAGTGGTTTATGGTTTAGGCAGAGAGGAGAGGAGAGGGAAGGAGAGGATAGGGAGAGGAGAGCAGGAGGATAGGGATAGGAGAAGGAGAGGAGCAGGGGAGAGAGGAGAGGTTTAGGAGAGAGTGGATCATAGGGAGGAGAGGGAGAGGGTTTAGGGAGAGGGAGAGAGAGAGAGAGAGAGGGAGAGTGGGAGAGAGAGGGAGAGAGAGAGAGAGGGGGGGTTAGGGTTTAGGGAGGGAGGGAGAGAGAGAGGGAGAAGGAGAGAGGGAGATAGGGAGAGAGGGAGAGTGAGAGGTGTAAAGAAAGCTTAAGGTGCGGAACAAACTCTCCTAATGTCAAAACTTAGAGAAGAATGTAGATATGTTTTTAAATTTTACAATTATAGCTCATTAAGATACACATGAAAGGAATAATAGAATAGAGAAATAAACACATACACAATTGGACACCAAATTTACATGGGAAAATCCTTACATGAGAAAAACCCACCACACTAAAGAAAAATCACTTGCATTACAGTAAACAAATTACATACAAGTTACAAAATCTCCTTTTAGATGTCAATTTTACAATAACAACATTTCCTTGATCAAGCTTGTACATAAAATATTATTATCACACTTTGTTATGTCTTACTGTTCCAATGCTCATACAACATACAATTCAAAACACTAACTACTCTAAACCTTTGATTAGTTGCAATACACTGCAATTTATCCCACAACCATGGTTGATTTGTTCTCTCAACCAATAGTTTGGTTCAACTTCATTCAACTGCATCGTGTATTGGTGAGACACCAGACTGTGTCTCACCGATGCCAAACTACCCATTTGACAATCACACACTACACAATCCTTTATCACTCTATCGCTCTGACTTGGTGAGGTCTCTCTGACCAAACACCATCGGGCTAAGAACTTGCCTCAGAGCGAGCCTCCAAAGATCCTCTGATAGTTCATGTTTTATAGATGAAGTTCCTACTTGTTCATCTCATCAGCAAGACTCACCCCAATCCCAATCCATCAACCGGACTTCAACCATTGGATGGAGATCTCAAGGCTAGACCGAAGTCATATTTCACACTGATGAAAAACGATTGACAAGACTCACTGATGAGTCTAGTTTATGGTCTAATTATTGATAGAGTTATTTTCCATTTCCTATAGTTGTCATAAGACTTTGATTCTTGGGAGTTGATCTTTTTATAATATTTTCTTAAAACTATAGACTTTGGGTATGAACTTATGTTCATAACTTTCAAATGATATTGGCATGCTATATGAATTGTTTGTGTTAATTTTGCATGTGATTAATGAATGTCGCTTTAAGATGGTTATGGATATGCAGTTGTTGTGCACACTAACATTGTCATGCAAATAATTTGAGGCCTACAATTCAGGAAGATTCCGCCAGCTGGTCATGTGCCATATTAGTCAACAAGGTGGTCATTTAATGGAGGGAAGACTCTCGATGACTGGAGATTCCTCATGCAAATCAAATTGTAACCGCCTTGTAAATGCTATTAATTTCCTGTTGAGCAGACGTAGGTTTTATTGTTGTGCCAGAGTGTTAAGGAAAATATGTCTGATAGATTTTGTGCATGTGTAGCCACCTTTTCTCTTTTTCGCATTTTCCCTAAGTGGCGTCCTCGAGTCCTATCGGAGTTGACTGCCTTGCTAGATGGTTAGATAAATAAGACTCAGATGCTCCTTTGGAGGTTTAACAGTCTGGTCGAAGAATGTTAATTTGATGATGTATTCGCGATCTTAAGCTTTTCAGTAATACAGTCATGTTGCTCAATTGTACTCATGTTTTCCATTGAATGAAATGAAGTTATAAGTTCAAGCATCTAAATTTACCTTAGTTTAAGGGAATACTTATCCAAGGGGGCCCACTTGGTGAGTATTCCATCTTGTACCTTAGTTTATTTTAGTTGTTATTTTCTATTCAGTAATTAGTTAAGAATCCGACACTAACTGTTCCTACAGCCACTGGAATTCCATTATGTGACTGTTCCTGCAGCCAAAGAAGACAAAGTAGTTTTCTATTTTTCCGCTCAGATTTTCATTTCTGTCATGCATTTCAGTTTAGTCTAGTTATTGGATGGTGTTCAACATTTATGTTATTTCCTTTCAAGCAATTTACTTTTAGTATTGTGTCTTTCTTAGCTGTAGGATAAATGTGTCTACTTTCGATTCCTAGTGCACATACAATGCTGACCCATTTCATGTTTACGTCCCTGGGTTGACAATTTAAATGCACCTTCATGATGGTTGAGATAGCTATTCAGGTTAGATGTCTAATCTCCGAATCACAATTGTAAAGGCTTAGTTGTTGAAACATTATAGGAGGCCAACATTTTTGTCGCCATTGCCGGGGATGGTGTCAAACTAGGAATTTCTTTAGATTTATTGATAGTTTTTCTTGTTGTAGTATCTCTGCAAGTTGTTATTAATATACCCCTCATTTAGAAGAGTAATGACCCCCCTATTATTTTTCCAATTCTTTGTGTGAGCTGGCTAATAGCGTATGCATAGAGAAAGGAGAAGAGATGCCTGTGGGAGATTCCTTCCTAACAATCCTAATCTATTCCAAATAGTTGAGTATCAGAACCTACCAAGAAATGAAGAAGAAGAAGAGCTACACCTCTTTGTTGATACATTTCCAGATCTGACCAGTTCTGAAGTTTCCTCTGAAGATCAAAATATGATTGAAGATCCCTTTGCTTTGGAACTTCATCAATGGGTGATGCAAATGGAAATAGACCTAACAGACCCAATTGACCAACTTTTCCTTTCCCCATTTCTCATCAAAATAAAGTAGGAAACCTCAAAAATATCCCTACTTCAGTCCTTCCTAAGTTCTATGGAATTTTCACAAAAGATCCTGATACATTCTTGTTTGAGTTTGATATACTCTGCAGGAGTTATGACTATACCACTGATGCCCATAGACTTAATCTATTCCCTACCACTTTGAAAGAAGTTGCATTAAGATGGTTCATGAGCCTAGGTAGAGATATTGTGTAGACTTGGGAGGACATGAAGACAAAATTCCTTGAGAAATACAAAGGTTATTGTAGGGGCAGTGACATGCGAGGAGATGACTTTTTTAGGATGTAGAAAAAGGAAGATGAGAGCCTGGAAGATTAAATTTCAAGGTTTCTTTTTTGCCTACAAAAATCTCCACACCATACACTCAATGAAGAATCACAAAAGATGATTTTCTTGAGAGGAATTAATGACAACTGCACTGATGCCTTGGACCTGATGGGAGGAAGAGATATCACCCAACTTCCTTGGGAGGATATCAAGAAGATCTGTTAGAACTATTCTAAGGAAACCTCAAAGAAAGGGAAAGCTTACCAATCCTCTATGGGTAAGTCATCTATCAATGGAGTTTCAAGGATGGATATTACTCACTTACTAACAGACTTTAAGCAAGAAATCATAAACAATCTGGCTACTTAGCTGGATTTAATTCAGGTAAAAAAGAAATAGCAGGAGGCAAAGGCAATGTTGGCAGAATATTGCCCTCATTGCAAACAAAAGAAGGACCGCAGATGCAAGATGATAGCTAATATTGACTGAAAGTAGATGGCACCCGAGTTCAAATCAATCCAGGGTGAAGATGATCAAGTCTAGTATGTTGCACAAAGGAGGCCATGGGCTTCAAGACAGGGTATGCCACCAAATCCACTATCTTTTGTTGGGCCATATTTCAATTCTTATTCATCCAGTAATTAATGGCAACCCCCATATCCATCCAATTATGGAGGATATCCACCACAACCTTGGAGTAACCCTCCAAATTCTTGGCCCAATCACCAAAACTCTCCACCCCAATGGTAGAAACCTTAGGGGAATTGGCAACAGTGTCAAGGAAATTGGCAGCCCCTTCCAGGAAACTGGTAGCAAACATCTCAATAGAGGGGAGGAGAACAATGGAAAAACTAGACAACCAATTACATGCAACCACCTTCTCAGCCCCAACAACCTGCTATAATGCATCCTCCTACTAATTCAAGTTCAAATGCACCTATACCTACTCAGCTACCAGCCCATTCCACACCTAACCCAAATAATAAACCACAACAACAACTAGTATACTCTATTGATCCACATTAATTCCTTGCATATGTTGTGAGTGTAAGTGACATCTGTTTGTGTTTAGGAACTAATTTTCCAGCTCCTTCCACACCCATCATCACTGAGCTTACTATGGAAGAGGAGGAGCCTCTGAATGTCCCCATTCAGCCTAGTGCACCTAAAAATCCTGAACCAGTCCCAACCAAGCAGACTGGACCTGAACCACCATTTCCCTCGAGGTTGGAAACTGTGAAACAAAAGGAAGGAAGGAGGACACAAATTTTGAAATTCTTGATCATTTGAAGCATATATGTGTCCAAATACCTCTATTTCAGGCCATAAAAGATGTTCCTATATATGGCAAAGCAATCAAGGAAGCATGCCTTAAGAAGCTAGGCAGGAAGAAGAAAGACCCCACTACAGTTCATGTGGTGGGACAAATTTCTGACATCATACTTTGGAAAGTGACTATTCCCAAGTATATTGACCTAGGGAGTCCTATGGTAGGAGTTGTTGTAAATGGGATGCAAATAAATAATACTCTGATTGATTTGGGAGCAACAATAAATATAATGACCAAGGACATCCTGGAACAACTAAATATTGTAAGCATGAGACCTAATCCTACTATCTTGCAGCTTGCTGATAGTTCTACTATTAAGCCTGATGGTGTAGTGGAATATCTAGTGGTAAATCTAGACTCTTGGGAGTACGCAACATATTTTATGATTCCTTCTCCTAAAGCCACACTAGGTGGGTACCCCATTATTCTTGGAAGACCATTATTAGCAACAACCGATGCTTATATTGGATGTCGAACAATAGACATGACCATTTATGATGGAAAGAGCACCAAAAATATTATTCTCTATCCTCTCGCTCAACCATCCCATGATAAGGATGATCCAGTATGGCCACAAGTTGGTGATGAGGCGGAGGAAATTAATTTTGTTGCATAGCTTATCATGTTCAGTAGAAGTCCTTTCCCGTAGCTTCAAGATGAAGATGAAGTATTTTATAACATAATTCAGAACCATTATGAGATAGTGGAAGCATCATCCTCTCATGTATCTGATTCTACTGATACAGTGAGGACACTCCTGCCTGCTCTTCCTGCAGCCGCGCTTCCTACAAACGTTCTTTCTGCAGTTGAACTTCCTGCAGCAACAAGTATGTCTCACAAATTGTTGCCACATGAACTCAAGGTACCAAGCATTAGTGAAACAACTATGATGGAGTTAACTACACAAGTGCAAGTGTCAAAAGGGAAATATCTGAATATCAATAGTAAATTAAATAAAGAACAATATTTGTCATTGGAAAACTTACTGAGGGCCCACCAAAATGCATTTGAATGGGACTATCATGATATGAGGGGATTGGACCCTAAACTTTGCACTCATAGGATATACATAAGAGATGATTGTACACTAGTGAGGAATTCACAAAGAAGAATTAACCCAACATTGAGAGAAATAGTAAAAGGGGAACTGCAAAAATTGCTAGATGTAGGATTTATCGATCTCATTTCAGATAGCCAGTGGGTGTCCCCATTGATGATTGTGCCCAAAAAAGGAGGGAAGTGGCAAGTTTGTATTGATTACAAGGAACATAACTCTGCCACCAAAAATAACCATTTTCCCTTACCGTTCATAGATCAAGTTCTGGACTCACTTGTAGGAAAGTAGTACTTTTCTTTTCTTGATGGATTCGATGGCTAGATCCAAATTGTACCAGAAGACCAGGAGAAGACCACCTTTACCTATCCGTGGGGAACCTATGCCTACTCAGTACTTCTATTTGGCTTATGCAATGCATCTGCAACTTTTTAGAGGGCAGTCATTAACTTATTTTTAGACATCTCTCATGATTGCATGGAAATTTATATGGATGATTTCACTACTTATGGTGTTGATTTCAATGAAGCATTGGAAAATCTTAAGAGATTCCTACAGAGATTTGAAGACCACAATATATCCTTAAATAGTGAAAAGTGCTTCATGATGATGCAGGAAGGTGTAGTTCTTGGCCACTACATCTCTCACAAAGGAATTCAAGTAGATCCTCCAAAGATTGAGGTGATTACCAATTTTCCTATCCCTACAAAACAAAAAGATGTTAGGGGTTTCTTAGGACATGTAGGTTATTACAGGAGGTTCACCAAAGACTTCAAAAAAATGGTAGCACTATTGTATACTCTCCTAACTAAAGATGTTGAGTTCCAATGAACAAAAGACTGTGACAAGGCATTTTTTGACTTGAAAGCAGCTTTAACTCATGCTGCTATGCTCAAGGGACCTAATTGGGAGATTCATTTTCACATCCATACAAATTAATCAAACTATGCTATAGGAGCAATCATAGGACAGAAAGAAGGAGCTATTGAAAATTCCATTTACTTGGTCAACAAAAATCTACAAGGATCTGAACTCAACTATACAGTGATAGAAAAAGAAATGTTAGCGGTGATCTATGCTTTAAACAAATTCAGACATTACATAACAGGCTACCAAATCTTTGTGCACACTGATCATGCAGCCATTAGATACCTCATGAATAAACTTCTGATTTCAAGAAGGCTAGCAAGATGGTTAATGTTGATGCAGGAGTTTGACATAACCATTGTGGATAAACCAAGGAAGGCTAATGTTGTTGCAACTTTTCTTTCAAGGCTAACCACATTAGAGGACAATCAAGTCATAGATGATTCTTTCCCTGATGAAAACTTATTTTCCATCAGTGTGCAAACACCTTGGTATGCTAACATAGCTAATTTTCTGGTCACAGGGAGAGTCCCCCCTCACTTGTCTCCAAAAGAGAAGAGGGTGCTCATTGAAAAATATTTTTCTTTTTCTTGGATTATTGGATGTTTGTTCTACACTAGACCTGACCAGGTCATGAGGATATGTGTGAGGGAATATGAGACATATGATATTCTGCATGCATGCCACAATGAACCCTATGGAGGACATTTTGCAGTCACGAGAACAATAATGAAATTACTGGCCAACACTCCACAAGGATGTAGGGAGATATACAAGGAAGTGTGACATATGCCAAAGCATGGGCTGATCAACCAAGTTTGATGAGATGCCACTTTACCCCTAGGTAGTAATCAGTCCATTTGATAAGTGGGGACTGGATTTTGGAGGACCCATTGATCCTCCATCAAAAAGTAAATCCTATATTTCGGTATGCACTGATTATGTAACTAAATGGGTAGAAGTTAAGGCCATGAAGCATGCAAGAGATAATAAGGTTGCAAAATTTTCGTATGAGAAATTTTTCACATGGTATGGGGTTCCAAGAGAAATAGTAACTGATCAAGGGACTCAATTCACTTCAACCTTTGTTACAACACTGGTCAATAAGTACAACATTAGGCACAAGAAGTCTATTCCCTATCACCCCCAGGCCAATGGCCAAGTTGAGGTGACCAATAGAGAAATTGAAGCCATTCTGACCAAAATAGTGGCTATCCATAAAAAGGATTGGGCAAGCAAGCTACCAGAATTTGTTTGGGCTTACAGAACTACCTGAAAAACAACTACAAGATTCACTCTATTTGAGTTGTTGTATGGAAAGACAACCCTGATGCCCATTGAATTTGAGTATAAGACTCTGAGGACTGCAGTAGAATTGGAGATGGATATCTCTGAGGCACAAAGAGATAGAATCATGTAGTTGAATGCTTTGGATGAGATGAGGAAGGAAAATTTGCATCACATAGAGGTAGTGCAAAATTAGCGAATAAAGTGGCATGATAAATTCATCAAGGATAAGAAATTTCAGCTTGGAGATTGGGCACTGCTCTATGACTCAAGATATCAGGATAATGCAGGAAAATTATAGACAAGGTGGCTTGGACCATATGAGGTAGCTGCAGTGTTTTCCATTGGAGTTGTTTAGCTTACTACCATTGACCCTGTCAGGTTTAAGCTTTTGGTGAATGGTCATTGCCCATGATTGTATCACAATCCAACTTCTAAGGAAGATTTCCTGCAACAATTCACTCAACATGCAACACCTGAACTTCCTGCAGCCAAAGGAAGTGGACCTAGTGTCCCTTCTTCTGGCTAATTAAGGTATGCAATTTGTCATAATAAATATTCCCACTTTGTGAGGGTCCACTTCTTCACCCATCCTCCCATTCATTTCAACTTTCTCTCTCTTCCACCTTGCCACCATCATTTCACTTCACTTCATTTCATTTCATTCCATTCCACCTCATTCTGCTCCGCTTTCATTAATTGCTCAACTGATTTCTTGAAAAGTGACACGTATTTTCTCCATAATATTTGCAATAAATCTTCCACGAATTTAGGTACGTGTGCATCAATTGTTATATCATAATTGTCTTTTAGTGCATTTATCTAATTGTTGTGAATTAATATGGGCATTCGCCATAGCATGTAATTATTCCATGTCTTTGTCAAATCGACATTCCACCTCACATGTGAGGATACATGTGCAAATTTAGGTTGGGGGGTCTGTGTCGATACCCATGTCTGCGTGTCTATTTGTTCTAGTCCATGTTAGCAAAATTTAAATATTGAGTCGATTTGAATTATGAGGTGAGATGATGGCTCGTATGTGTGAAATGACAACCCACCGTCGCTATTTTCCTTAATCATAAGCCTGCGTTTATTACTCCTTTATTGCTTTAATTTCTCTCATCATAATCTTAAGCCAAAAGCTAAAATTCAAATGACACCAACATTGGAAATTTAACAGAGTTGCAAGAAGGAGAAGTTTGGCGTTCAGACAAGGATTGCAGGGAGAAAAAATTTGCAAAGTGACTGTTTGATTCCAAACAATGGGAGGTGGGTTAATTCGAAATGAACCCACGGTTCATGATGTATTATTATAGGATGCAACTTGTCTGGATGAGTTTAGAAACTATGGATGGCTAGATTATTTCTTAAAGCTAAATGGTTTTAATGAAGATGTTGCACTGGAATTCACACAAACATTGTCTGAAGGAAAGGCCACGATAAAGGGGTTGGAAGTCAAAGCTACAGAGGAAATAATTGCAGAAGTTAAAGGGTTTCCTGTCGACGGTGAACATTACCCTACAACCAAAGACGCCAAGTTGGATAGGGCCAAATTTACAAAACCTAATGACCCTTAGTTGAGTGTGAACAAATAGGGTGCGAAGAGGACTTCTTTGCCTGAGCTACGGAAGTAGGTAGTAGTTTATGTTGTGAAGTATATTACCTATGAAGGTCGCCAGTCGAACTTACATTTCATGCATTTTAAAATCCTAAACCACATGAGGCACAAAAGGAGAATGAATGTGCCCAATGTGCTATACCACCTTCTTTCAATTATGGCAGCCGAGACCCAGAAAGGTAGGGACAATTCCGTTTTCCACCATTGTCTGATCAAATTATTAGTTGAAAAGTCTTTGCATGATGTGTTTGATATTTCTTGGGAAGAATTTTTGAATATTGATCAAATTAGACCAGAGCATTTATGACCTAGGGTTTTGCCTCAACCTCATAGGGTTGGTAGGAAAAGGAGCAATGTTGGGGCCACTCCTGGTGCCTCAACTTCTGATGCAAGCCCTAGTGGAAACCCTCCTGCAGCCAAACAAAATATTGAGATTAGTTCTTCTAAGGCAGAGCATTCTGATAAAGAGAGTTCCTCTCCTGATTCTGATGATGATATTCCCCTTGGCACCCCAATGAGAACTAGGGAACAAAAGAAGAAGGCAGAACTAAAGAAAGGAAAATTTCAAGAGAAAATCATAGAAAAAGAAGCGCCAAGCTCCAAGCAATGAAAGGCTGACACTGTTCTTCCTACAACAAAGGAAAAATGAAGAAAACCTCCCAAAAAATCAAGATCAACTAGGCTAGTTGTTGGGGTATCTCTCGAGGGAAGCCCTAAACCTAGAAAAATGCCACAAGAGGATACAGAAGCTCCAATGGAGCAAGTAAATGTTGAGGAAAAGGACGTATTTGAGGAAGCAACAAATTTAACGCTAGAAGATCTTGTTGATATTGCAGAACAAGTTGAAAAACATTAGGAAATTCTACAACAAGAGCTGCTACAACATGAGCAAGAACAAAAACAAGAGGCCCTGTAGCTCTAACTGAGAGAATAGTCAACACCCCTGCAGCCAGAATTGGCTGAGCAAACAGAAGCCCTGCAACTGGTACTCTACCAAGAGGAAGCATAAGTGCTAGGTAAAATAATGGTAGGAGTACGTAGGACCTCTAATTTTTCAATGAATGCAATAGTCCTAAACTTATGGAAAGAGATACAAAGGAGGGAAGAAGAATGGAAAGTAGAAAAATGCAGACTAAAGAAGGAAATTGAAATGAGAGATGAAGAAATTGAAGATAAAAATGAAGAAATTGTTGTTTTAAAGAAGAAGGTGGATGACATGACAACTTTAGTTCCACAGATAGTTGAGTGTAGGGCTCCTTTGAGATTCTATGCTCTGTATTTAAAGGAGAAGCATGTTTCTTTTAAGCTAGCAAGGATCATTTCAGGTTTGAACCCCTCCAATGAGACCCCTACTAAGTTTTTCAATGCTTATTGGATTGCTCCTCATGAGATGAAAAATTTACTGTGTGAATTTTATTTACATAATTATGTTGTGACCAAAGACCATGATTGGAATCCATTGTTATATGTTGGAGATGTCCAATTAAGGGCATTCATGTCCTGGATACAAAATGAAGTAAGTTGGGAAAAGCAATACAAGGCTTATAGGAAAATTTAATCCAACATTCCCCTGCCCATTAGGGCTGAATCTAGACATCCAGGAGATATTTTCAAGGATTGGCACAAAATTCTATACTGACCAAGCTATATCAGTAGGATCATGCCTGAGAGAGAGGCAATATACAAAGAATATGAGGAGATGGAAAGAACCGCAAAAGAATCTGTAATGGGATACCTATCACAGAGGTGGAACAACCTAACTGATGATTTGAAGCAAGTTGAGCCTCGTTCCATGCATAAATATGTTGGAACACTTAAGAGAGTTGATCGATATATGCAGATTGGAGGAACAAAAGGATGATTTTGGCTTCCACTGATTTTTCATCCACCTATCCTATTGTGGCCTGTGCTAAACTTCAGATATTACAGGTATGACATAGCTGATGAGAGATAGAGATGGAGCAGGTTGGATAGACAACAAGGGTTCTATTGGGATCCTAATTTAGACACGACAAAAAATGATGTAGGATAGCTTTCAGTTACCAATTTCAGGCCATTGACTAAACAAAAGCACAACTCTTCCTCTACTGGAGGACCAACAAGACATTAGGTTGGGGGGAGTTATGAGTCTAGTTTATGGTCTAATTATTGATAGAGTTATTTTCCATTTCCTAGAGTTA
>CM021103.1:508047990-508252244 GCA_007115665.2 Sequoiadendron giganteum
TATTGACATGCTATATGAATTGTTTGTGTTAATTCTGCATGCGATTAATGAATGCCACTTTAAGATGATTATGGATATGCATTTTTTGTGCGTACTAACATTGTCATGCAGATAATTTGAGGCCTACAATTTAGGAAGATTCTGCTAGCTAGTCGTGTGCCATATCAGTCAACAAGGTGGTCATTTAATGGAGGGAAGACTCTCAACGGCTGGAGATTCCTCATGCAAATCGAATTGTAACTACCTTGTAAATGTTATTAATTGCATGTTGAGCAGACGTAGGCATTACTGTTGTGCCAGAGTTGCATTAAGGCAAACATGCCTGACAGATTTTGTGCATGCGTAGCCGCCTTTTCTCTTTTCTGTGTTTTCCCTAAGTGGAATCCTCTGGTCCTGTCAGAGTTGACTACCTTGCTAGGTGGTTAGATAAATAAGACTCAAATGCTCCTTTGGAGGTTTAACAGTTTGGTCGAAGAATGTTAATTTGATGATGTATTTGTGCTCTTAAGATTTTTTAGTAATACAGTCATGTTGCTCAATTGCATTCATGTTTTTCATTGAATGAAATGAAGTTATAAGTTTGTGCATCTGAGTTTACTTTAGTTTTAGGGAATACTTATCCAAGGGGGCCCACTTGGTGATTATTTCATCCCATACCTTAGTTTAGTTTAGTTGTTATTTTTTATTCAGTAATTAGTTAAGAATCTGGCACTGATTGTTCCTGCAGCCACTGGAATTCCAT
The DNA here is from genome assembly GCA_007115665.2 of Sequoiadendron giganteum. NCBI lineage: Eukaryota > Viridiplantae > Streptophyta > Pinopsida > Cupressales > Cupressaceae > Sequoiadendron > Sequoiadendron giganteum. The sequence goes on from CM021103.1 coordinate 508,048,733, forward strand.
ATTTTGACTATTCTTGCAACCAAAGCAGACAAAGTAGTTTCCTATTTGTTCACTTAGATTTTCATTTTTTTCATGGATTTTAGTTTAGTTTAGTTATTGGATGATGTTCAACATTTGTGTTATTTCCTTCCAAGCAATTTACTTTCAGTATTGTGTCTTTCTTAGTTGTAGGATGAATGTGGCTAATTTGGATTCCTAGTGCACATACAATGTTGACCCATTTCAAGTTTACGTCCTTGTTGACAATTTAAATTCACCTTCATGATGATCGAGATAGCTATTCAGGTTCGATGTCTAATCTTTGAATCATAGTTGTAAAGGCTTAATTGTTTAAACATTGTAGGAGGTTGACACTCACACTGACCATACCCCATCGGTCGAACTTCTACTATCGGTTCGATCTTCTCAAGTCTAACCAAAGACAAAAGTTACCCCGATGGACTACCATCGGCAAGACTCTTGTTGATCATCACTTGTCAGTAAGACTCCTATCTTCACCGAGAGATAGAGAACTTGCGTCGACTGTTCAGGTCATATCGATGGATCCCATTGGCAAGACCAACCATTAGTCACACCGACATGATCATTTCGAACCTTCAGAACCAAGCTACTTGTCGGCCAAACATTCCAAGAGTCTAACCGAACTTTATGAACTGAAGTCATATTTCACACCGATGAAGAACCATCGGCAAGACTCACACCGACCATGCCCCATCAACCAAACTTCTACTATCGGTTTGATCTTCCCAAGTCTAGCTTACGATCAAAGTTACCTTGATGGAGTATCGTCGGCAAGACTCTCAATAATCATCACTTGTCAGTCGGACTCCAACCTTCACTGAGAGATAAAGAACTTGTGCAAATTGTTCAGGTCATACTGATGGATCCCGTCAGCAAGATCGACCATTAGTCACACCGACATGATCATTTCGAACCTTCAGAACCAAGTTGCTTGTTGGAAAGACATTCCAAGAGTCTCACCGACTTTGCTAGACTGAAGTCATATTTCACATTGATGAAGAACCATCGACAAGATTCACGTTGACCATACCCCATTAGCCAGACTTCTACTGTCAATCTGATCTTCCCAAGTCTAACCAACAGCCAAAGTTACCCCGATGGAGTACCATCAGAAAGAATCTCATTGATCATCACCTATCATTCAAACTCCTACCTTCACTGAGAGATAGAGAACTTGCGCTGACCGTTCAGGTCATACTGATGGATCTTGTCAGCAAGACCAACCATTAGTCACACCGACATAAGAGGGAGGGTTTAGGGTTTAAGGAGAGATAGATGAATAGGGAGAGGGAGAGGGAGAGGGAGAGAGAGAGAATGGGAGAGAGAGAGGGGGGTTTAGGGAGAGAGGGAGGGAGGGAGGGAGAGGGAAGGAGAGAGAGGCTGAGAGGGAGAGGAGAGAGGGAGAGGGGAGATGGAGAGAGGGAAGAGGGAGAAAGAGAGAGAGGGTTTAGGGTTTAGAGGAGAGGGAGAGGGGAGAGGAGAGGAGAGGGAGAGCGTGTGTGTGTGGGAGGGAGAGAGAGAGAGGGGGGGGTTTAGGGTTTAAGGAGAGAGGGAGAGGGAGAGGGAGAGGGAGAGAGTGGGAAGAAGAGAGAGGGTTTAGGGTTTGGGGAGAGGGAGAGAAGGAGAGAGGGAGAGAGGGAGAGAGAGAGTGGCAGAGAGGGAGAGTGGGAGATGGAGAGAGGGAGAGAGGGAGAGGGAGAGAGAGGGAGAGAGAGGGAGAGAGAGAGTGGGAGAGAGAGAGTGGGAGGGAGAGAGGGTTTAGGGTTTAGGGATAAGATATACTATATGTTTAATATATTAAATATATTAATATATTAATATTATTTTTTTATTTTTTTAATTCATCAACCGCAGCTTGAGGCTGCAAAGTTATTTATAATAATATAAATACAATTTACACCAGTTCATCCAATGGCTAGACTAGTGAATTTTACAAAATGGAGATCATCCCAACTCCCATTACTAATTATAATGATGCAAATCCAAGCTAGCTTAATACAATGATGCAATTCCAAGCTAGCTCTCATGGATGGCAATGATGTCCATCTTGGATTGTGTACTGCGGGAATATTTATCTGGTGCTTTGCCCATAACTCATCCCTATCTACTCTAAAAATCCTGACTCCAACATCCTCAATTCACATCCCAATTCCTTAAGTAATGATGCATTTTTCCTCTTATTTAGGGTTTGAGAGATTGCTCCCTCATGCAAGTTGAAGAGAGATGGGATGGTATCATCCTTTCACTAGTGATGTGGCCATTGGGAATGACTGAGTTGGACAACATTTGAATGGGTACAAGCCTTAGTGTTGGAAGTAGGATGGGTCACCCATATGCCAAAACTAGCCCAGGGAGCTTAGTCTATAGCACCCATTTGGCACATGGACAACAAAATTAGTCTCTACTTACCCCTGCATTGGCGAGAGCATCAACCTCTTTATCGCCTTCCCTGTAAATATGATTGACTGTATATAGTTTGAATGCTTTTAACATTTCAAATGCTCTCGAGAGGAGCACCTAAAGCTTCCAATTTTGAACCTTACCACTCCTAATGGTGTTTACTACTAGTGTCAAATATCCTTCTATTGCAGCTCCAATCTCCTTACATAGCTTAATCCCCTGAGTCACTGCCTGGAATTTTGCTTCGTTATTTGTCCTAGGAGGAAGTTTTACTGAGGAAGATATGATTGTCTTTCCTTGCCAATATCTTACAATACAACTTGCCCCTGAAGGTCCACGGTTGCCTTTAGAGGCCCCATCAAAATTCGATTTAAGACAACCTTGTTCGGGTGGAGACCATATTGTAGACGAGCGTTCTTGTTGGTTTTCCAAGCCACCTTGACCATACCATGTTGGGACCCGTAACATTGGCCAAGTATGCCTGATCTTGGCATCCCATTCTTAGAAGGTCTTTCCTGTAACTACTCTTTGTTCAATCTTGGCGTTAACAGTTTCAACTAAGACGCTTCTATATTACTGATCAAAGACACAATTCCCATCATTTTATCTTGCAATAGATGCCTATTACATTCTTTCCATATCTCCCATGCCAAGATTGATGGGCTTATAATCCATATATCCCCATAGAATGATTTGTTTTTGAGAGATGGTCAGGATAGAAGCCAACTTAGAAGGTCATTGGGCATTATACAGGACCACCCTAATCTTGCACAAAGCCACTGCCAGCATTGTTGTCAATAAGGATAGCCCAGAAGTAGATGGTTGGATGACTCTTCCACCTATTCACATAAGATGCAACTTGAAGGACCATGAAAACCAAGGCAGGCAAACCTGTCTATAGTTAGCATTCGGTCTTACATAGCTACCCAAATGAAGGTCCCTACCTTAGGGAGACAAACATTGCTCCAACATAGGTGAAGAGGAAGTCGCTCTACTTGTCTCACATGATCCTTATGTAATGCTTTGTATCCATCTCTCGCATTATAACTACCTGTCTTTGATCCCTCCCATACTAGAGTGTCTACACCATTACGTATTGTCAAAGACCTACCTTGTAAAGCTTCTAGCAAACATGCCACTTCTCTTTGGGGTAGGTTTAGGTTTGTGAAATATTTCCATTTCCACTCCATGACGGAATTTCTTACTTCTACTGCTATGTAGTCCTTAACATAGATACCCCTAGGTCTCCTTTAATTTTCTTTTGACTACTGCCACTTCTATGAGGTTTTCAAGGCTCGGAGCACCTGCCCACGAGTCTTCCCAAAATAGTGCTTTGCTGCCATCATGTATATCCCAAGTTAGATATTCACAAACCACCTTTTTGCATTGTTGCATAAAGTTCCAGATACAAGAGCCTTTAGGGGGTTAGATGTTGTTAATATATTCTCGTCTAATTCTTCCTTTAAGTACTTCTGATGGAGGATCTTTGCCCACTTATTCTGAGGTTCCTTATGCATGCCCAAACCAATTTTTCCCCCAGGGCCTTGTTTTGCAATTCCAAATGCTTGAATCCGAGCCCTTAGAGCTATCTTCCTTTTTTCAGCGTTCCCTTGCCAAAAAAACTACCTATAGATCTTAGTGAGATTCGATACACAACCACTTGGGATACACATTATAGACATGAGGTATATTGGAAGAGCTGATAATATAGATTTTATCAGTGTAATTCTTTTGGCCCATGTTAACCACTTGGCCTTCCATGCGTTCACCTTGGCATTGGTTTTCAAGTGAAGGGGATCCCATAGTCTAGTTGACCTTGTTCCTTTTGCCAGAGGGACCCCTAAATATGTGCCTAGTAGTTTTCCTTTTTTGAAGTTTAGGATCCTCATGATTTCCTTTTCTTTTTGGATAGTTGTGTTGAAAAATAAAACTTCAGACTATTCTCATTCACTTTTTTCCCAAATGCCTTGGCATATTTTCTCATAATAGTGTTCAAATGTATTTCCTCTCTCCTCTTTGCCACACCGAATAGGGTCGTATCATCAGAAAATTGTTGATGAGTTATAGGTTGAGTGTCACTGGTTATTGTGATTCCTTCAATCTGCATAGAACTAAGAGCATGTAGTATGGTTCATCCTAAAGCTTCATCCATTAGGATGTATAGGAAAGGAGAGATAGAGTCTCCTTGACGTAACCCCTGAGAGACTTCAAAAAACCCTTCTAGTGTACCGTTAACTAATACTTAAAACTTGGGAATTGAAATGCAAGTATATATCCAATTCAACCACCTTTTGTTAAAGCCAAAGGCTTCCAATACTTTGATCAAGAACCTCCAATCAACTTTGTCATATGATTTTCGAATATCCAGTTTGATTATCATATTGGCTTGCTTGTTTTGTTGAATAGAGTGTATTGCTTCTTGTGCTAGGATTACTCCATCCAAGATTGATTTACCTAGCAAAAAGCTCGTTTGTTCTTTTGCCACTAATGATGGGAGGATCAATTTTAATCTATTTTCCATGGCCTTTGTCATAAATTTATAAATTGTATTGCATAAAGTGATTGGCCTATAATCATCCAGTGATTCTAACGCTTCTTTCTTAGGGATGAGAGTTATGAATGTATTATTGACTTCTTTGAGTAAGTTTCCTGAATTCAATGAAGCTTCTATTGTATTTTCTAGTTCATCCCCCAATAGATACCAAAATATATGAAAGAAGATTGTTGGTAGGCCATTTGGACCTGGGGATTTTTTAGGGTGCAATTGGAAAAAGAGCATTCTTAATTTCTTCCCTGGTGTATTTGGCATTTAACATCTTGTTTTTTTCTTCTGTCACCAGTTTGGGGATGTTTCTTAGCATCTCTTGTTGCTATTGTAGAGCTGAACCATCTAAATTGTTTAGAATATTGGTGAATTAATTGACTATTTATGCCGCCAAATCCTTAGGCACCTCTATCCTCTGTCCAACATCCCATTTTAGACTGCTTATCCTATTCACTCCTGCACTGCCTAGTACTATTATGAAATAATTTTGTATTCTTATCTCCCTCTTTTAGCCACACCTCTTGGGATTTTTGTCTCCAAAATATCTCCTCTTTGGCTAATACCTCTTCATACTTTCCTAGGAGCTCATTTTCTTTTAAGAAACTCTGCTGATTCATTCCATTCTGGATGATATCCTCTTCAACTCTGCTGAGTTCTTCTTCAATGATTTCCTTTGACTCAAATATGTTCTTGAAACAATTCCAGTTCAAATCTTTAATCTTTCATTTTAACTCCTTTAGCTTGGTTATAAAATGGTGCATCTTTGAACTAGTAACTTGAAATTTTTCCCACCATTTCTCCACTAGGCCTAAGAAGTTCAGATCTTTGAACCACATATTCTTGAATTTGAATGGGGAACAGGCAAGACTCTTATCTTCTTGTATGTCTAGCTGAATGGGAAGGTGATCTGAACCAGTGTAGGGGGAAATTGTTGCTTCAAAGAGAAATGGAAAGTTGTCTAAGCTTCCCCAGAATAAAAACCTATCCAATTTATTTGCAATCATACATGGACCTATCCTTTTGTTCGTCCAAGTAAAGGTCCATTTATGAAATCTATGTTTAGCAGTTGATTCTGAATAATCCAATCTCGGAAATCCTTTTGTGACTGATTTTATACATGTATTCCTCCAATTTTTTCAGAGTCCTCCAATATCGCGTTGAATTCCCCAACCACCAAAAAGCATTTTCCTTGCATAGAGTGCAAAAATAACTCTAACTCCTGCCTTAGATTTTGCTTTACGATTACTGAATTAGGCCCGTAGATTTTTATGAGTTCGAACTTTATTTTTGAGTGTATACTATGAACCCAATAGCTTTTCCAACAAGGGATTTATATAATCATCTTGATCTTCACTGAATTTGGTTTTCGAAGGGAAGAAATGCCTCCAGAGGCCCCACTGGCTTGGACCCCTAAAACATTCCATCCTGGCACTTTCTTCTTGAATCTTTTCATATCCTCTTTACTCATTTTTGACTCTTGTATCATAATTATGTTTGTGTTGGTCAAAGAGAGTCTTCTTTTGACCAAACACTATTTTTTAGGGGTGTTTAAGCCCCTAACATTCTAGGATAGTAACTTCATGATGACCCGGGAAGGGGGGAACCCTTCCCCGACCTCAGCAACATGGTTAGTTTTTGTTGACCTTCAGCATCTCCTACCATAGCTCTAAGATCCTGCATTGATTTCCTCCGCCTTGAATTACGCTTACCATTATTTGTCTTTAATTTATTGGATGCCACTTGTTTGATCCCAAGGATACCCAAGGCTTGATCTTCCTCTTGATCTTCTTCCATTTTTGCTACTACCTTTAATAGAAGTTGTTGTTCAGCCGAAGACAAAAAAAATCATTAACAATGTCCTCACCATCAAATTATGAGTTAAGCTCAAGGGATTCCAAATCTCCTAACTCTCCTTCACCCATGGTTAAAGCCAAAATTCCTTTGTTTATTCCTTCCTCTACTCCAAGGTGTTCATTTCCCAGCAAGGGACCACTTTAGACTCAGTTTTCTGCTTCTTGGACGAGGCAATGGTGAACTCTTGGGGGATGTCTTTGGCCATTTCATTCCCAGGGGAAACTTTTTTTGGAGTTTGTGGTCTTTGATGGGACTTGTCATTGTCTCCTCTCAAGACATCTGACCCCTGCTCTTGATTATTGAGGACCTCCGGTTCCAAGCCTTTCACTGGTTCCATTATAGGAAATGCTTTTGTGTTTTGTGGAACTTCTGAAGACCCTTCTGTCCTCAAGCCCTGATCCTGGGCGACAACCCCATATGCCATTCTTGGTTGTACTATTTTCCTAAGGGGTCTTTGTCCCGCCCATCCTTCATTGAGAGTTTTTTCAATGGTTTTTCCTGCCCCAACCGAACAGCTAGCTACGAATCCGCTACTCAATACACATTTTTCCCCTTTCCTTTCTACTATTATTTTTTGGATCCATACTCCATTTTCTATGTGGATCTCAAAAATATCCAGATATTTGTAGTCTGTATTTAAATCCACTAGCAATTTGATTCTATCTGACTTCTTCATAAAAAAGTCCTCCTCAAATCCAATCAAAGATCCTATAGCTTCCCCAATCTTGCTAAGTGTTTCTTCACTCCAATATTTCATCAGTAAATTGTCCACACTGACCCAATGTGGAAAGGATTTTGGCTTGTGTGTTTTAGGATTAAAATTTGGGATCCGGTCCGTTTTATAGAAACAAAAACCGTTATAGAATATGGGTTCCCCATGTAGAATTTTGTGTTTGATGCATTTTTCAAAACATTCTAAGAGAAATTATTCATCTGATAGAGTAGTGGCTCTTACTCGGCCTTCAAAATTCATTCTGAAACATTCCTTGAGTTCTTGTGTTGAAGTGCCTTCTTTGGACCATTTAACGAATAACCCCGACTCCTTGAGGTAGTCCCATCGAGGCTGTAAATAGCTATTCGAGATATGCATGATTTTACTTCTCTTGTCCGATGGCGAAAAAGGTTTCAAATCCTGGAATTTTGCCTTCGGCACCCAAGCCCTTCTCCTATTGAGGATACCATTTTTTCCATTGGAATGGTGATGGTAATTTTGGGGAGCCCAGGCTCCATTGTTTCTGGCCTGAGGGAAATTAGGGGGTCTGCCATTCTGTTGTATTTAGCAATTTTGAATTTGTGGATTTTGTCTACTCCCACCACCCATATTGCGATCATTATGCCCTTTGCCTTTGTTTCTTCAGAAATCATCTTTTTGCCTTCCTAATTTGTCTCGACCATGATTGACTCTACCTCGCTTTCCTTACCTCCAATCGCCATTAATCCGACGCACTCGGTTCTAGTACCTTCCTGCATTGATGTTCTTTGCTTTCTGTGGAAACCCTAATCCATTGTTTGTCTATTGTCCTCTTTTAAAGACCCCCTGTGGATTATGGAGATCTTCATGCTCTGGATTAGTAACCTCACGCAGAGCTTCTGGGAGCTCCTTGTCTGTTGTATCTATCCAAACTCCGTGATTCTGCTCTGCCTCAGCCAAGGATCCCATTTTTCTTTAGGGGTGTCTAGGGTGTCATGTCGTTTCTTTGCAGGTCTACTCGCCATCTCTGGTGGCTCACCCCGTGGTCGGTATACTGGATGGCATTTGTCAACCCATTGTCTAGCTTTGAATACCCACTGTAGGGTATGATCCATGTCCTTGTTCGCCTCGCTTTCCTTTGTTACTTCATCCCCCCATCTTAACCTTGCAAGCGTAGCTCTGTTCTTCATCACTTCAATTTTTTAAGGATATATTTTAAAAAAGATATTAAGGGTTGGACCTTGGTTGTTGGCACTACAGGAAAGAAGCCCCACTAGTTCACCAAGGAGCCTCCCCTTAGCACCAAGGTAAATAGACTCCATTTTTGACGTGGTAGAGAGCAACCCCACGAGGTTTGAACCTTGGTTGTTGGCTCTACAGGCAAGAAGCCCCACCATTTCACCAAAGGGTCGCCCCCAATTAATATAATATATATTAATATATTAATATTAATATATAATATATAATAATATATAATATATAATATATAGTAATATATAATAAATATATATTTATATCATATATGATAAGAAATAATAATTCTTCAATATCAAATAACGGATATTCGTTATGTCTAGATATCCGTTATTGTTTTCTTTTAGGGAGACGAACAACAATATATATTAATTTATATTAAAATATAATATATTGATATAATATATATTGATATATATTATATATTAATATATGATGAGTTTGTAATTTATAACAATGTAAGTAACGAATATTCGTTTTGTTCTTGAAGATTGTGCACATGTGCAACCATCTTGCGGGCATGGCAAGTGGAAAATATAATGGATATCCTTTTTGAAACGGATATCTGTTTTGAGTTATATAAAAAACAAAAAAGGGACCATTTTGAATAATTCAATGGTCCCTACATGATTTTTGTCATGAAATTCTCGTGCTTTCTGTCTGCATCAAGCAAAATTCAACTTTTCAAAGATTCTCTAACACTTTTTTAGAATTCCAAGCATATAGAGAAAAAGATAGAGAAATTCATAAAAAAAGAAGACAAGGTATGCAAAATATTCAAATTGAAGCATCTTCGAAACCATTAAATGTTAAATCAAGTGAAGATGAAATAGAAAATGAAAATATTGAACATCAGATTGAAATTGAAAATGAAAACATTGAAATTGAAAATGTGGCAATTGAAAATGAAAATGTGAACAACATTGAGAATGAAAATGTTGTTGAAAATGTTAGTGAAAATGAAATTGTTATTGAAAATGTTGAAAATGAAATTGTTCTTGACAATGAAAATATTGTTGAAAATGAAATTATTTTTGATAATGTTGAAAATAGTGAGAATGAAAATGTTAATAACATTGTATTCGAAAATGAAAATGTTGATAACATTGAAAATATTGAAAATGAACCTTATGTAACCCCTATCTACAAAAGAACCCCTAAATGGTTAGTTGAAATAGATGAGAACATAACTGATAATATTCAAGGAAAAAGGTCACAACGAATGATTCATTTGTGGGCTACAAAAATGTTCTATGAATTCTTCTTCGATAAGACATTAATCGAACAATGCCAAATTTTTGTGCAATTACTTAAGATTTACAAAATGATACCATTATTAAAAAAATTGAAGATTCATCTCACAAAAAAATAAGAAAAAAAAGGTCTTATTGTGAAAAATATTTTTAATGCTCTAACCTCTATTAGAAAGACTAGTAAGGAAAAAGATAAAAGTGTTTCTCGAAGAGTGATCACAACCTCCCTAGTAAGCCATCATTTGAGAAATGCTCGTTTAATGAGACAAACTTGTATTGATTTTGAATTAAATCGTAAAACATTGAATAGAGCACTCTCAAGAAGAGGAAGACTCGATAGTGATATTCAAAATGATACGTGGGATTTTAGTGGGAGGCTTCCACATGTTGATAAAAAGCTAACCGATAATGTAAAGATGCAAATTGAACAATATTGGAATTCTCACTCTAGAGTATCAACGAATGTAAAGGATGTTTCAAAGTTACGAATTGGTAATCGATATCGTACATCGCATCCTAAACCTTTTTTGGAATGTAGCCAAATAATCTTGTACAATTTTTTTTTCAAGAACATCCACATTTGAAAATATCACAAAGGTATTTTGAGTCTTGCAAGCCATTTTATTGTGTTCCTATGAAGGTTCGTAATACATGTTGTATATACCATGTTGAGTTTTCAATGTATCATGAATTTTTTATGCCATACTCATTCTACTATGCATACTGACGAAATGTTGTCAGAGTGTCATGCAATGCAACTTCCCAATTCATCCATGGAGTTGTTAGATTTATTTTTATGCATTAGAGGTGATGGTTGCTTATATTATAGAAATGATTGTTTAAATGGAATGTGTTTGCAATGTGGTGGTTTATCGAAGTTTGTAACATGCTTTCATGAGGGTAGCAATCATGATTTCGGTAACAAAATTGTTGAGAAAAATAAGTATGAGACAGTCAAATAAACATTGAAGAGTGGAGGCGAGGGTTCTAGATGCAAGTTGCTTGCAAGAGAGGTAAGTATTGCTGATTTTATTTCAGATTTTAAGAAAAATGTTTTCTATAAGTATGCAAGGCATAGCCACGGGTTGCAGTTGTTGGATCGACAATTCAGGATGTGTAAGGACTCTTTCCCCATTGGAACTATAGTATTTGTAGTTGATTTTTCTGAAAATTACACATTGCAACCACAAAATGAAGTTCAATCACAATATTATAATTCTATTCAAATTTCTATTTTTGTCCACATAACATATAGGCATGCCCCTGATAGTACAGAAGAGGATAGGAAGATAATCAAGGAGTACCATTTTAACATGAGTGATGATAGATCTCATTCATTTGAGTTTGTACAACATTGTTTTGAAATATTTTTTGAGTTCTTGTAGGAAAAAAAATTGCAATGGGTCAACATCTGATTTGGTCAGATAACTGCACATGGTAATTCAAGAATGCTTGCATGTTTTATTGGTTGAGCAGGATATATATAGAGAGGGGTGTACCACATATTTGGAGTTTTTTCGAAGAAGGGAATGGAAAAGGAGAGCATGATTATGCATGTGCATGTGCGAAGAGAGCTTTGGTTAAGGAACAACTGAAGATTAGAGGTGGTGCAACATTCAATGATACACATTCTATTATGGATTGGTGTACTTATGCACTATCATGAGGAGGGACACTTGATTCATGAGTGTGTAGGTTCTTTTGGTTGCTTGAGGAGGGCTCAGTGGGAGACATAATGGAATGTCAAACAATTAGAGATTATTCAAAGATGCATTCATTTTGAAGCTCAAATATGAGTGCATGGACCATATGGACACAAGAGATGGCTTGTTTTTGTCAAGATTGTATTATGTGTGATTGGGATGAGTGCGAGTCAAGTGAGTGGGTAGATACATGGGTTCCACAATACCTAACCCCTTTATCTGTAGCACAATCCTCATTAGAAGATGTAATGGAAAGTTCACTTGACTACGATCATCTTTCAGATCTTATACAACCAGGACATGTCTATGTTGTTGTAGCATCATAGGGGAATGAAGAGGGGTGAGACTATTATTTGGCACGATGTGTACAGGGAAAGAAAAATCTAACACAACCGATGACAGATGATGATGGGTTCAAGTATCCTAAAGGTTTAGTTGTTCTTTCTCGAACTTCATTGCATTACCATTTCATCATCGTTTAGGTTGTTTACAATAATATAGAGTTGTTATTCTAATCATCTATGAAATTTTTCATAACCATTTCATCATCATTCAGGTTGTTTAGCATAATATAGATCTATTATTCTAAGTATATTTAGATGTTGATAAAAAAAACTTATGGTCACACAGGTTCAGTTGTTGTTTTTGAAACTTGGTTGCAAACATATATGATTAGAAAGAATGGTATACCTGCATTTCGAGACTATGAGAAACATAAAACCATTCTCATGTATTCACACCTTGTTATAGCAAAAAATGTTAAGTTATTGAGACATCATGCTAGACCAAAAACAAAAAAACTATGGACAATTAGTAGTGTTGATCATGAAGCATTATTGGAAACTTTGAAGGTAAGAGATGACCCTTCAAACACACTTGAGTAGAAGATCATTCATTGTATGTGTCAGGTATGATATTGTTCATAACATTTTGATATTGTTTATCTACTAAGGTTCATTATTTAGGTTGTTTAGAATAATATGGATTTTCTATTTGAAGCATCTTTTCTAATTTGCATTAACAATTTATCATCATTCAAGTTGTTTAGCATAATATAGATTTTTTAGTCTAAGCATATTTTCTATTATGACCATATAGATTTCTCATTCGAAGTATATTGTGATGATCTTGGCATGATTGATCATGGAGCTACTACAACAATAGCCAACTCTGATCCTTTGGTAGAGGTATGAGACATATTAGAATAATATAGATTTCTTATTCTAAGCATCTTTTCTATTGTATGTAGTTTAACTGCTACCATGATGGTTTGTACAAGTTCTTGTCACTCTAGAATGCCAACATGCTACTATTCTGGAAGACTATGTTGATCGCAAAGGCAACACGTGATCTATTTCCTTCTCCTACTAGGAAATGACTATGTATTAGGGTCATTTTTTGTATGCCTCTGTGGAATTTTGTAAATCCTATATTTGATAGCAATTATTGAATGATAATATCATGCGTATTGTGTATACTTTACGTGTATTCAATTGTACACTTTACAACTTATGTGTATACTTTGTCACTTATGAGTATTCTAATGTATACTTAATGACCTGTGTGTTTTAATGTGTATACTTTGTATTCATGTGTGTAGTTCATGACTTAAGTGTATTTGACTAAATGAATCACTTGTTCACTTACTCACAAGGAACCAAACAAACCCTAAACCCTTGTGCACCTTTACATCACATCCATCTGACCCTTTTTCCATCAACTAAAAACTCGACACCACAGGAAAATGCCTTAGATATATCAAAAACTGAAAGAGGTTATTGTAGAGGGGCTCTACATGATCCTGTACACTCAAACAGATTGTTTCTAGGTGACATGATTTTTGAGAAATAGCCCTTCAAATATTGCTACCTTTTAGCACTTTGGACTCTTAAGGGAAATTGTCGGTCCAATGTAGCTCAGAGTCATTCAGCATGTTTGGGTGCAAAAGAGGACCATGCATAGAATAAAAATACCCATCAGGACGTGTTGGAATAGTTGATTTGGTCATACGAGTTGTAGAACAAAAGTTGCACCACTTTGCAACTTTACACTGATTGCATTTGACAACTTTTTCCTCGACTGAAAACTCATCACCACGAGAAAATGCCTCTGAGATAGAATAAACCGAGAGAATTTATTATAGAGGTTACCAACAAAATCCCATATCCTCAAATGAAGATTCTATAAGCTTCACGGTTTTCGAGAAATAGCCCTTCAAAGATTGTTTCCTTTTAGCACTTTGGACTCTTAAGGGAAATCGTCGGTCCAATGTAGTTCATAATCATTCAAAATATTTAGGTGCAAAAGAGGACCATGCCTAGCATAAAAATACCCATTTATACATGTTGGAACAATTCATTTGGTCATACGAGTTGCAGAACGAAAGTTGCACCACTTTGCAACTTTACACTGCTTGCATTTGACAACTTTTTCCTCAACTAAAAACTCGTCACAACGAGATAACGTCTCCAAGATAGAAAAAACCAAGAGATTTTATTGTAGAGGGTCCCAAAATGATCCCATATCCTCAAACGGAGGGTCTATAAGCTTCACGATTTCTGAGAAATAGCCCTTCAAAGATTGTTGTCTTTTAGCACTTTGGACTCTTAAGGGAAATCCTCTGTCCAATGTAGCTCGAAGTCATTCGGTGTATTTAGGTGCAAAAGAGGACCATTCCTAGTGTAAACGTACCCATCCATACATGTTGGAATAGTCCATTTGGTCATACAAAATGCAGAATGAAAGTTGTACCACTTTGCAACTTTACACTGCTTGCATTTGACAATTTTTTCCTCAACTAAAAACTCGTCACCATGAGATAACGCCTCCGAGATAGAAAAAACTGAGAGAGGTTATTGTAGAGGGTCCCAACATGATCCCAGATCCTCAAATGAAGAGTCTATAAGCTTCATTTTTTTTGATAAATATCCCTTCAAAGATTGTTGCCTTTTAGCACTTTGGACCCTTAAGGGAAATCGCTGGTCCAATGTAGCTCAGAGTCATTCAACGTGTTTGGGTGCGAAAGAGGATCATGCCTAACATAAATGTACCCATTCAGACATGTTGGAATAGTCCATTTGGTCATACGAGTTGCAGAATGAAAGTTGCACCACTTTGCAACTTTACACTGCTTGCATTTGACAACTTTTTCCTCAACAGAAAACTCGTCACCATGAGAAAATGCCTCCGAGATAGAAAAAACCAAGAGAGGTTATTGTATAGGTTCCCAAAATGATTCCATAGCCTCATACGAAGAGTCTATAAGCTTCATGATTTTTGAGAAATATCCCTTCAAAGATTGTTGCCTTTTAGTACTTTGGACTCTTAAGGGAAATCGTCGGTCCAATGTAGCTTGGAGTCATTCAGCGTGTTTGGGTGCAAAAGAGGACCATGCCTAGTGTAAAATTACCCATCCAGACGTGTTGGAATAGTCCATTTGGTCATATGAGTTATAGAATGAAAGCTACACCACTTTGCATCTTTACACTGCTTGCATCTGACAACTTTTTCCTCAGTTGAAAACTCATCACCATGAGATAAAACCTCTGAAATAGAAAAACTAATAGAGATTATTGTAGAGGGTCCCAACATGATCCCATAGCCTCAAAAAAAGAGTCAATAAGCTTCACGGTTTCCGATAAATAGCCCTTCAAAGATTGTTGTCTTTTTTCACTTTCGACTCTTAAGGGAAATTGTCGGTCCAATGTAGCTCTGAGTGATTCGACGTGTTTGGGTTCAAAAGAGGATCATTCCTAATGTAAACGTACGCATTCAGATGTGTTGGAATAGTCCATTTGGTCATATGAATTGCAAAATGAAAGTTGCACCACTTTGCAACTTTACACTGCTTGTATTTGACAACTTTTTCCTCAACTTAAAACTCGTCACCACGAGATAACGCCTCCGAGATAGAAAAAAAAAAGATATTTTATTGTAGAGGGTCCCAAAATGATCCAATAGCCTTAGATGGAGAGTCTATAAGCTTCACGATTTCTGAGAAATATCCCTTCAAAGATTGTTGTCTTTAGCACTTTGGACTCTTAAGGGAAATCGTCGGTCCAATGTAGCTCAGATTCATTCAACGTGTTTGGGTGCAAAAGAGGACCATGCATACCATAAATGTACCCATCCAGACATGTTAGAATAGTCCATTTGGTCATACGAGTTGTAGAACAAAATTTGTACCACTTTGCAACTTTACACTACTTGCATCTGACAACTTTTTCCTCAATTGAAAACTCGTCACCACAAGATAACGCCTCCGAGATAGAAAAAATTGAGAAATTTTATTGTAGAAGGTCCCAAAATGATCCTGTAGCCTCAGACAAAGATCTTATAAGCATCACAATTTCCGATAAATAGCCCATCAAAGATTGTTTCCTTTTAGCACTTTGGACTCTTAAGGGAAATCGTCGATCCAATGTAGCTCGGAGTAATTCGGCATATTTAGGTACAAAAGAAGACCATGCCTAGCATTAACGTACCCATCCGAACATTTTGGAATAGTACATTTTGTCATATGAGTTGCAAAACAAAATTTGCTGCACTTTGCAACTTTATATTGCTTGCATCTGACAACTTTTTCCTCAACTGAAAACTCATCACCATGGGAAAATACCTCCAAGATAGAAAAAACCAAGAGAGGTTATTGAAGAAGGTCCCAACATGATCTTGTAGCCTCAAACAAAGATCCTATAAGCATCACGGTTTTTGGGTAATAGCTCGTCAAAGATTGATGTTTTTTTTCACTTTGGAATCTTAAGGGAAATCACCGATCCAATGTAGCTTCGAGTGATTCAACGTGTTTGGGTGCAAAAGAGGACCATTCCTAACGTAAACGTACCCATATAGTATGCCTTGTTTTCTTATTGATGCATTATGGTTAGCAACATTCATTGTTGTGCAATTATGATAATACAAATTGCATGTCCGAGGTCAAATAACATGCATGTCATGGAGTTGTATTTGGTTTGATTAATGGTAGTATCACATTAATTTGGTATGTTTAATGGTTGCATCATGGTTGAGTGATGTATTAATTTTTTATTGTGATTATTGTATAGATTTCACATGAATAATCTAATGAACATGTATCTTGTTCAGTTGTAAGGACTTTGTTTGAAGGTTGCATCAAACCCCTATGGTTGAAAGATATTGATTCTTACTCAAGATGATTTTATACATTTTACATGTTATTAATCTTGAATGAACATTGAGTGACATTGATTTTTATCAAGATGATTATATTACTTTCGAATGAACATTGTACCATGCCATGCTTTTCATTAAGTTGTATCCAATTTTCATTAATTTTAACTTCTTATGAAATAAAAATTAATTGCCCACTTCATTACACAAGCTTGAATAACAAAATAATTTTAGATGTAAATTCATTCAACAGAGCTTGAAATCATGGGTATTCTCAAATTGAGTGTTTGATAAAAACATATTGGTAGATATGTATGAAAAATATGGTACAATAAAAAATAAAATGAATTGTTTGAAAAAATTTCTCAAAGAACTAGATGGATTACCAATTGTGATTCATAAGTGAACTATTAAAATGTAATTTCATTAATCTATAACATACATTATCAATCATAACTTTAAACCATTCTAAGATAATTATACATTCCATTTTGCAAATTCAAAGTAGAAAGACATGCACACGAGGAACAAATTAGATCAAATATCAATTCTTATATATCAAACTATAGAATAATTATGTTTGTGCATATACAAAATTGGCATATGCCTACTCAGAACAAGTTTTACAAAATGTGGCATATATGCCATCTCAAGATCTATCAAACCCTAAGGACATATCAATCTATATCATATCCTAATCTTGTCTTGGACCATCAAAATCGAGCCTCCTCGAATAAGTTAGTTGCTTTGAAGTTTCCTGCACAATAACATTTCAAAATACAAAATAGATTAATTATGTGAATGGTTGACAAGTTAGACTATTAAATATAAACTTATATACCATCATTTATAAATTACCAATTTTAACATCAAAATCAGTATACATGTACTATATTATATCAATAATGCAATTCTTGTTTACCTCAAGTCTTTCTCTCTTTTATGTAAGACATTTTGCATATTATTGTCCCTTAGGATGATCGGGAGTTCTCCTATAAAGTAATGGTCTCACACTCATCACAATGTAGAATCGAGCAGAGGACTATAGCAGATAAAATAAAAATGATACAAATTGACATATAATTGTTGACAAATAATAATATCTACTAATCACAAATCTACTCCTATCTAAAATTAAATGATCTGCAATATAAAATAAACACATACCTACTATGATGCTATGACACTAGATGGACTCATAGTGGATGAATCAACTAAGATGGTTTCCTATATAAAAAATTACAAGAATGTAAATGCACATCCACACATCATTATAATATCGAGAATAAAACAAATATATATTTGTTGTGCAACTTCATCCAATGGGTCAGACCTAGTCAACAAGGTTGTAGAAGAACCAGGTTGTTGCATAAAAAGACAAGATTACATCAAACTATCAATATATGTAACTTACATGTATTTAAACATAATAGATTTCAAAAATTAACATCTAAAATAACAATTTAAATAATTTACCGTATACTGATTTTGTAGTGCAAATGAAATGGCAGTATGCATAGCCTCTTGCACTTCTGACATCTACTGCTTTGTCAACAACTGTTAAACATTCCAACACATAAACATATATTATTACAAATATCTCTCATAAAATATAAAAGAATTTACATAAAACACAATGAAATTACTTTAAGTCTTACCGGTCCTCCCATATCATCCCTGGCAGTTGATGTATGTCCTAGAAATGGTCCACTATGTGCTCTATCAACTCCTACATCCAACATATCATGAATCTCATAGTCATATGTGTCCATGGAGGCCTCAGTGGACTATTAGAGAGGTCCCAAACATAAATTGTTGCACGTCATGCAATGATGAGGCACACAAATATGCCCCAAAGAGGACGGTGGACCAATGTGAGTTGATGACTGCGTACTAGTGGGAGCTGACGACGATGTACCAGTGTGAGCTGATGGCAATGTACCAGTGGCAGTTGTTGCAGCAGGTTCACCACCATCATGTTGGAATGGATTAGGTGCAGCACAACCATGATGGGATGCACTATCAAATGGCTACGCAACATGATGGCTCTATGTGACCAAATGATCACTCAACGAATGTAATGCATAAATGCTCAAAGTCCCTACATCTACAACAATCTCAGGGTAAGGTAGTGGATTTAGAGAAACAATAGGTGGAGGAGGATGAACTGGGGTGACTCAGCGTGCTCTAGGTCTATCTTGTGGCATCCCTCTACCAACACTCTAGAAATCTCGTATGTCAAATTAATTGACATGTCTCCCTAGCACAAACTCGACATATAATTTTTAGAGAAAATATTGAGGGACATCAAGATTGTTGTTGGGTGGTTTATCAAAAACCATCCACCAACGTCTCCCAAAATTATCTAGTATGCCTCTATGGGTGCACCATTTAATTGAAAATTTTGGTTTTCGCACATTAACAAGTTGTCTTGTTCTCTGATCGATGAATAATAGAGCTAATTGGTGTTTCTCAATATCAAGTGCTTTCACCTCATCATATGATAATCCATCGGCATAAAATCGTCTTTATTCCTCCCACCCCTGTGCAAATCTATTATGCTGAGTTGCCAAAGTTTCAACATTTGAAATGGTTGTTTGTAAAGTGTTTTTCATCTCTTATAGCTCATTTGTATGCAATGGTTCAGATGGAGGATTTGGAGGGTATTCATTTTGTGCACGATCAAGGTTTTCATTTTCTACAGGATTAATGTTTTCATTTTGTGTGGGGTTTCGATTTTCATTTTCTACTGCATTTGGGTTTTTATGTTGATCCATTTTAAATCTGTTAACTGATAAAAAAAATCAATATTAACAATGGTTTTAATGCAATGAAAAATCTATCAAATTTACCCTATTTTTCACTAAAATTCAATATAAAAACAATGCAAAATGAATGAAATTTGAAAAATCCACAAATACTTACAAATTTTAGCTAATTATCCTTTGGAAAATGGATATCTGAGTTGCCTATTGAATAAACCCACGCACAATCAAAAAATTGAAATGAGCGCTCAGATTTTCTTTTTTGTATATAAGACATGAAACGGATATTAGTTTCAAAATGGATATTCGTTTCTTGAATTATAGCTTTTTAAATATATGGTCGGGTTCGGGACTTGATCATATTCAATTGGAAGTGATTTTTTAAAAACTATAATATATATTATTTTAATAATATATATTATATATATAATATATTATAAATATATCAATTATAATATATTATATATATTATTATATTATATTATTTATAATATATATTATATTATTTATAATATATTATACTATTTATAATATATTATAGTATTTTTCTTTTTTGTTTATAAAATAAAAAATGGATATCTGTTTTATAATTTATAGCTTTTTAAAAATATGGTTGGGTTCACAACCTGACCATATTGAATTAGGAGCGGTTTTTTTAAACCTCTAATATATACAATATAATATATATTTTATTATAATATAATATATATTTTATTATAATATAATATATATTTTATTATAATATAATATATATTTTATTATAATATAATATATATTTTATTATAATATAATATATATATTATATTATGTTATATTATAATATTGTTGATGTCAAAAATTGACAAGGTAACAGTCTTTATGGGAAACTCGGTTAAAGGGGGGACCTATTGCGCTAAATTGAGTAACCTCCATATTTTAAAGAAGTCGACTTCCTTTATAACTGGGGTTTTGAATGGGAAAAGGAAGCGGATATAAAATAAAATATCTAATTAGGGCGATGCACCAAGATTTAGATGTAAGGCACAATAAATCTATCTTTTGGATGCGATTTAAGGGACCGTTCAACAATCTGCTATGTCCTAGAATGACAAAAATTACAGATAGAAGTCTGAATGATTCACCCAATGAGATAAAATAATATTTATGCACATTCACCGAAAAGAAGAATCAAAGACATGATCTTAAACCAGCAAACTTGCATTAAAGATATAAAAGTTCTGCAAATGAAACATTCAGTACCATAATGGCACAGTAAAACTTATCAAATATCCTAAGAAAACAGAAAGGCCAAACAATTGCATAGTCTGTAAGTTCTTTTACAATAATCTAAAAAAGTAGTAAAAGGCCTGGTTCTGCCACCAATTTCTTTGTCAAAATTTAAACACTTGCTTCGAAAGAAGAAGCAGTATTTATAATAAAATCCTCAACGTGGTGAGCCAGTAATAGAAAAGATCCTTCGATCATGAGAAATGATGTATATAGTAATGGTTTGTTGCAACAGAAAAATATTTGAGTCATGAACGAGGTTGCCCAACGCCAGATGCATCCCCTAGGAATGATGACAGTGGTCCCAGCAGACCAAATTGTCGACATGTTTCACCCACTCATGACGACGGTTATAATATGTGGCAACTGTTTGAGGTTGTTGCTTGCTTCATTTTACTATGCAATGAAACCTTTAGAAGATCCACATGGCCAGCAGTCGAGGCCCGATGTTCATCCTTCCTTCCATGCGATGAAAACTTGTGTGGTGAAGACACATGGAGGTCTCCCAAACATATTGTACTATAGGTGGGGGCAGCGAAGGAATGTGTGCAGACCAATGCCACGTGGCATGCGGTCAGGGCCCGATAAGGAAGCAATGGGAAGAAACATTGAAGAGTGTGAACTGCCAACACGTGGAAGCATGGCAGAGGTTTTCGAAAAGTGAAGGAAAGGATTCTTGTGAGGAGAATCCGGCTTACAAGTGGTAGCATTCAGATAAAGCCTTGTGAAAGAAACCCAATGCTACATTCAATAGAAAGGCGTGGTGGATTCTTTATAAAAAATAAAATAACCCGAAGGGAGCTTGGGGAAATTATATTCACAGATTTTGGCAACTATCAAGGGTGTTTAGCCTGCATAATGAGGAACCCAAAATTTCTAGTTTGCAGACCAGAGCCTTCTCCTTTGGGCGACGCGATCAAAACTTAGATAGAGCGGTCTGCAGAGACAACCATTCGGCCTCAGAGGGAGTCAATATATCATGCAGATTTTCTTGCACTCCATGCAGATCGATCATTTCTTTGTAAGGCAGTGTCACTGATATATTGACCCAGGAATCGAGTTGAAAAAAAAGTCATGCAATTGAATGAGTGATGCTCTTAATATCTTCTACAACAAGGGGCTGACTGAAACTCTGAAAAGTAGACACATCCCATTGCTTCTCTTCAATATTTGTCACAATATGCTCTGCCATAGCCACTGATTCCTCTCCAAGAAATGGGGATGGCAAGCCCATCTGAGTTAGGTGGGAGAAACTTGCCCGCATGTTATTCATGGTTCGATCCAATGTGGTGGCACATTCGCTTGCATGAAGGATGGTTGTGTGGCAATGGATGAACCTGTTAGTTGTTTTAGCAACGACCTTCCACTCTTCAACCCCTACACTCACCAAGACTTCATCTAGGACCATATATAGCTTGTCCAACAACCTCCTAGCTTCCAAAAATCTCTTTGTGATGGATTGAGGGAACCGTTCAATTGCCTCACAAACCTCCCTACCCAAACTTGTTGCCTCCGCCATAAATTGGAGCTCTGGTTGTAGAGTTAGGTAGAAGACCTTAACTCTTTCCCAGTATGAAACATATAACTGTTGGGCTACTTGAAGAAGGTTTGACCCAATGATAGGAGGTTGGGAAAAGTTTTTTACTAGGATTATCTTTGCATCCCTTAATTCCATATTATGCGCGAGCTCCGCAACCTTTTGGTTCACCGCGGAGAGTTGTCCCTATAGAATCTGTGATTCTGCGATCCAACTTGCCTCAGCTCATTCCTTGTTTTTTGCTTCCTTCTCCAAGGAATACTTTATTTCTTGGACCTCACTCTCCAGTTGGACCCGGTGGACTTTTAAATCCAGATCTTTTTGCTGCATTTGTTGCTCTAGTTGAGCACTCTGGTGACAAAACTCTTCGTCCTTTCATTGCACTTCCTACCCCAACTACGCCAATTGGTCTTGATATTCCTGGTTCTTCTATTGTAGCTCAACGACCAGGTTAGGATCAAGATACTGGAACTTGGCAAGTTCCTCTCAGAGCTTCGCTTGCTCTATCTTCGCTTGTTGGGATAAGTGCTTAAATTCAACATCCCTCACCTTTTCTTTGGCGAGCAAGACCTTGACCCTTTCCTTGATGCTTTTCAGCTCTTATTCCCTCTTCTTTAGCTGGCAACCAGACTTAAGAAAACCAGTGGTCACCACCCACTGTGTTTCCTCCATGAGCTCCACCTTGTCCTAAGGTCGGGCTATGCTTAGATCGAGCCCTATGGCATACATATTGTAGTCATCCGGTTGCATATCTCCTTACGGTTTGTTGGTAGTCAGGTACATAGTCGCAAAATGTAGCGACTATCGAGCCTCATTATAAATAGTCTGCATTTTTGGCTCCACTGGCCTCTTAGCATCTTTAGCTTTTTTATCACCTTCTGATAAGAATTATGATGGCGACTTGATGAGTCCACCTAGGAAAGGTGCACTGAGACGAAGGGAAAAATGAAATGAGAGGGTAGCGGTCTCAGGAAACTTATTTCTTGGAACACTAACTGTTTGAGGAGAGAAAGGAGGGATATTCCAATACCCACCCTACGAACCAGTAGGAGGACTCGAGGGAAGCGATGTCATGGCGAATTCCATCAATTAGGAAGACGGGATTGGGACTGACACAACAATGATAGGAGATGTATTAATGATGGTAGCAAAGGAAAAATGTGAGGTGCTTGGAGACACAGAATGGGCCAACAAAAATGGTGTGAGGGTCTATGGAGGAGTAAGGGAAAATGGAGTCATATGAGAGAACTACGCAAAACCCCCCGCAATCATTGAAGTAGAGGCCAAAAAGGAAGGCTCAATGCCTGAAATGAGAGGCATCGCGGACACAACTAGGGAAACTATGGACTATGAAACAAGAGAAAAGGGATGAAAGATACCTGCGGTGAGGATGATTATGATCCTTGTCCTGTTGTTGGCTCTTGGTTTGCTTCAGGCTCCTACGAACACTCTCTAGAAGATGCTTCGTTGCATTAACACTTTGCTAGTGGTGAGTCTTCTACCGCTACGATTTTAGATTGTTGCAGCTAGGTTGTCCTAGTCCTCCTTGTAGTCCAGGTGCGATTCAGTGAAGACCTCACACACAATATGTTTACTTGTACATTAGAAGAAACCTTGCCAGGTTGCTTCATGGCTTTCCCCTTTTGTTGCGTTGCGGTCGTTTATGCTTCCATTTTTGGTTTCGCTCCATCTAATTGTTCTTTGGACTCCTCTAAACCAAAGTCTTTCTCATCTCTATCGTCGAAATTTGGATGCTCATCGTTCCATAATTTTTTGAACTTGTCATCCATTTCTACACTATCATAAGGGGCCTCAGTGCGCTGGGTCTCCTAGCAGTATATCCAAAAATCATTAATCTTTTCCTCCTTCTAGTTGTAATTATTCACTAGGTTGTTGTGAAGAGTAGCCCCAATCTGCTTTGTCTTATCATAATTCCCAGTCCAATAGTAGAATCCGAGCCAGGGAGGCCGGCCACCTTCATTCGAAATATGAGCTAGGTCAACCATAAGTTCATCTGCATCCGTCATTGGATTTTGATGCTTCTCCCAGTAAGGTCGAGGGATCTGTGTTACCTTGACATACTCATTCGGTAAGTCATCATCAGGGTTGTAATTCCACTTATCTTAAATCCATACCAACCCCATATGAGCCATATTTTCTTCTCGCAAGTCATGAACCCTCCTCTTGGCCATGATCATGGTCTTGAAGCTCATCGGATAGCTAAAAAATCCTTTCTTCTTTGATTCTCCACTGCAAAAGGTGAAGTCGATAATTGATACCTGGTGAAACACTTCAATCACCAATATCTGATCTGTAAGACATGTCGGAAGCCAAAAGGGCTCCCTGGTGAAGCCGCACAATCAGACAAACATGAAGTCCTCGCCCAGAAACCAATCACACTTTGGGGTAAAATTCTGCATGAACTCAGTCTGGTTGAAGCTCAAACGTAATACATTGTTGTCTTCCCTCAAATCCTGCGAAATCATATTTAAGAAATAATCTGAAAATGCGTAATAATCATATGTTGTAGAGGGGAGAGGAGTCCAAGTGGAAACCAACTTCTTCCTCTAGTTTTCATCAAAAATTGACAACTCCAGATGCTTCTGGAAGAATTCAGGGTTCTGATGCAAAAACATGTGGGCGAGGAAAGAAAAAATCTAAACCTTTGTTCTAGTTTGTACTCTGCTATCTAGTTGAGCATCTCCTTGATGAGGAATTATGTGAAATCATACCGGAAAAGAGAACGTTTCCTATGCAGCAAAAATCCAAGCCTAGTTGAAACTCCTAAACCTCTCTTTCGATGTCCAAGCTGCAAACAGATGCCATCATTGAGAAGACATCCTTCATATCATCTTTGAAGTTTTTATGTGTTGCTTGGATTTGTATTAGCTTTTTCTAAGCTTCTTTGGGCCTTTGTGCTTCTGTGTTATAAAATATCAAAGAAAAATCTTTGGTCCGCCAATAGGTCTCTCCCTTTGCCATAGTGTGACTCCATTTGAGGTACTTTGGAGCTTCGCTCTGGGATGCACAACATATCCCAGATAGCCTCTTTACAAATAATAACACTTAGCTCCCGACCTTCAATGGTGTTGGTATCCAAGTTGAAGTTTATGATGACCTCGTCGACCAATTCAGGGCAATAGTGTATGAACAGGACCATATATTGTGGAAGCTCACTAAACCAACATTTATGCACCAAAGATTTTGAGATGCTATTCCTTTTCATTCTTTCATAGGATGCCTCCCTAAGTGTCTTAAGGTTCTTTGCAAGGATGGGGTCATGAATATATCCCATTCTTCTTTAATTATGTTTTGATCTTTGTGGGAACTCTTTTTTTCTACAACCCATGTATTCACCCATGTTGGTTTGTCTGGTATACCAGGCGAAGCGTAAGAGATATCCTCAAAGACATAAGTGGATGGTGTTGCGCGCATGGCTTTAAATAAACTTTAGGCCCTCTCTACTTGCATTTCTGCTTGGGAACTCTAAGATTCTTCTATCCTTTGTAAAATTTCACTCAGAAAGCACACTGAAGTGGTATGAATGGAACCTAGAAAACTACGCAAGGCTCTGAACCCAAATCCAGACAGCCTCCTGCTTCAGGTTCAATCCACGCTGGGGCAATGAATATTTTGCACTTACCTCTGCGTTTAGCTGCTTTATTTGCTATATGCACCACACCTAGTACCCTTAACAATTCTACTCTTCTGAGTCCCTTTGCATACTCAAAAAAATTTATGCTTTGTTTAGCCTTTGCATGCGACACTTAGCTTTTTCTTCGATTTCCTAACATCAACCGGTAGACAACGATTGCCTTTGTGCATTTAATTTGGCATGTACCGCTAGCTCCTCCATCCACACAAAATGAAATACTTGCCCCTTTTCAAAATACAAGAATTCATAATTACATCAATGATAACGTCCCTTTGGTGCAATTTTCCTAGGAAACTGAGTAAGTTGAAACTGCAGTGAGTACTTAGAAAAGATTTGTGCTCAACCTTGGAGCTTGAAACTGCCTGCATTTTGAGACCTCAATATCTATCTGTATGAGCCATTGCTTGGGATTTCCACCAATTTTCACTAATTGATTGCCGCTCCTTAATCTTCCACACAATAATTTGTACCTGCAGATGCAATTGGGTTGGAATATCGAGTTGGCCTTTTGGTGGGATTTTCAAGTTAACACTCGATTATCACCATGCTTGGGATGTAGGCTACCTTAGATATTTCTATAAATAGGTCATAATACAGTAGTGGAATCACACTTAGCGATTAGCAAAAGTAGCATTGGGTGATTAGATAGGATTATCATTTAGGTGGTTGAGTAGGTTTTGAATTTGTGTAGGGCTTAGGCTTAGGTATTCGAGCAAAGATTGATACGATGAATACTCCAATCAAAATAGTGTGTAACAAGTCTCAAACAACCTTTCTAGGAGAGATTTATAATAGGTGCCTCAAGCGCATGACTAAAAGCAAGCACTCACTAGCTATTATAGCCATGAAATGGGTTCTGGGTAGGGATTGTATTGACTATGAAGACAAGTATCAGGTGAATAACGATATCTGCTCCTATTTTTTTGCCTCGCTGCTTCATATTTAGGTTCCAAAAGCCATGATTCTATATTTGACTCTCCAAATTTTTCTAAAGAGGTACCTCAGAGGTCTTGGTGAAGCGGTGACCAATGCAGTATATGGCCTAGGCCTTCCTGTTGCGAGTGACCTATAGAGGCATATTGAAGAAGACGCAGTGGTGCCATGCATGCCATTCCTGGGCAATTTTTGGCTTCATTCACTTGTTGAGAATCGTGAGAGAGCCACCCATGTGTACCACTTTCTATTGCACTCGTACAATGTAGTGTTGTTTTATGACATGAATTGGTACATTGACTTCAGGAACCTTGTGTTCCCTCTGCCACTCATTCTAGGTGTTGATGCTACTACTCCAAGTCCCATTGTTGTTGGCGATAACCTTCTTGCTACTTCTAACAATGCTCATGTTCTTGATACTTGAAGTTTAAAACACTTTTTCTCTTTTTGTATATATATGCCTGAAAAAGGGCTTGCGTATATATATATAGAAGTTGTATACATATAGTCACACTTTTGAGTGCATGGCCTCAGAGCCATTTTGACAATATTTTCTATCAAAGTATATATATATATATATAACGAATATTCTTGCTTATCTTAAACTCCTTGTCTTCATTCTTGTGTTTCTGCAATATGGATTGAATTGAATTCTTTGCATGTGAATTTACTTTCTGCAACATGAGCAGTATAGTCTTTCTTTGTTCTTGTAATAATGAGTTTTCATGAATTTTTCCTACTTCTTGCATCTATGAAATTATTGAAAAGACCGGTCGACAAAACACGAAATGGAAATTAATTACATTATTCACATATTTACACTTGTGTGAAGTAACTAAAGCTTAATTGAACAATTTTAAGTGAATCCCCTTAACTAGAATTCCCAGTGCTTCTTGTTCCGTGTTCTATAATTTGAATGCATTATGTTGTTTGCACTGAATTATTTTGAAAGGACCCTCCCAAATTTTATCGAATTTTCTCTACTGGCCAGGTTTTGCAGCCCTTTCGTTGAACTTTAGTACCAGGTCTCCACATTTTAGACCTTGGTCTAAAGCTTTCTTTTCGAACCACTTGTTGGCAGTTGGACATGGCTATTAGGGCCTTCTCCCTTTTTTCTTGTACTTCCAACCGAACCTCCATACCTATGTTCTCCTCAATTTCTAGAGACTTGAGTTGTTGTAGTGTAGGTATCTCCATAGAGATAAGCAACAGTGCCTCTTTCCCGTACACTAGCTTGTATGGCAAAGTTTTCAGGGCTTGCTTAGGAGTTATGTGGTCTACCCATAATGTTGTCCAGAGGTTCTTATGCCACTCCTTATCATGATCGGACCTAATTCTTTTAATGAGTTGAACTAGATTCTTGTTAGTCAACCCAACCAGTTTGTTCCCCTGCGGGTAGTAATTTGATGATGTGTTCAAGAATATGCCATGTGCAAATACGAACTGACATACCTTGGAGCCTAGGAAATATTTGGCATTGTTTGAAATGGTAGTCTTTGGCAGGCTGAATCTTGTTACTAGCCCCTTGATAAAGTCCACAATTTTTGCCTTTGTCGCATTCTTCAAGGGAAGGGCTTCAGTCCACCTTGTGAAGTAGTTTGTGGCTGTGAGAATCCACTTGTGGCCGACACTGGAGGCAGGATTGATCATTCCAATGAAATCTACCACCCATTGTGCAAACAGTTCATCTGCTACTATCGGATTGAGAGGCATGGTGGAAATTTTTCTTCTCCCTATGTAGAATTGGCATTCTTTGCAGGCTTTTATCATGTTGTAGGATTTGTTGAATAGTGTAGCCCAAAAGTACCTAGCACGCAAATTTTTGATGGTGGTGGTCTTCGTAGAGAAGTGTCCGCCTTTAGGGTTGTTGTGGAAGGTGTCGAGAATTTTCTTCGCTTTCTCCGTAGTGACGCATCGTAGTAGGACGTCGTTGAAATTCCTCTTGAAAAGGATCCCTTCAATAATTGAGTACCCAGTGTTTTGCAGTCAATACAATCTTCTTCTCTGAGAAGGAAGTCTCAGCGAATACTTGTCGGTGTGCATGAATCTTACTCTATTCGCCAGCCATCACCCTTCAGGTTTGGACTCATTTGATAGGACCAGCTCCGCTTGCTCTTCTAGGTTTTCCGTTTCTTCATCATGCACCAAATATTCGCACAACCCTCTTCCCTTGATAGTCTTTGTAGGCTTGACCTCGATGTCGTATTCTAGGATCTTAGTGATCCAGTTGGCCCTTTTTTTGGTGATTTATACTTCCATAATGTATTCACGCACACTGGAATGTGCGACATAAACGATCACCTTATTGAAAGATATAAGATGTCAGAACTTCTTGAGTCCTTTTACAATTGTGAACGCTTGCCTTTCGACAAAGTTATAGTTCATCTCATATTCTTTCAAGGTCCAGGAGTGAAATGCTATCAGATGTTCTCCCTTTCCTTCATCATCCTTCTAATTCATAACAGTAGTAATGCTTGTCTTGCTACTGAAAACATACATTATGAAGTCTTTTGACAAGTCTAGATTTACCAACATAGTAGCTGAAGAAATAACATCATTCACCCTCTCAAAGGCTTCTCTCGCTTCTTTTTTCCATTTGAACAATTGGTCCTTTTTCAACATCAGGGTGATTGGTCTAATTATTCCTGCAAAATCAGAAATAAACTTTCTTACAAAGTTAACCTTCCCCAAAAAATATTGGACTCCTTTTTTGTTGAATGGAAGGGTAAGTTCTCTAATTGCCTTTACCCTTTCAGGATCAATAGCGATTCCTTCTTGGGACACTACATGCCCCAACAATTCGCCTTGTGGTACTTCGAAAACACATTTTTTGGGGTTCAGAGATACCCCAAAATCCTGGAATATTTTGAAATCCACTTCTAGATGATCAAAATGGGCGTCTTTAGACGTGGAAAATATAGTCAAATCATCTAAATAGATGATAATTTTGTTGATTAGTTCGTTGAAAGCGATGTCCATTGCCCGTTGGAAGGTGGCTCCCGCATTTGAGAGGCTGAAAATAATTTTAGAATATGCAAGCATTCCCCACTTAGTGGTGAATGTAGTCTTGTGTTGATCTTCTTCTTTAACCCAAACCTTATTGTAGCTCGAGAAGCCATCCAATAAAGAAAACATCTCCAAACCTGCCATAGTCTGCAGGATTGATTCCATGGAAGGAAATGGTAATTATCTTTTAGTGATGCCCTATTTAGGTCATGGAAGTCAACACAGAGATGAATGTCTTCATTCTTCTTTTAGACCAGAATGAGGTTAGATACCCACGTATTGTGCTTGATTGGAAACACAATCTTGGACTAGATCAACTTCCCTAGCTCTTGTGCTATTAGAGCTTCAATCTTTGGATTGACGGGCCTTTGTTTTTTTCATATAGGTTTAGCACCTTTTGTTAGTTTGATGGTATGTAAAATGATGTCACGATTGTATCCCCTAAGGTCATCATAAGACCAAGCCACAACCCCTTCATATTTTTCGTAGAAGTGTATAAGTCTATCCTTGTCACGCTGCGAAACTTCTTTCCTAACCTTTACTTTTCTTCCGTCTCTAGCCTCAAGGTCAACGTAGTCTGCTTGGTCTACTAAAAAATTTCTCCTATCATTCCTTGCATCATCACAGTTGAACAGATTTTCAAGAGTTACCAGCCCTTTTGGAATTTTGTTTTATCTCAATTGAATGATCTTCCCTTCATATGCTTCTTCAATTTTTGGTTGAAACTGATCAGCGAACTCTCCCAACTGTTGAATGAACGAGGTGATGTGTTTGTCACTTTCAAACACTTGTCAGCTCTAATCATTATCTAGAATAGAGGTTCGAACAATCACTCGCATAGAGTGTACATTCTCAATCAAGTCATAGATAGGATCAAATTGAGATCCTATTGTTGCCATGTGATCCACAGTTGAATTCCAATCCCTTGGTGCTATGTGGATGTTAAAAGCTCTGAAGCTTTCAATGAGGTCCCATACCATGTGTCTATAAGACCGCATTTAGACATTTTTTGCATCAAAGATGTTTCTGACTTGATTGATTACAAGTTTGAAATATCCGAACACCATTATTTGTTTGACACCCATGCGCTCTGCGAGGCTTAGCCCTTGCACAAGACCCTCATATTTGGCTTCATTGTTTGAGAAAGAAAACAAGAAGCGGATTGATCTGAGAATCTAATCATTGGTTGGAGATATTAGGAATATTCTAGCACCAACACCAACTTTTAATCTTGCACCGTCAAAGTGCAATGTCTAGAGCTCTGAGGCTTGTTCAATCGCGGAGTCCTTTAATACCCTCGGGAACTCTTGATCCTCATCATATATGATGTAGGTGCCCAACCTGGTAGCATGATAATTTTTGAAAGTATCAACATCTATATACTCGCTCAAGAGGGCCTCTTCTTGATCGGACTAATCTTCAGTTACCTTCTCATCTCCTAGTAGCTCGATACCAATGGCTCCTTCTTTGGTGAAAGAATTATGAGTGGTTTCAAAGTTGGTCAAGGCTTCATCAGCTACATGTTCTGAATGTAGAGGTTCTGATATTATCTTCATTTTAGATTTGTGCTTGGTCTTGAGAATTAGGTGGGACCAATCCAAAGAAAGGTATCCGCCTATCTTTGAGGTGAAATCCCGAGATAGGCAGAGGCCGAACATGGAAGGGACATCTATGATCATAGTATCTTGCGGTACCGTGATGCTAGGATAGGAGAACAAAGTAAATGGGAGGTCTTTAATGAGACCTACAAATTCAACCTTGTTCTCATCCAGCTACATAATTCCTCTCTTTAAGGGCTCATAACTAAGCCCTAGGGCTTCAACTATCTGCTTGGGTATGACTGTGGTGTTGGCACCGGAGTCAATCATGGAGTTGTACAACAGTTTCTTCCCCACAATGAGGGTTAAGAAAAAGGGTTTAGGTTTCAGTTTCTCTTCTTTGACTTCGATTGAAGCCTCCTCTGTAGTATTCACAAGAACTTTGGTCGGAGGTAATGAGTCAATAGCCTTTTCGGAAGCTTGTTCTATCAATTGCACAATCGCATCCTCCCGAAGGGCCTTTTGTAGTAATGATTTTTTATCTAGAATGACTAAGATATCCCAAAGGGATACATTAGAAAAAGATTTCTTCAATTGTTCCACTACATTGAAAGGTGAAAAATTTGGAGGCTTCTATTCCTTGGCCCTAGTGATGAAAATCTCCTTGCGCAGTTGCGGTTGCAAAGAAATTATGGGAGGGCCATGGGGTTGGCCTAGGACACTTCTAGGTTGCGGAGTGACCGACTCGCATGTGAATCTCCTTTTTTATCAAGTATTGTAGTCGGACTGTACTTGCAAGGTCTCTGATGTGGATGCCTCATATGTGAACATTGTGTCTTCTCCTTCCATCCATGAGAAAAGGGTGTGATCAGGAGCTATGTCATTTTTTTGTTCCAGGGAAATTCCCTGCATCTTTGCAGTATGAAATTCATTCTCCATTTGGGGAGAGGCATATGCATAACCTCCTGAATTTGGTGTCACGCCTTAGTTGGGTTATTCCACAAATTTTTTCTGTAAATTTTCATGTGGATAATTTTGAGGCATATGCACGTCGCCGCAGGGGAAGCACTAGGGATCGATATCTTTGGTGAGGTTGTTTTTCCCTGCTATCACCTCTTTGTTTGTACTTGTTTGAGTAGCTCCCAGTGGAGTCGGTATCAGTACTATTTGGTTATTTGTCTGAGTCTGCGGATTTGTGTGTGCGACTCCTTGATATTGGTTTTGTTGGTAGGAGGGTTTGTCGCCTTGATAACTTTGGTAGGCTGGTCTTGGAGGAGCATCTTGGTTGTGCTTGATAATGGTCACTTCGTTTGTTAAGTTTCGTAACATCTCCTTTATGTCACTCATCTCATCCTTCGAAGCACCGGATATAGAAGCAGCATTTTGTGGCACACTTGGATATGTGTACATAGACGGGGGCAACCCGGGTATGCTGGTAGATGGTATCTCCTAGGTGGAAGTTGATACTTCAAGGAATATTGGCATAATGGGCCGAGGTGGCAACTTCTCAGTGTCAATCAGATTGTTCTCTGCCTTAACTACTACTTTGTATGCATCCAATAATGTAGTTTCGCCATGTGACTGGATCATCATTGAGATATCAACGTTGATGAATTTTAAGTAGAACATGAATGCCAATTCGACTAGTGGACAGATGGCAGTTTGGATCCTTTGCTAGGTTGTATGGAATTAGACGTTGAATTCCATCATGGCTTCAGATGGGGCCCGCTTTATTGTCGCTAGTTGATGATATAGCGAATACCTGTATCCATCGTTCAAAAATATTTGATAAAAAGGATCCTCGAGTTGATCCCAAGTATCGATAGTGTTAGCCAATAGAGTATGATACCAATCTAATGATTTTACTCTGAGAGAAGCTGCGAGCAAGCTCAATGCTATGTTCTGATATGTAACTCCATGTACCAAACACACATCTTCAACATCTTGCAGATGTTCGGAGGGTGTTCTTGAGCCATCTCCGGTAAAATTAGGAATAGCTTTGAGAGCAAAGACCGGGATAGGGGCCCAAAAGGCGGGTGCAATTGGGGCTACAAGGGGACTATCGGCATCCCAAGCCACATAATTTTGGTTAGCGATTGGTAACATGGTTGGTGGAGGATTCAGAGCATTCACGTGATGGGTTCTAGTTGGTACAGTTCCTAGTGGTGATACCAACAAACCAGGGTTATTTGTTGTTTGGGATCTTGTGACGGGTCGATGGCTCATATACCTACTCAAGGCTTAAGCACATCTAGAAGGTCCCACCAGGCATGCCAAAAAAAGAAACCATTCATGCCAAAAATTAACAAGGTAACAACCTTTATGGGAAACTCAGTTAAAGGGGGGACCTATTGTGCTAACTGAGTAACCTCTAGTTTTTAAAGAAGTCACCTTCTAGAACTAGGGTTTTGAATGGGAAAAGGAAACAAATATAAAATAAAAGATATAATTAGGGTGATGCGCCAAGATTTAGATGTAAGGCATGATAAATCTATCTTTTGGATGCAATTTAAGGCCTCGTTTAGCAATCTACTATGTCCTAGAATGACAAAAATTAAATATAGAAGTCTGAATGATTCACCCAATGACATAAAACAATATTTATGCACATTCACTGAAAAGAGGAATCAAAGACATGATCTTAAACCAACAAACTTGCATTAAAGTTATAGAAGTTCTGCAAATGAAACATTCGGTACTATAATGGCACAGTAAAACTTATCAAATATCCTAAGAAAATAGAAAGGCCGAACAATGGCACAGTCTGTAAGTTCTTTTGCAATAATCTAAAAAAGCAATAAAAGGCCTGATTCTTCCACTAATTTCTCTATCAAAATCTAAACCCTTGCTTCGAAAGAAGCAGTATTTATAATAAAATCCCCAACCTAGTGAGCCAATAACAAAAAATATCCTTTGATCATGAGCAATGATGTACATAGTAATGATTTTCCCCCGACCGTTGCAAAGGAAAAAGATTCAAGTCATGAATGAGGTTGTCCAGCGCCAGATGCATCCCTTGTGAATGACGACAGTGGTCCCAACAAACCAAAGTATCGACATGTGTCACCCACTCATGACAGTGGTTATAATATGTGGCAACTACTCGAGGTTGTTGCTTACTTCATTTTCCTACACGATGAAACCTTTAGAAGATCCATGTGGCCAGCAATCGGGGCCCGATGTTCATCCTTCCTTCCATAAGATGAAAAATTGTGTGGTGAAGACACGTGGAGGTCTCCCAAACATACTAAATTGTAGGTGGGGGCCGCCAAGGAATGTGTGCGGACCAATGCCATGTGGCATGTGGTCGAGGCCCGATAAGGAAGCAACGGGAAGAAACATTGAAGAGTGTGAACTACCGACACATGGAAGCATGGCGGGGGTTTTCGAAAAGTTAAGGAAAGGATCCTTGTGAGGAGCGTTCGGCTTACAAGTGGCAGCATTCGGATAAAGCCTTGTGAAAGGAACCCGATGTTGTGTTCAATAAAAAGGCGTGGCTGGTGCTTTAGCAAAAATAAAATAACCCAAAGGGAGCTTGGGGAAGTTATATTCACAAATATAATATATAATTTTAATATAATATATTATTTTAATAAAATATATATTATACATAACATAATATATATTATATATATTATATTATTTTTCTTTTTTTTATAAAGCAAGAAATGGATATCCGTTTTCAGATTTATAGCTTTTTAAAAATATGGTCGAGTCTGAGACCCGATCACATTGAATTGGCAGTGATTTTTTTAAACCTATAATATATATATTATATTATGCATAATATATTTTAATATAATATAATATATATTATTTATAATATATTGTATATATTATATTATAATACATATATTATATATTATATATTATATTATAATGTATTATAATATAATCATAAAATATAATAAATTTAATACTATATTTAATATATAATATTTAGTATTATATGAATATTATAATAAAATATAATATTATAATATATTCAATAATACGTATATGGTAAATATATTAAAAAACTAATATAATATATAAAATAAAACAATTGATCAGGGTCGGACCCGACGGAATTATAAACTCTCACTTAAACTAAATGGATATATGTTTCAAGACGAATATTCATTTTATAACAAATACCCGTTTCAAGACGGATATCTGTCGCTAACACATATTTGTTACTAACAGATATTGTACTTGGGCCTACAAAAAGTCAAAGGCATGAATTTCACATTTTTGGTTCACCATGATCTTGCACAGACCCTAATTAGAAGCTTAATTAAGTCCAAATAATTAAGGGGATGCAAACATAGTGTGAAATTGTAAAGGTATACATTTCTACACTAAAGTAGTATAACTAATTGTAACATATTGAAATCTTCAGAGGTCATTTTTGTAATGGATCTTCCAAGAGGAATCCTTGTCGTTCTTAAAAAGGTTAATTTTGACTTGAGATTCACCTTCGACTTCCACATCAAGAAACCCCGGCCTTTGAAGTCTTTTCACCCCCCACCACACTGTTGTTGCCTTGAAAACATTATTTGATTTACATCCAATAGCTTAAGCCTATCATTCAATGAGGTTTCCTTTATCCCTAATTATGCCTCTAGATGCAACCTTACTAGGGTTCCCCTTAGAATAGCCATCAAAATTAAGCTTAACCCACCCCCTTTTGGGGGTGTTCCAATTGGTTTCCTTTCTAGCTATGATATTACTCCAATTCATTTTGGTCAATCTATGAGAGATTCCCTAGTTTTTCTTGACTCTTAATTCATCATATGCCATTTTCTTGGAGGAGCCAAAAGACAAGGAATTTTATGTTGTATTTTAGGTTGTGTTTGATGAAATTGAGGACAACCTAGCTATTTCTTCCCCAGTCTCTCAACACCCTACTATTCCTTTCTTTCCATAGCTATCGAGAGACAAGACAAGGAATTTGGCTCCATATTTCACAAATAACTAGATGCTTGTAGGGGAACCATAATGCTAGGAATTGGAAAAGTCTCTAAGATGCAAGGGGAAAGTCCAGTAGATCAATTTGTGGGCCAAAAATTCCTCCCAAAACCATCTTTAAAAACCACAGTGGAAGAACAAATGGTTGACCGTTTCTTCCATTTTGTAGCATATATTACATTTGTTAACCAAAGAGAATCCCCTCTTATTCAGGTTGTCAATAGTGAGGATCTTATTATGCATGGAAGCCCACCAAAAATAACTAATTTTAAGGTATCACTTTAGAGAATCCCCTCTTATTCAGGTTGTCAATAGTGAGGATAACTAATTTTAAGGTATCACTTTAGAGAATCCCCTCTTATTCAGGTTGTCAATAGTGAGGATCTTATTATGCATGGAAGCCGACCAAAAATAACTAATTTTAAGGTATCACTTTATTGTTCCAAATCAATTTTTAGTTGAACGTAGATTCATCCTTATCTTTTGCAATAAGAGCATAAGCAATTTAACAGAGAAGTGTCAAGAGGGGTTAGGGGACCAACAACATGCATCTTGCTTATCAAGACTAAAGAAGTAAAATTTACCAATAATCTTGTACAAACTATGCACCTCCTCTTTCCATTCGTGTTTCCTTCCACGTCTCAAGTTCCTTCCCCTCAATTGACTCTCAAAGTCTTTCCACTTGGTAGGTGTACCATTCCAACTGATGTAACCATGGATTTTTGTACCATTTAATCTTATAAGTGATTCCCTTATGTGAGGCAGGCTCTAGTTAGAGGATAAGGAGAGACCTTCAATCTAATGATCATTCCAAAATTTAATACACTTACCATTTCCCTAATTCCAAAATAACCCATGCTTAATAAAATTATGTATGTTAGGAAACTTGAAAGTGTCAATAAAAATCTTCCACTATTTTCTCTTGTATCATTTTTTTCTTGAAAGTATTTAATTTAGTAAAATCAAGATCTCCACTAAAAAAGTGAAAGTTCAAAAGATCTTCATACTACAACTAACTATAAATGAAATGCATAAGCGAAAGTGGCAATGCAACAGTATGAATTAGTGGATGGGGGTGTTATGTTATTTTTTTTGTAATTGAGGATAGCTCCTCTAATTGCTTATTTTTGAAGAAGATGAAGGCCCTTAAAAAATTTACACCTACACTTCTTGACATGAGCATGTACCAACACATGAGAACATGACTTCACCATGTATGAAATATTTAGATGGAATCACCTCTTAATCTTTTAGCATGGTCTATTTCATCCTATATAAGACCTTGTTTTATAGAAAAATATGTTACTTTCGTATTATAAGTAACCTACAAATAGCATGCAATTCAATATGATTATTATTGACCCTAATAGATAAAATATGATTATATCACATGAAAAATTCATTTATCTTCATACATCATTAGTGTACCTAGCAATCTTATGTTAAAAAAAGTTGATCAAGGGTATGTCTTAGATACAAAAGGCCCTATTACGAAGTTTATGTCACTTGGGTTCCCTTTTAAGGTTATGCTTTGTGGGAGATTGGTAACTGCTATATTTCATGCACAGTTTTGTAAACTCCCACCTACTTACTTAGTGTAAACTTTTTCCATCTATCAGATTCATTTCATGTGTAAAAGCACATTCATAGAAAAAGGGTCAACTTGATAAATATTCAAGTTATCTTGCCCATTCAAGAGGAAAGATTCAGCTGAATGAATTAAGAGAAGAAATAACATAAATGAATTTAGAAAAGTCATAGATACAAAGTTCAAAGCAAACAAAGAGAAAAACTTGGAAAGATTCAACCGAATGCATTACGGGAAGAAATAACATAAATGAATTTAGAAAAGTCATAGATACAAAGTTCAAAGCAAACAAAGAGAAAAACTATAAGAAATCTCAGGTTATGATAACCAATGGTACAGTTAAATTGAATTGCTTGTACATCTTCACCTCTTCAAGTTCTGAGACTAAAGCAAATTACAAACAGAAACAAAAGAGGTGAACAGTGGTCGGAAGCTGGGGATATTGTTTGTATATTGAACAAATTACAAAAGAAAAGTACAAAATACTTGTACACAATGATCCTTTGTACACAGTATATTAGATGAGACTTGTAGCCATGCAAGGGGGTTTCATTCATTAATATTGTGGAGATTGTCCAGATTGTATCTTCATGGCAATTCCATTCATCTGCAAGGACATCGCAAACAATATTGAGTGAAGGATAAAAATGAAAATAGTTTGCACAAAATATGTCATACATTTAATGTTCTGAAACATAAGATTTTAGATTTTGTTTTACTGATCCCCGTGGAGAGCTTTTTCAATCCCTGCACATCATGCAAAATAGTGATTGTGTTATGTCAGTATTCCTTTTTTTGAGTTCAATTTTACAAATAAATTATCTTCATTTATTTTTCTAATATGATATTAATCAAAAACTCTGTCTAGTATCAGAATCTAATGAAAGCTACTGATTAGTGCCTCTCTGCGTGAATTATGTTAGTTTGAATTGAGATCCCATATCATGTAACTATATGTTTTTGGCATGCAACCAATGAATCCCAAACGCTGGAATTGAATTGGTGGCAGTGTCCACAACCTCAATTCCATGGTAAACAGACATGAACAAATATAAGTTCAATATTTTTTTTCCCTTTGTAATTGTAAATGCAGTATTCCATGATTCTGAGATATATTATCAGTTCAATGAATTGCACATTTTTTTGGGAAAAGGAAAATAGACAATATCCTTGCATGGAATGGATTAGATATTGTCATTCTACAGTAGTCTACATCTTCCAATATCCTATATTGGAGCACTGGTGACCATTAAACTATTCAAATAAAATGTACTATTTACTTATGATCTTCAATAAAAGAAACTGAAAAATAAGTCAATATATAGAAAAAAAAAATTCTTTTAAAAACTTCTTAGAAATGTTAAGGAGATTTTGGAGCTTTGGATTCTGTTGGACATGGCAAGATTAGTACTGTATATTATTTAGATTCACGTAATGCTGCAAATCGAACAACAAGTGAGAAATCAACAGTTTGACTCGAAAACTACACAGTTGAATCCTAATAGCAATATCATAATTTGACATGCTGTGGAAGAAACCGCCTACTTATCAATTGATGAGCTAAAAGGGCTCTATAATGAATGGTTCATAAGGCATAACACTTGTTGAAGGTTTTGCAAATGGGGTAGCAAGCTAAGTGGGCTTAACCTTGGGGGAAAATCTGTGGTTAAACATGCTTGAGCTGGAGCAGTACTGGGATGGGTGACCTCCCGGGATGGACCAATGCTTCACCTCTGTGAGCATCACCTAGATGCAATGAGCGCTAAGTGGACCATTCATTATCATGAGAGATGGGTTCTTGTGAACCACTACTCATGAATCATGGGTCAATGAGTTTGACTCGAAAACTACATAGTTGAATCCTGATAGCAATATCATAATCAACAGTTGTCAATGCTCCTAAAAATGGTTGTGGGATTCCTTGGAGGTGATCTAAAATTCATGATAGAGGCAAAAGTATCTTGGACAAGTAATATTGGACATCTATAGTATCTTCTAAAGATCAAGTAAGCCACTTGTTTCCCCTGATTTGTACAGGTTTTTAATATGCTCGTAAGAATTAATGAGAGATTTTGTGTTTTTCTTACTGGTAGTTTGTTATGTAAGAAAAACATCTTTGGGTTTTGTTTTTGTACTAGTCACTATGCAGATAAATGAAAGGAATCCTTGATGACAGTCTCTGGGATGCCACTTTTTTCTATTCATAATTCATTTCTACAGTAGTTGTTATTTGTTTCATGCATGATTATGGTATATTAATCTAGAATTCTTCCTTTTTTGTTTTTCATATATGACATAATCACTGATAAATTTTTATTTGCAATGATTGATATTCGGCTTGAAATTTGAATGGCCACGGACAAGGGTAGTCTATCAGGTTAAATTTGGTCCAACAATGCCTCAAACCTCACCTGCGAACATGGTACCTCTAATATGGCCCTACCTGGAAGAAAACAAACGTCCCTTCAATCGCTATGATATTGGGGTTCCTTTGGGAATGCCCTCTGGAAATTTGAATTCTTCAAGATTGGTTCCCCAATAGCCATCGGAGGATGACGTCAATGGAGATGGCTCTCTGGTATTAATTCAGTAATCTATCATATTCTTACCCTATCTCCAGATTGATGTTATTTGTTAAGTAATCACAGTAAGAGAGGTCTACCATATGCCAAATAAGGATGGTGGAAAATATGGGTTTATGTGATGGTTTCTTAAGCTAGACTATGATGTTTAACCAAACTTTGAATTAAAGTTTCAAAATGAGATTATGTAAATTTTAAACATAAATGCATTTGGAACTAGAGCATTGATGATAATCAAATCAACTTAACTAGAACCAAACTTACACTATGCAAAATTTAACATGAATTTACTTTTCCCCGGATTACTAGTTAGTATTCAAGAATCGAACACAGATAATGCAGCAAGAAAAACACAGCTATTTTGTTTCATAGACCCGCTACAAAAATAGCTCTGTGAGGTTGATAAATTTGAATTGAATGTTCCTATCAATGAGTGCATCTAGTTTGGATCTCAAAAAATAATTTGGATGAGATTTTTGCAAATATACGCATGAGCAGAAGGATCTAGAACATCCCTATTGGAAAAATTAAAAAAAGGCGAAAAAACGGACAATGTAGTAAAGAAATGGTAAAGAACATTCTGGAGAGAAGGCGGAATCACCATTAACAAATGTCGGGGTTTATTTTCTCCCTTGCACCAAGGAAAATATTTTTAGAAGACTCTTTATGTTAGAGTAAAGGTTTTAACTTAATTATGTTAATTAAGCTACCTTTATTTCTCTCTTAAGATTTCACTTTAGTTTGCATTAAGTGACATTTAATAATTATATTAATTATTAAATGTTTTCTTATTAGGGTTTCTTTAAGGTTTTGCATGATCTCCTTCTTAAGGATTGATCCATTGTATATTCATTTATTCTTTTTTCTTCTGATAAGATAATCTCTTCATTTTTCAGAGCTTCAATCCCTTGTTTGTTTCTTACATCCATTTTCTTCCTTGTGACAGGTATCCATTTGCATGCAAGTGTTCTTGGACTTTGAAGTTGATTTTGACAACTTCTACATGGTATTAGAGCGGACCTGCTACATGTTTTTTCTTGTTTGAATAATTTGGAGCTATAAGGGTTGGATCAGGCATTCATAGTTTTGTAGGGGGATTTTTGGTGGATCCGGCATACTTCATTTTTGGATTCAATTTGGGTCCAAACGGACCTCGTCGTTGGATTCGTAGCATCCAAAAACCCCTAAATCGACTGTTCATTCGTCAATTTTGGCTACAGTTGATCAGGGAGGCAAAAAAAAATTGCCCTGAGGCCATACGATCCAGGGCACGCCTTCCGAAAAAGCAAAAAAAAAATAAAAATTTGTTATTTTTGGCATTGCCCATTCACACAAGCTGCGCCACCGGTGAGCTACCCGACAGCCACCGCCATCGGCCGCGGCTGAGCTACCACCGCTGCGTTGCCGGCCAGCTATGCCGCCCGCGCTCACCCCGTGCCCCGCCAGTCTCCGAAGCGCCACCAAAGAGCCACCAGGCCCCTCCAGCAATTGTTTTTTGACCCACTTTCACTCAAACGGGCATATCTCGGGCATTTTAACTCAGATTTTCGAATGAAAATAGCCGTTCGAAACCTGATTCTGGCATCGATCTGATGGTGCAGGATTTTTTTTCAAAATTTTCTAGTTTGGTTATATTTTTCCAGTCAAAGTGGGGTCTTTTTTCTGCACTTCCAGGGCCATAGAAGGTGCAAACGGACTCCATTTTTCAAAAATGAATAGGCATTGGAAATCTCTCAGCATGCTCTATTCAGATCTGTGATCTTTTTTCTCAAAATTTTCATCGGGTACATGAGAATTTGTTTTGAATTTTTTTTGCTTATGCATTGCTTCCTCTTTCTCAGTTTGTACTAGGGTTTGGGTTTATCTCTTGTGGGGGTGTTTTTTTTCTCGCTTTTTGTCATTTATATCAAAAAACCAGAACAACAAAAAAATAAAAAAAATCAAACCCTTCTGCATCTTCTGTCTATTC
The DNA here is from genome assembly GCA_007115665.2 of Sequoiadendron giganteum. Taxonomy (NCBI): domain Eukaryota; kingdom Viridiplantae; phylum Streptophyta; class Pinopsida; order Cupressales; family Cupressaceae; genus Sequoiadendron; species Sequoiadendron giganteum. The sequence continues at coordinate 508,091,391 of CM021103.1, forward strand.
TGAAAGATCACATAATAATAATAAACACAAGCAGGTTCAAGTGCAGGGTTTCATGGCAGACTCCTCAGTTGAGTTACTCACATCACACAACTATCACACCTGGAAGTCTCGCATGACGAGGATTCTCAAGTCACGAGGTTTGTGGTCTTGTTTAGATGAGGTTCAGCCTCAGTTGCAGCGTCCTTTTGAGATTCTTCAGTACAGGAACAAGATGGATGAAGCTATGGGTTTGCTATCTATGCACGTTTTAGACAGTCTTTTGTTTCACCTTGATGCTTTGCTCACTCTTCAATCCATGTGGTTGAATTTTGAGACACTTTTTGGGACCATTAATGAGTTCTAAGCATTACAAATTGAGGCAGAGGTGACTTCATTGTTACTTGAATCATTTCCCACTATTGATGACTTTTTGAACAAGTTCAAAACTATCCGCACTATTTTATAGGGTTGTGGCAAGAATAAGTCAGACACAGAGTGCATTTAATTGATCTTTTCGAAGTTTCGTGGTCCATTTCAGATATTTGCTTCTTCCTTCTATTCCACCATGGATGGCCTGGGTGTTAGTTTTACCATGCCTACCTTTGATGTGTTTTGTGAGCGTTTGTCTCGTGAGCAGTCACACCTTTCTCAAATAGATATACTCTCAAGATCAAAGAACAAATCATTGGTTGCTCAGTCATCTAAGGAGAAATAGAAGTAGAAATCGAAGCCCAAGAACGATTTTGCAGGCAGTAAGCGTTCCTCCAAACCACCTCCTAAGTCTGATTCCAAACCACCACTTAATCCAAAACAGGGGAAATCTTCGAAGTCTGGTGAGTCTTCCTCCAAGACTAAGCAGAAATCAGGAGACACTTGCAACTTCTGTGGCAAGGAAGGAAATCCAGTTTCTAGGTGTTGGAAACAATTAGAGGCTTTAGAGAAAGCCATGCAGCAGCATCACATCTCCTCACCTAAGTCGTCTTCTTCTTCCATAGGTAAAGGCCATACTCTCACTGCTCGAGCATCGACCTATGGGTCCACTTGGATTTTAGATTTTGGTGCTTCTCACCATATGACTCACACTCAGCAGTTGGTCACTTCTCTTGCCTCTTGTGGTACTTCACAGATTGCAGTGTGTGACTCTACACAGCTTTCAGTCTTGGGTTCAGGTTCTATCTCTTTGGATGGGGGCACTCTACAGGATATTCTGGTTGTTCCTGACATCTCGACGAACCTCCTATCCATTTATCAAATTTTTCATTCTGGCTCTGGTAAGATAGTTGAGTTCTCACCACATGATGTGGTTATTCGGGACCTCCATGACTCTAATCTGGTTGTGACTACTGGGAGTGTTGATACTGCATCTCATCTTTACAGATTTGATAGATTTGAGCCTTCTGAGGGTACAGGTTCATCTCTTATAGCACATGCAGATTCAGTGAGTAAGCTTTGGCATGAGCATTTGGGCCATGTCAATAACAGATATCTTCAGCAGATGAGTGTATAGGCACTTGTTCTTGGTCTTCCACAGATTTCCTACACAGACGGTGTTTGTCATGGTTGTGTGTTTGGAAAGCATCACAGGGATCCCTTTCCGAAAGGAAGAGCCACTCGTGCTTTGGCACCCTTGGAGTTGATTCATAGTGACCTCATGTCATTTTCCACTCATTTTTTTGGGGCCAAGTATGTGGTCACATTCATTGATGACTTCTCCAGACACACATAGGTGTACTTTCTTAAGTACAAGTCTGATGTCTTTGATTCCTTTTGAATCTTCAAGACATTTTTAGAGAAGCAGTCTAGCCTTTCTATTCGGTGGATACGTACAGATAATGGGGGGGAGTATGTGAATCAGGTTTTCAGAGATTTTTGCACTGAGCATGGTTTGCAGCATCAGTTTACTATTCCTTACACCCCTCAACAGAATGGTGTCGCTGAGAGAAAGAACAAGACTTTATGGGAGATGGCGAATTGTATGATTCAGTCCAGGTCCATGGATTCATCCTTTTGGGTTGAGGCAGTTAATTGTGCCAACTATATTCAGAATCGGATGCCTCACAAGGTGATTCGACATATGACCCCTGAGGAGGCTTGGTCTCATGACAATCCTGATGTTTCATCATTTCGAGTATTTGGTAGTGAGGCATGGGCATTTATTCCTGATGCTCAGAGGAGAGCCATGGAGAAGAAGAGTCGACCCCTCATTTTTGTCGGCTACTATGAGGATGTTAAGGCATACAAGTTGTTTGATCCTAATTCCAGAGAAGTCCTGTTTCAACGAGATGTCCAGTTTGATGAGCGCCTTCCCACAATGGATACCCTATCTCCAATGTCTACTTCACTACCTACTCCTCCCACTGCAACTCTTCAGGATTATGTTGAGGATGATTCTGATGAGGATGTTGATGATCCCCCATCTCCACCTCCACTTGCTCCACCTCATATGCCCAAATGGGCTCGCTTTACTGTTGAGGCAGTAGTATCTATGGCAGGTGATTTTTCAGATACTCATCGCACCCGTTCTCATACTGCGGGTTCTAGTCTTTTGAGTTATGCTCTTTCAGAGGATCCTCTGAAGTTTTCAGAGGCGACAGGTCACCATGAGTGGGATAGTGCTATGGAGGAGGAGTATTCTTCTTTGATGAGGAATAGTACTTAAGATCTTTGTCCTCTTCCTAAGGGCAGAAAGATGGTTCGATGCAAATGGTTGTATCGCACCAAGTATGTTGTCGATGGTTCTATTGATAAATACAAAGCATGTCTTGTTGTGAAGGGTTTCTCCCAGGTTAAGGGTATTGATTACTCTGAGACATTTGCCCCTATCGCCAAGATGAATTCTATTCGCTTTGTACTATCACTTGCAGCTTCTAGGGGATGGCCCATTTTTCAGATGGATGTGAAGTGTGTGTTTTTGCATGGTGACCGACAAGAGGAGATCTATATGGAGCAGCCTCAGGGATTTGTGTAGGATGCTTCTTTGGTTTGCAAACTTCAATGTTCATTATATGGTCTCAAACAGGCCCCTCGGGCTTGGTATGAGAAGATGGACTCTTTTTTGCTCTCCATTTTGGTTTCACATGCTGTCATTCTGATCCCACCGTCTATATTCAAAATCTTGAGGGTGAGATCCTGATTCTTGTGCTATATGTTGATGATCTCCTCATCACAGGTAGCTCATCCTCTATGATTCAGCATGCTCAACAAGCTTTGATGGAGCAGTTTGAGATGATAGATCTCGGTCTTCTACACTATTTTCTTGGTCTTCAAGTGATTCAGTCTTCTAATGGGATCTCCATTTACCAGCAAAAGTATGCTCTTGATATGCTTTAGTGCTTTGGCATGCTTGATTGCAAGCCTGCCCCCACACCTTTTCAGTCAGGGATTGTTTTGACTACTACTTGCCCCACTCATTCAATAGATTCTACACTTTACAGGCAGTTGGTTGGCAGTTTGTTGTACCTGACTCACACTGATCTTGATCTTTCCTTTGTGGTTGGCCTTGTCTCTCTATTCTCCCATGATTCTCATGAGAGTCATTGGCAAGCTGCCAAACATATCTTGAGGTACATTCAGGGCACCATTTCTTATGGCATTCACTACACATCAGGGGATCCTCACATTGTTGGCTACACTGACTCAGATTGGGCTGCTGATGTCAATGATCAAAAGTCTACTTCTGGCTTTGTTTTCTGTCTTGGCTCTGGTCCTATCACATGGTCTTGCAAGAAGTAGACTACTCATGCATTATCATCTACAGAGGTTGAGTACTGAGTTGTTGTGCTCGCTAGTTAGGATATCTTATGGCTTCGACAGTTGATAACTGAGTTTGGTTTTCCTCCTAATAGTCCCACTATTCTTTGGTGTGACAATCAGAGTGCTATACACATTTCTCGCAACCCAGTGGAGCATCAATGGTCGAAGCACATTAAGATTCATATGCATTTCATCAGATAGTTGATTCATGATGGTTCTCTCATCTTGGAGTATATTCCCACTGCCGAGCAGGTTCCAGACATCTTCACGAAGCCTTTTGCATCGCCGCGCTATCTTCAATTGCACTCTATGCTTGGGGTGAAGGAATTTTTCCTTGGGGGGTCTTTATAAGGCATTCCTTCCTTCATGTTTCTTTCAGCATGTTCTTCTATTTCTTTTTGGAGAGGAGTTTTTTCCCACTGGGTTTTCTCCTTTTCTCCGTTTCATAGAGATTTCCTTGTATTTGTGTAGCTGATATGGCCTTGTTTCCGGGACCCATGTTTACTTTCATGCATTGTAGTTACCTTTGATTTCTTGCACATGTTTGTAGCTGCACTCTTGCTCATCTTAAGGGGGGTATTAGAGTAAAGGTTTTAAATTAATTATGTTAATTAGGTTACCTTTATTCATGTCTTAAGATTTCACTTTAGTTTGCATTAAGTGACATTTAATAATTATATTAATTATTAAATGTTTTTCTATTAGCGTTTTTTTTAGGTTTTGCGTGATCTCCTTCTTAAGGATTGATCCATTGTATATTCATTTATTCTTTTTTGTTCTGCTAAGATAATCTCTCCATTTTCCAGAGCTTCAAACCCTTGTTTGTTTCTTCTGTCCATTCTCTTCCTTGTGATAGGTATCCATTTGCATGTAGGTGTTCTTGGACTCTGAAGTTGGTTTTGACAACTTCTACACGCTCTTGTTTTTATGTCACATGTAATGAACAAGAAAGGCATGCAAAGAAGGGAGGAGAGAGAAACGTGGGGTAGAAGAGAAGGGAGTTTTGAGCAAGAAGAGAGCGACATTAAAGGGAAGAAAACACAAAATAAAGCAGAAGAAAAATGACAACATACGGATAGAAGTGAAATTCCCTATCTTATGTTTTATCTGTAAATCAATTAATGGAAATTGCAGGGCCAAAACTGCATACCTTCTTGCTGAATGACTCGAGATTGTCCAAAAATTTCCTCCTCCTACAAAGCATTTTGATAGAGAAACATGGTCAAACACGAAACAAGAAGAACAAAACCCAACCAAATGACTCGAGATTCTACAAATTGCGTCCTCCTAATTTTGAAACCTTAGGAAACCATTCACACCAAAGTCAGTACCTCAATCTATTTGTAGTAAACGGTGTGTAAGCCTGAAGGAATTTAATAGCAATCATTTCCTATGACAAATCAGCTCCTATGCGGTCACCAAGCACCTCCATAGCAGCACCAGGAAGCGTGAGGTGGATCGGTGAAAACACATAGACGCGCCAGCAATCAACACTCAGGGTAACAAACATTGCTTTTACTCCAGGCGGCCACATTTCCCAGCATTCAAATGTCCTCGGCAAAGTTTCTCGGTGGAAAAACTCGACATGAGATAACTTCCCAGGCGGAAGCTCACGCTTAATATAGCCTATCGGCTAAAATATAAACTAGCACTTGCACCCATGGGGGGTTCAAGGAAAACGTCGATAAGAAAGTCAAGGTATGGAAATTAAATAAATTAACTGTACATAATGAAGTATATTTAAATAAAAATTTATATTATATTACAATATATATTTTTATTGGAAAAATGTACTTTATTAATTTACAAAATCAACCATACGAACAGCAGGCATACCAGTTGCCAAAAGTGGGAGCCAAACAGAAGCAGAATTGTAAATACAATAGCAGCAAGCAGGAAGTAAAATAGTAGTGAAAACATGTTGAGTTGCATATTATCGATGGTTGGAACAAAGCAACATGAGGTTTGAGTTTGTTTCAACCAAGATTTGAGAAAATAGAAGCAAAAATTGTATGTAGCCTACAAATATTCTCAGTCCTTCATTTCTTAGAATTTTTTTTCCTCGAACAATGTATTCTCCGTGACAAGATTAATAGTTGAATCTATTTCCATCACATCAACAACTTGGAAAAAATGGAAGCAGCCATCCTCTTCAGGAGCAGCAAATAGCATTGGAAGTGGTAATACTCCTAGTCCTTTTGCGTATTCAATGTCTTCAACACCACCAGCTGATACATATGGAGATATGATGTCCATGGTTGGCACCTTATAGCAGAGCAACAGTGAATCCAAGAATTTAAAGATACATGGATCTGATAGAACAGGTTGACTTGCTTCACCATCAAATCAGCTAGTGGATATGCATTTTGAGGACCGGCTCCTTGATTAATGCACTTTGTAAATATTGAAGCAATAGTACATAGTAAAATAACTTGAATCAAGCTTGTATCAAGTTGTATGAACATCATGGGAAGTGGTTGCTTTCAAAAATAGTGAACAAGTGCCTTTCCAAAATTTGCATCAACATCATGAAGAGATAATAAAGGAACTGTGTGTTATTTTTATACGAACACTTCACAGTTTTCCATGCATACTATAAGGTCAAGGAAGATCATAATAGAACAAAAGATTTTGCAGAAAAACAACTGGAAGCTAGCCACTTTAGTAGGGAGCTTTACCTAGCATCTGAAGACTTAACTAATCCCTTTAGTTTTGATGTTTGAACTGTGGTGGATCTTAGTATGCCAAGCATAGTCTATGGTAAGTATGCGTTCAAATTTAGTGGAGCCTAAAGAAGAATATGAGGTGTCCTGTTCTAATCATTGACATCTAGTTGTCCTCCTCTAATCATTGACATCTAGTTGTCCATTTTTTAAAGATGAGTCTTCACTCTTTGTTTTGTTTTCTTGGTCCCTTTGCATTGTTTTTGGTTGTCTACTCTATGAAAATGAAGCGACAATTTTGAGGGGCAACATATCCCAAGCTTCCCTAACATTTTTTCATTTTTCTTCTTTGCTTATTTCTACTTAGTTTTCTCATTTTCTAAATGTGTTCCAATTCCTGAAGCTTTGTATAGCTTAGGTGAACAATATTCCATTTTTCTTTCAAATTATTGAAGACTTTACTACTCAATGCTTAGTATTTTAAAAAACCAATACAAATCTACATTTTAATTTCCATTATTTACAATGATTATTACTAAATCAAATTGCCTAAAACTCTTAATTCTAATCTAATGGACTGTAAAACTTAAGGTACATAGTAAGATACGTTGCTCAAATAGACATAATAATTCTGAGAAGAAACCACAAAATCAAAATCTCTTTGTGTGAATAATTGTCAAATAGGTTAGTCCATTAATGTTATGTATGAGTTGTGTGGAAGAGGCAACATTTTTTCAGCTATCAACTCTCTGTCCATGTATGAAGATGAAATCTCTTTCTTGCATATCAAAAAAAAAACTAGAGGAAGATATGGACTGATAATGGCGGTCACAATTTGCATTAAGTAAGATAATGAGTCCAAAAAACTAAAGATGATTAAAATTGTCCTCTAGAAAGTCCATATATCTACCCAAAAAAAGAAAAATGATAATTTGTGAAGGAGTTTGATCAAAGAATGTTCACCTATTCCAGTTCAAGTTAATTGAAGTGGACAAAAAAAATTGTCAGGTTTTATTAGTGTTAAGGCCATATAACAATGGGCTAATGATTGCAAAATTTGGTGGCTAATTCCATGATTATTGTCCATGGCTAAGCTAGTAACCTGGACGAATAAACAAGGTTGGTGAGTTTAAGGGATGATCCTCACCAGTTATAAATCAATAAGGTAGTTTTCCATCAAATAGTATAAGTTGTTCAGACTACACCATCCTATGTGATTTATGAAGGGAAAAGAATGCGGATCTACTGACCCAACAGTGCGGAATACATTCCCTTAATACCTTTACTACAGGGGAGAGAAGCAAAAATGAAAAACTAACAATTTCTAAAACTTATAGAGATGCATACAATCATGGCAATGAGAAAGCAGAAAGATAAGCAAACAAAGATGACACAGTATTTACGTGGGAAAACCCTTTCAGGTAAAAAACCCACCACACAAAGTCAAAACTATTGTATTACAGTAATGAATCGATTACATACAATATCCAGACTTCTTTGTTTAGCTCACAATCACCCAGAGAGTTTCAGATCCACTGTTACAATGTTTTTACAACATACAGTTCAAAACCCTCCTCAAGAACTCACGTCCTTCTGTTCTTCAGCTCGCGACTTCAAACTTGCTTTGCAACTCACAACTCAACTCAACTTGTCTAACTTATGAGAAATAACACATCTCTCATCCATATGCAACCGACTTAGAAGAGTAATGAAGTCCATCCTCAAATCACGCAACTGGTCGGATCTGACAGATTTCCTACAACAAGCCAACTTTGCATTCAAAGCCATTGCTCAAAACGGTTCAGCTTGCCACCCTTCGTTGACAAATGTAACTACCACAATAACTATCTTGGTATGCGTCCAATCACTATTCAACCAGGTGCCACGCGTCCAAGACCCATCAGCAATCACAGCTGACAGAGCAACCAAAACGGTCAAATAGACATCGGGCGCGACCAAGACTTCAAGTCATTTCTAACACTGCCGGAGCCGGAGTCAGAACAAGAGTCAAAACAAGACTCCACCGAAAATACACACTGTCGGAGTCAGAGTTGGAGTCGGAGATGAAACTGGAGTCGAAACATGACTCCACCGAAATTACAAGTTCAGGAACCAATTCAGTTCTGCATCCGCCCACGGCAAAGGGGAACTCATCAGAAACATTTCTGACCGGGGTAAGTCAACCCGAGGTCAAACCAAGACGGGAACACAAAAGACCAGAATCGGAGTCGGGGACGGAACATGAACAGAAACAAGACTTTACCAAAAGTCCAAGATCAGGAACCAATCCGGTTCCGGTTCCGCCTCCGCCTCCGCCAACTACAAGAAACAACAATCCAGAACCAGGACAAGGCAGAGGAAAACACCCTGAGGAGAATCCAAACATCCAGAAGAACCAGATCATAAAAGCAGGAGTTGGACCCAGATTCGAAACAAAAACTGAAATAGGAACCTGGCAAACGAACATTGCCAACTTCCAAAGCTGGTTTCGCCTCCGCCAGAACCTGCAAAGCGAAGCGAGAAGAAACAGATGGTAGGAAGCGGAGTTGGAGAAGGAACGAGAACCAAAACCCGGAACTTAGGAAAACAGAACAATGCCAAGTTCCATCCCGGTTGCGCCTTCGCCAGAGACCCAGAACTTAGGCAAACAGAACAATGCCAAGTTCCATCCTGGTTTTTCCTCTGCCAGAACTTTGCAAACAACACAAAATCACCAAGGCATGAAAACAAGGACTTCAAGCTGGAAGTTGAGACATAATTTCTCAACAATCTCCCACTTGGTGAACACTTCCAGCTTCCTCAAAACATCAAACCTTACTGTATATCATAGGCCCCAAGGCCCATCGATTTTGTGCACCATCTGAACTTGTCTGTGCTAACCGGCTTTGTCAAGGCATCTGCAACATTCTTCAAAGTGTCAACCTTATCCATACTGACCTTGCCATCTTCAACCATATCCCTCACGAAGTGATATTGCACATCTATGTGCTTGGTCCTAGCATGGAAGGTCGGATTCTTTGCCAAACAAATGGCACTTTGACTATCACAGCAGATTGAAATCTGCTCAGCATTAAATCCAATGTCTGAACACAAACGCCTCAGCCACACTGCCTCCTTGCAAGCATGAGTTACTGCCATGTACTCTGCCTCTGTCATGGATAAAGCAACTACAGCTTGTCGCTTGCTCATCCAACTGATTGCTCCACCATTAAGCATGAAAGTGTATCCACTGGTGGATCTTCTGCTGTCAATGTCCCCTGCCCAATTAGAATCAACATATCCCTGAATGCTAAGAGTTCTTTGTGATGCAACCATACTACCATGGTAACACAAAGCATAATCTGAACTACCTTTAAAATACCTAAACACTCTCTTTACAGCATCCCAATGTGATCTCCCTGGATTTTCCATGAAACAACTTAGAACTCCCACTGCTTGGGCAATGTCTGGTCTTGTGCAGACCATAGCATACATCAAACTGCCTACTGCACTTGCATAAGGCACACTAGTCATGTCCTCCATCTCAGTAGCAGACTTTGGACAGTCTTAAGCAGATAGTTTCAATCCTTGCATGATTGGAACAACTAGCTGCTTGCAATCAGTCATGCTAAACCTCTCTAGAATGGTTTTCACATACTTACTCTGACTGAGCCAAAGCTTTCTGTTTGTTTTATCCCTAGTTATCTCCATCCCAAGAATGTATCTTGCTGCTCCAAAATCTTTCATTTCGAACTTAGCAGACAACTGAGTTTTAAGGTCAAAAATCATAGCCTTGCTATTACCAATGAATAACATGTCATCCACATACAGAGTAATAACAAGCACACGATCATTCTCACATTTATAATAAATGCAATGATCAGATTTTGATCTAACAAACCCAATTGACAACACAAATGTGTCAAATTTCTGGTACCACATTCTAGGAGATTGCTTTAGACCATAGAGAGATTTATTTAACTTGCAAACCAGATTTTGTTTACCTCTTTCAACATAATGCTTAGGCTGGGACATGTAGATTTCTTCTTCCAGCTCACCATGGAGAAATGTTGTCTTCACATCCATCTGCTCAATTTCATAGTCATACACAGCTGCCAATGACAACAATGATGGATGTCAACTTTTCTACAGGGGAAAGGATCTCTCCATAATCAATTCCCTCAACTTCAGAAAAACCCTTTGCAACCAGTCGTGCCTTATACTTCTCCACACTGCCATCAAGGCCTGTCTTCCTTTTGAATATCCACTTGCAACCAACAGGCTTTCACCCTTTAGGCAGTGGTACCAACTTCCAGGTATCATTCTTTCTCAAGGAATCCATCTCTTTATTCATGGCTTCCAGCCAAGACTTTGAATTAGCCATGTTGATTGCTTCTTTCACAGTTCTAGGCTCATCAGTGTTGGTAATTAAGGCATAAGCACAATTTGAATCTAACATAGAGAAACCATACCTTTCTGGTTGCCTTCTTTCTCATGTAGATCTCCTTAGAGGCCGAGGTTGTTCTTCATCATCAAAACTTCCAGAGCTGCTTGAGCTCTCCTCAATCTCAGGTACACCATGTAGCTCTTCCCTTTCTGGAGTTTGGGGAATATCAACTGCATCCTTCTCATTATCACTCTGATTTGTCTCAGGCTGTTGATCACTTACTAGAGGTTTCAGCTCATGAAATATCAAGCTTCTGCTATACAAAACCTTCTCAGTAACAGGGTTCCAAAGCTTGTATCCTTTCACACCAACTCCATAGCCGATGAGAATACATTTCACAACCTTGTTATCCAACTTTGATCTCTTTTCATTTGGCACATGAACATATGCCTCACAGCCAAAGACCTAAACATGCCTTAATGAGGGTTTCTTACCTGACCATGCTTCCAAAGGTGTCTTATCAACAAGCGCTGAACAAGGAGATCTATTAATCAAATAACATGCTGTAGCAATAGCCTCAGCCCAGAACTTCTACTCCAGACCAGCACCACTCAGCATACTCCTTGCCTTTTCCATCAATGTCCTGTTCAACCTTTCAGCAACTCCATTTTGTTGTGGAGTGTAGGGGGTTGTCTTATGCCTTTTAATTCCATGGTCAGTGCAATACCTTTCAAAATCTGCATAACAAAACTCACCTCCATTGTCTGTCCTTAAACACTTTATTTTCCTTCCAGTCTGATTTTCAACCAAAGATTTGAACTCTTTAAATCGACTGAACACTTCTGATTTACTTTTAAGAAAGTATACAAATGCCCTTCTCGAACAGTCATCAATAAAAGAAACATAATATTTAGACTTCGATAACAAAGGAACATCAACTGGACCAAACACATCAGAATGAACATAATCCAGTATACCAGAAGATTTGTGAGGACTAAAGGAGAAAGAAACACGGTGTTGCTTTCCATAGATACAATGTTCACAGAAATTGAACTCAAGGTTACAATCATCAAGCCCTTCTACAAGGTTTTTGTTCTTCAAGGTTTTTAAACCTTTCTCACCAATGTGACCAAGTCTATGATGCCATAACATAGTCTTCTCTGCTGGGAGTTTTACCTCCAAAGCATTTGCAGATAGTGAAGAGTCTTCATCTTTCTCTATAGGTGCAGAAATACATGACTTTACAGAGACATTGTAGCAAAGAACAGGTCGTGCATCTAGCTTGTACAGAGTGCCAGTACGAACACCCTTAGCTAACACCATTGCACCTCTAGCCATTTTGCATCCCTTACTAGAAAAAGAAACTTCTACACCAGCATCATTTAACTTACTAACAGAAAGAAGATTTCGAGCCAAACTTGGGATGTGAAGAACACCACCAATTCCTTTGACTCTCCCATCAGGAAACTGAATTCTAACCCTTCCTTTGCCAACAATCTCCAGCGTTGAATCACTTGCCAAGTATACCTTCCCACCATCATACTTCTCATACTTTGAGAACCAATCTCTATTGGATGTCATGTGAAAAGAAGCACCTGAATCAACCAACCAGACATCATTTGATGCCTGAGTTGTCAAGGTTGCTGCAATGAAGGCATCTACATCACTTTGAGAAGATTCATTGTCAGAAGTATTCTTCTTCTTCTTCTCCTTGCAGTCCTTCCTGATATGACCAGGTCGCCCACAGTTCCAACACTTTACCTTGAAATTTTTACCAGGAGACTTTGATCTCCCTTTAAACTTGGATTTCAACTTGTTTTCTTTCTTCTTACTTTTCTCCTTTGTTCTACCTCGAACAGAAAGAGCATCTTTGGCCATCTCAGAAGATTTCCTTCGCATTTCTTCAGATAGAAGCGAAGCAACCACACCATCAGTCTTGAAAGCAGTGGTTGTGCTTCCAATAGCCATCACAAGATGATCCCAATTGTCAGGTAATGAACACAACAGGAGCATGCAATGATCCTCCTCAATTTTTACACCTACAGATGCCAGCTGAGTAACACTCATATTAAATGAGTTCAGATGATCTGCAACAGATGCACCTTCGTCCATCTTCAAGGAGTACAACTTCTTTCTTAGGAATAACTTGTTTACCAGAGATTTTCCTTGGTAAATATCACCAAGCTTCTTCCACAAAGCAGCTGCAAACATCTCCTCATGAACATTCAAGAGCACAGAATCGGCTAGACTCAGTCTTATCAATCCTCTTGTTTTTCTATCAGTAAGATCCCAAGCTTCTTGGGTCGTAGTTTGTGTCTTAGTTCCAAACATTGCAATCCAGAGGTCTCTATCCACACGCAAGTCTTCTATCTTGAGTTTCCATAACTCAAAGTTGTTGCCATTAAACTTCTCAATATCTATCCTACCAGATGTACTTGCCATCTCACAACAGAAACAAGTTTAACAATGCAAGTCTCCCACTGAAACAGTATTGGTGCAAAAAACTAATTTGCCCTAGCAAGGATAACACGAACTGGCCAAGCTATGATACCACTTTGAAGGGAAAAGAATGTGGATCTACTGACCCAACAGTGTGGAATACATTCCCTTAACACCTTTACTACAAGGGAGAGAAGCAAAAACGAAAAACTAACAGTTTCTAAAACTTATAGAGATGCATACAATCATGGCAATGAGAAACCAGAAAGATAAGCAAACAAAGATGACATAGTATTTACGTGGGAAAACCCTTTCAGGTAAAAAACCCACCACACAAATTCAAAACTATTGTATTATAGTAATGAATCGATTACATACAATATCCAGACTTCTTTGTTCAGCTCACAATCACCTAGAGAGTTTTAGATCCACTGTTACAATGTTTTTACAACATACAGTTCAAAACCCTCCTCAAGAACTCACGTCCTTCTGTTCTTCAGCTCGTGACTTCAAACTTGTTATGCAACTCACGACTCAACTCAACTTGTCTAACTTATGAGAAATAACACATCTCTCATCCATATGCAATCGACTCAGAAGAGCAATGAAGTCCATCCTCAAATCACACAACTGGTCGGATCTGACAGATTTCCTACAACGAGCCGACTTTGCATTTAAAGCCATTGCTCAAAACGGTTGAGCTCGCCACCCTTCATTGACAAATGCAACTGCCACAATAACTATCTTGGTATCTGTCCAATCACTATTCAACCAGGTGCCACATGTCCAAGACCCATCAGCAATCGCAGCTGATAGAGCAACCAAAACGGTCAAACAGACATCAGGCGCAACCAAGACTTCAAGTCATTTCTAACACTGCCGGAGCCGGACTCGGAACAGGAGTCGAAACAAGACTCCACCAAAAATACACATTGTCGGAGTCGGAGTCGGAGTCGGAGATGGAACTGGAGTTGAAACATGACTCCACCGAAATTACAGGTTCAGAAACCAATTCGGTTCTGCGTCTGCCCACGGCAAAGGGGAACTCATCGGAAACAGTTCTGACCGAGGTAAGTCAACCCGGGGTCAAACCAAGACGGGAACACAAAAGACCGAAATCGAAGTCGGGGACGGAACAGGAATAGAAATAGGACTTTACAAAAAGTCCAAGATTAGGAACCAATCCGGTTCTGGTTCCGCCTCTGCCAACTGCAAGAAACAACAATCCAGAACCAGGACAAGGTGGAGGAAAACACCTCGAGGAGAATCCAAACATCCAGAAGAACCAGATCACAAAAGCAGGAGTCGGACCCAGAGTCGGAACAGAAACTAAAACAGGAACCTGGCAAATGGACATTTCCAACTTCCAAAGCTGGTTCCGCCTATGCCAGAACCTGCGAAGCGAAGCGAGAAGAAACAGACGGTAGGAAGCGGAGTCAAAGCAGGAACAAAAACCGAAACCCAGAACTTAGGCAAACAGAACAATGCCAAGTTCCATCCCGATTCTGCCTCTGCCAGAGACCCGAAACTTAGGCAAACAGAACAATGCCAAGTTCCATCCTGGTTCTACCTCCGCCAGAACTTTGCAAACAACACAAAATCACCAAGGCATGAAAATGAGGACTTCAAGCTAGAAGTTGAGACATAATTTCTCAACAATTTAGGCCTGACTGGAGACAAATGTACTTTATGTCGATATAAGACTTATGTTCTATGCTAGTTGTTTTCTCTTATACTATGATGATGGTGTTCATGGTGGTTCCTAAGTTCTAGAGAGAAATTAAACCCTACAACACTAAAATAATCAATATACAAACATTAAAATGATTAGAGAGGGTAAACCCACATTAGTTTTAACATAGAACATATAATCGAAGTCCAAATAGCCATGTGAAGGAAAGACTCTTGGTGAAGCATGAACCTGATGAACACCAATATAGGGGCTAGAGGCCAAGGGTGGAAATCAACACTATTGTGCTCTAATAATAGAACATTTCCTAGAAGAACAGGCCAATCGTAGGATGCTAGATGCTCTTTTTAAATCACACTATTCATAGAGATCATATCAAGTTTTCAAAGGCTTGGAAATCTAGAAGAAAAATCAGAAAAATAGAGAGAAACTCATAAAAATCAAACAGGGTCCATGTTCACTGGTTGCAAACCTGTTGCTATAGAGTAATTATTTTTTGCTCTCTTTGTTCTCATACATTCATCACAAAAGACACATTAGCCTTCTTTTCTCATACATTCATCAAGAAAACTACCTAAACATAGGTATATGCCCAACAAGGAGTCGGAAAAACAAAACATTAATGCAATAAGTAGAGGGAAAAATGGGGTGAAAAATATTTTTTTAATTTTTAATCAATCACCCTATTCGAGTAAGAGCTAAAACTTCATTAGTCTGACCTCTACTTATTCAACTGGGTCTGTCAACACTATTCATGACAGGAAGATAGAGAGCAAAGTTTGTTGAGATATCAAGGAAAACTAGTAATAGAAATTGTAAAAAATTTGGAGCTCATGCTCTTGGAGTTGAAAACAACATAATTCTTATTAGTATTAAAAAGTCCTTAATCTGTGAGACTTCCATCTCACATGATGTATGACAACAAAGCCCATTTTTGTAGGCATAATTTTTGATAATGCACAGTGCCATTCATTACAGTAGAAGAGGTGATGGAGATCATCCTAATGCCTATCCCCATATCATAAGAGGAGACGGTAGCCCTAATGCTAGTAGGTGTCCCCATTGTGGTCGAAGCAGTGTCTTGGTAGGAAAGATCCTTCTCATAAAATTTGTGCTTCAATCAATGCCCCTTTAGACATAAGTAGAGGGTTGTTCGATTTCTCCATGTGTGAGTTGTAAAAGAATTAAAGAATTGTAGTTGATACTAGTAAAAGGGTTCCCATCCTCAAAAATCAGGGTTGCAATTTATAGCAGTAAAAATCATATGTGAAACAGCTAATAGCTGGGACAATGCGACCTCACGTAGCTGAGACAATGTGAAAGAGAAGGGGGAGAAGAAGCATGCCAAATGAAGGGGAGCGACGAATCAAAAAAGGCCTAAAATTTGAAATGAACAAGAGACACGAATCTTACCTGTTCAAACAAGAACCAGTGTTGGTGTAGAGATTTTGAACCTTGGAGACTTTCAACGGCAGAGATCGATGGTGGCTTCATCTGTAAACAAGCTGGGGCATTTACGGAAGTTGGAGGCAGTGATCTTAGGGCAGTCAGGGAATGTATAAATGCAGATTTCAGAACAACATCCTCTTGGCAGGACGAATGTAGCCAGAAGATCTATTTTCTCTTGAGATTAGACATCGCCATTAAGGTGTGGTGTATCCGTTGCAATATTTTGTGACCTAATGCAAAAAAAGGAGAGCCACTACCTCAATGTTCACGTTGAATTGAATGGAATGCAACATTTTTGCCTGGGTTTGACAATTTTCAATTTCTTCAGGTCAGTGAAAGTTTGAGCCGCATTTCCAAAGGCAATATGATCTTCTTGCCCAGTCAGCGACAGGTTTGCAGTGAACCGGACATTGCTTGACAACGTTCGTTCCTGTTTCAGGCGTGAGATAGGTTTTCAGACAAACTATGCACTGGGCATCCCAGAGGTAAAGCCTATCAACTAATAAAAAATTACACATTGATAGGTGTATATACCTATTTTAAGAATCAATCCAAAAAAAAAGGTGTAGAGATTGTCTTATTATTAAATGGACCAGTTCCTAAAACAATGGTCAATTATAAAGTGTAGCATGTAGATGCATTAAAATATACAATTATTAAAGGCACTTTAAAGTGGAAATTTGTTATGTAACTACCTCCACCATATAATTTGTAATTGAAAGATAGAAAAAAAAACATGTAATGGGGTTGGAAGTCAGGTTTTGAGGTTCCTCTAGTTGGAAATTTCTATTTCCCAATATGTCCTATTTTTCCTTTTTTCCTTGCAAGCGTACTATAGGGCATGAAGCTTTGTTTCTTATATTTCTTTATCATTGTCACTGGAATGAAGTTTATAATATGAAATAATTTACTATTTCTCATGGATTTGATTTTTTTTTAATGAAATGTAACAATTTTTATTTAGTTATTTTTAATTGTATTTTGTTTTTACTTTCTTATATCTTTTATAATAATAGGATTTAAATGAGTAATTTACGTATCATTTATGTTGTTAAATTTGAAAATCTAATTTTGTTTTTATGATATTTCAACTTCTTTATCATGTATATTGTATTTAAGAAGAAAAGTTTCAAATATGCATGAATATACAGATATAAATGAATATGATGTGAAAAAAAAGTGCTAATCTAAATATAAATTATATTTTTCAATTTATTGAAGAAAGCATTCAACCTAAAATATTAGTAGTAATTGTTGGTGTCTCAAAATCTTCAAAAAATGAAGGTATATCAAAAAATTGTAACATTTTTTTTTTGAGACACAATATTATTAACACAGTGTCCACCATATCCTCAAAAGGTATTTCATATATATCCTTCTAAAATATTATTTGCATATTAACAACCAAATTGATGAAAAATAAATTGCACACGTTTTATCATTTTATGACATCTTAAGAAAGTAAAATCTCTTTGTGACAACTGGATGGCTTGTGAAATTAATCATTTTTTGTACACAAGTAGACATAAAGAGGTGTGGCTAAGTTGGTTATATTAAATCCCTGTGACTAGGCCATATGATCCATTTTATATGATGCTACAAAATTGTTTCCAAAATTTGGAAAAAATGGACTAGATGGTCCAACTCAAATGCTAGATTTTTCATGTGAACCATCAGGTCCCATACATATATGTTCAAATCTTCTAGATCTTTCCAATAGGGAGCTCCTCTTTCTTCCTAAATTTACATCATTATAACTTAAAATCTTAAGCATCTTTTGAAAAAGATTATTTGAAAAGTTGTTTGGATGGTCTTGCACTTTATGTAATATGATCACGCCTCTTCAATTTATCGATGAAAAATTCTTGATTTGTGATTATTTTGATCCCATAGATTAGGTACATCAAGTAAATTTTGAGAAGTATACTTGTCTCGAAACAACAATATAAAAGTTTAATCAAACTCGCATCTTAATATTGATCCAAATAAGTAAAGGCTTTTTTGTCCAAGCTATAAAATTTGAGAGGGTTGATTTTCATATTCCTACCTTAAAATAGCTCAATTGAAAGGATGTCCAAGGGTGATTAGAAAATTGGTTGAAGAACAAGCTATAAAGCAATATTTCAATTTTTTGAAAGGAAGTGATTATTATTGACTCATTCTTCAATCAATCATCATTTGCTATTTTTGGAGATTGCAAGCCCCTTTCAAGATTATTGGTGAGATTAAAAAGATATTACACCTCATTCTTTGGCATAGGATGGGTGAAGAACTCAAATTTCTAGTTTTATATTTTTATTTTTTTAAATTATACTACAGGAATCGGGTAGCATGACCCCCTATAAACTACAGTGTGCCTGGTAAAAATTTTAATGTGATCGTTTGTGTTGGCGTTACATGCCCTCTAGTACCACGGGGGTGGGAGAGACTAGACCTCGTGACCAACTGAGCTAGGGCCCCAACCCTATTTCTAGTTTTACATTTGAAATGTAGGTTTTTAACTATTTGTAAGGGATTGATATAAAAAAATGAAATGATTAGCAATGTCTTTAAAGCCAGATTATCCTAGAGAGTTCATAAAAAGGATAGATTATAAAGCATCTTGGTGTAGAATTATTTATATATTGATCCACTAAGAAATTTTTCAAAACATTAGATGTAAGTATGGTTTGATGATTTGGAGTAAGATCTTTGGGTCATGCTCCCTTCTCATATATGAGTATTAAGATGTTCAAATTTGGGGAAAAGTTAATCTTTTCAAAAGGCACTTAGATCAAAGACTATATTTTTGTCATTCATCCTAGTATTACAAAACTATGAGTTCTTTTGATGGAATGGTATTAAATCCTATCTATATGTAGTGGATTGTGTAGAAATCAAGAAATATGTCTTAACAAGGCCTAGGCACTTCAAAAATATTTTGAAATCTACTAAGTTTGAATGAACAATAAGGGTGTAACTTCAAGTGATTTGGAGTATGTGGGAAGATTTTTGCTACCTTCAAGGACCTATTGAGTAATATGTATGGAATAGCGTTTGACATTCTAAAGCCTTGCATAAGCCAATGGCTCACTTTTGGCATACAACTTGTCAAGAACCAAAATGTGAAATACAAAAAATATTTCAAGGGCCTAGAATGAATAATAAGTATTTACAATCATTTATTTTATGATAAAATTGAGATAATATTTTGGTCTACAAATAAAAGATTATATAATCGATAAAGCCATTTAGATGGATCTTCTAAATGTCAGCGTAGCCAAGATTTTTTTAAATAAAAAATATGCAAGATGAAACAAATTATCATATGCATCATGTAATGCCCCAAGCCACATGCCTAGGACACTAAATAACCAAATAACTTTTTATTTTGAAACAACAACCAAGTGTCACATTACAGAACAACATGCACACAAGTGCATAAAAAACACCACAACACAAGGACTCTAACAAAAATACAACTTCACCATTGCTACAAGCAAGGTATCACCAATGGAAGACTTATCGATCATGGGACAAATTCACCATATTAGACCTACGAGAGATTGAGCAATACCACAACAGACAGTTCGATACTAACCCAATGTGTTGTTCTCTTATGAAAACAACACACATATGGGTGAGGGAAAAATAAACCTCAAAATATCCACCAACATGTACTTGAAATATCTCACAATGCCCAAGGAAACCTATACAATGAAGGAACGACTAGAAGATACCACATCTCAACTAGACGACATGACCATGGAGTTTCCAACACTAAAAACACAAACCAACTCCCAAGAGGGATAAAACCTAACAAGGAGACTCTAACATAGGGCTTAGAACCCTATAGGATAAGACAACCCTAGGAGGCACAAGCCTCCCACCAAACTAGAACAAAAAAAATTACTTTCAAGCAACAACACATTTCCCAATGAAAGAGGTGTCATAAATATCAAGGTACAATCCTTATGAACAAGGCAAAAACATGGGAATACTCACTAGGCCAAGGAAAACAAATTTCATATACAAAGCCTCCCCAAGAATTTTCTCAAATAACTCATCCAATTAAATGATGAAAAATAGTGTGTCAGAGAACTACAATGCACCAAGAGGACACTAGCACCCAAGAAGGACACTAACATGAGTTCAAAATTATCTTACACCCATGTAGAATTACTAGATTGGTGTTGGAGTCCTAACATAGAGTTGGAATCCCAAGAATGTGTTGTATTCATTTTTCACATTGGTGTCTTTTCCTAATGTTGGCATCCTAGCTAGTAAGCTAATCAAAGTCCCCATATGGACCACCATGCCAAGAAAAAAATAATGACACGCAAGAAAAGTCACAACACAATCCAAACTCCAAAATGATAAATACAACTAGGAGACCAAGGTGAATATTGACACCCAAATTCCAAAACCACTAGCTCACAAAAGAGATTACTCCTATGGGATGGGGAGTTAATAAGAGACTCTAAGAAAAACACAAAGACACATAGGATGAGGGAGTAGG
This sequence comes from Sequoiadendron giganteum, assembly GCA_007115665.2. NCBI lineage: Eukaryota > Viridiplantae > Streptophyta > Pinopsida > Cupressales > Cupressaceae > Sequoiadendron > Sequoiadendron giganteum. Next base: position 508,112,228 of record CM021103.1, read on the forward strand.
TGTCCAAAACCTTTCATTCACCCCAAGATCCCAAGGAGATCCCCAAATGACACCTCAACAAGGTGAGTTCTCACCCCCAAAAACATTAAGGGACATAAAGGAAATCAAGGCTTTCAAGAATACCAAATTACATGTTTTCTAAGCAAAGTGTTTATTTTAAACCCAAATTGAAATGATATCTTTGATCATTTAACCCACATCACAAAAAGGGTAAAAAGCATATATAAAACCACATGTGTGCTTGACACCAACATTGAAACACGATAAAAGAAAATACAACACCGATACCACTTATGTGGTCAGTTTATATTCCTTCCAATAGGAGGTTCCAATAACATTATTACAATATGATTTGGAGGGTATAAATATCCTACGTTATATATTTTTACAAGATTAAATATAATAATAAATAAATTAAAATTGAATCCTTTTCTAACCTTGAACTTGAATTCGGAGCTCTCCAATTAGATCCTCTAATCCCTAACCGTGGATCCATTCCACCCAACCATGTGGTACCCAAAGGTCCACTCCCAAGTGTCAAGAGATCATTGCAAAGGTCACAAACACACTCACACCAAACATGGGAGTAAGGCTCACACACATGCCAAACACGATGCATAAAAAAGGGTATGAACAATATACAATAATAAGTCAACCAATCATACAATATGGCTAAGGATATGCACATGCTAGTTGTAACAACCAACAACCACAAGGACGAGGGAACTAGTGAGAAGCAAGGAGTGTCATCACAAAGCACAAAGAGATGGCTTTGGACCTGAGTATGTATTTTTGTCATAAATTTGAATGAATTAATTAAGTGGAATCCACCACCCAATCGAGTGTGGCATTCCCTTGGTCAATCATATTTATCCTATGCAAGTGCTTGAGCTATGCCATCAAAATAACATTATTAGCTCAACCAATTACACAATTTCATGAATTCTCACTTGAATTACAACTCTACAATTGTTGTAGCCAAAAAATCACCTTTGGGCTTGGGGCAACGTGTAGAGCCACTCCTCCCTAACCCTAGACCTCAATCCTAGGCTCTCCATGCACCAATTTGACCAATTGGGCATTGCACATAAAACAATGCACAAATATGACATACAAAAATGAACATAATTTCAAAACATTCACATCGAAAATTTATCAAGGATACTTGAATCATCCCAATCTATTTCATTCAAAAAAAATTATAATTTCAATTTTTCTAAATAATTTTTGTCACGTAAACAATAGAATTCTTCAAGACTCCATTAAAGAAAGCTTGATTTTCACAACATGGCATAAAGTAATGAACATTATTTTAATGCACTCACAATGAAAAATAATTAAGGAGAAATGAAATATCAAATTAAAATTATTCCAAATTCACTTTTAGAATTCAAATTTTCTAATTTATTTTAATACCAAAAACCAAAAATTTAGCTTTAAACTCCATTCATGAAAGCTTGATTTTTCTTCATTTTTTTTTATACTAGCATTTTTTTAAAACAAAATACACTCTTTTGATATTACAATTCACAACAACTAGTTCATAACAAAAAAATTATATTTCGATCATTTTGAAAAAGAATTGCCATAGTAAGGGCACAAATGGGGATTTAATATATATGCATATATGCTCATAATTCAAACTAAGAATGGGGTCATTTTCTACCTTAAGGGTGAGTATGGAAATCAAACACCAAAAGAATGCAAGAAACAAAGAGAATAGATTTACCTCTCATTTTGATTTCACCAAAAACATGATTTCTCATTTTTTGTCCAAAATAAGAAATGGAATCACTCGCACAATGCGAGCACCTTCAATTCCCCCCATTATCATGCAATCTTCAAACTCATCCAATCCAAAAACCATTTCCAATTCATAAATTTCAAATTTCCAAGGGAGAGGGTTTTAGAGCTATTTTCAAACAAAAAAATGCAAGAATGAAATAAAAACCAAGTTTCTTTTACTTTATGCCCTTTTTTCTATTTTTCAATTTTTCCTATTTTCTTTTTACTTGAAATTTATTTCCCTTTTTTCTCCAAAAACACGTTTCATGATAAACTAAAATGCTCAAATGATTCCTTTTGCAATTTTAAAGTAAAACTAATTAACTTTATTCAACACATCATTCATATGCCAATGAAATAATTTCAATTTAAATGCTAAATGCACCCAATTAAAATATAATTCTTATTGTAATTTAACTTGACAATATTTTCCTTTTTCCAAATTCAAAAAAAGCATTTAACTAATCAAAAAACACTAATTAATTCATCAAAAATGTTTACAAAAGTACAAGAAATAAACCATTAAATTAGAACATGCAATTACAAGTAACCCACAACACAAATGGACTCATGAATCGCCTCCAACTCGGATATGGGTATGCACAAGTTCACACATGAAATACCTTGTACTCAATTTGAGTATGGTAGGGAACAATGAATCAATGAGGCCCAATATGTTATCTCCAAAATAACCACCATCGGGGAATAACTCAAACCTACTAATGCGGGTGGAGAAATACCATGTACCTGCATCCTCAAATCAAACATCAAATGTATCTACTCATTATATAATAGTTGAAGCAATACATACACACCCAACAGGGTATTATATTACATACATCACATAAGCATGGACATATGATCATCAATCCATCATCTAGTATCTGAAAATACATGATTATAATGCTAAATATAACTATCTCAGGGAAATGAATATGTGGGAATTACATATAAAGATGTAAAATATAGGGAATATCCTTTCATATAAAGGCAACAATGAGGAGGTGAGAAAGTAGGAGTGAAACTCTGACTAGCCCTTCAAATTTGAAACAAATGTAGGACTTTGTGGACAAGTATAAGGAAACATAGCGAATCCATATGAGATGAGATAAAAAGTGAGATGTCCCTCTAAGTGAATTCAAGAGTATGTGAATAGAACCAACAAGATACTAGTAAAAGCAAACTACATAAGCAATAACTAATTTTCCACAAGCACCCTCCCCTAAATGATACTTAGGGAGAAAGTTAAAGCTTAAAATATCAGTCCCAACAATTAGGCCTAATAAGGTACTCATGTATAGTAAAAGTATCACAAATGAAGTGAAGAAACCCAATGGAAACAAAACTCCTCCCCAAAAGAAATAATGAGAAGGATAAAACCTCCTTAAAGATGTCCTATAAAGATAGGAACGTGAAGATGGATTCCTAAAGCATATAGTTGTAAACTCTACCAAATAAGAAGTGATGTTTTTTGCTAGAATCAACAAACCTCCAATGGTTGTAGATCAAAAAAAGACAAATATTGCATGAATGACATCAAGTACACTACTCAACCATGAATACACATTTGACACAAAAGGAAAAAAACACTCTATGAAGTTGAAGATGTAGTTCGTACTATGATTAAGGAGCACAAAATCATTGCATGAGTAACCTATGGTATACTAATAAATGTGCATGGTGCTCTACATAAATAATAGAATCTCATGAATATTGATTAACTAAAAGTTGCTCTACTTAAACCAAGGAAGCATTAGCATAACCATGTAATGATACCCCCCTTAATGCTAACAAGAGAGGGGTTATTGATAGATAAATTGAAATGTGGCATATAAGTGTGCAAAATTATGTATAAGCAACACCAAATCCAATATGATACATAAATAATAGTGCAAAAATTATGCAAAAACTAAGGCACACATGCATGAGGCAAGAATCGCTAGGATTTTTTTTTTGTCGTGGAGGAACACTCACTTGACAAAGTTGTGATAGAAAAATATAAATAACTACATAATCTCCCATGGCACTTTATAGTATAGTGCAAGTACAAAAGAGGCGTGATAGGTATGCAAAATTCTCTCAAAAAACAAAAATTAGATAGGCACTTTATTTAGTGTGTTTACAAACATGTGTGCTTGTGTAGAGTTCTTACAAATGTCCTAAGAAGGACAAGTTTAGTTTATGTTATGAGGTGAACAAATAAGACAAAACAATCATGTCTTACAAACTTCAAATAAATGATAAAAAACTTAAAGATTAAAACTCCTCACTACTCAATCAATGAACCCCTCTACCAATTTACAATTATATACCACTTTATATAACACATTTACGATTTCTACAAAATGGACTTGATGACATACGTTTACAAATATTCAAAATAGAGACATATATTGAAAGTACAATTCTAGAACACTATCAAGAAAAACTAACAACACCATTATACGATGCTCAAAAAATAGGACCCAAAGAGAAGTGTATGTGTCCGAACAAGCCCTTTGAAGTTCCAAAAATGAGAACTAAGCAAGGTGACCTCTAAAAATCTATGATTTTGAAAAAATTGTACATCAATTTTGCAAACGGACCACACCATGATCTAGGACATGAAAATCCCCAAAACAATTGCATGGAAAAATGTATTTGTATGGCTATAAAACACACTTCTAAAGTTGAGCCAAAAAAATCAAATGGGCCAATGGTGACGAGTCTAACTTTAGGGGAGAAGGTGAATGATTTCATGCTAACATCAAAAGGAATATTCTAAGATGTTGATAAAATATTCCCATACCACTCACCTTGTGCCAAAAAATAGTCATGCATGTCAAGCCATCCCTCTATATTGATAAACCACTAACTATCCATGCCTTCTTTTTGAAATTGTGGTTTGTCACTAGCAAGTGGCACTGGAGGGTGTCGCCACTAGTGGTGTGAAGATGGAGGTCACCACTACAAAGGAAGTGCCAATGGCGGTAGAAATAGGTGATGACATCGCTACAAGGCAATGTCTATGCAAGCAACAAAATGCACCGCACAAATCCGTATTTGTCTGAAGCCCATATTTATCAAAAGCCCTCGTGTTAGTCAAGAATTTTTTTCACGCGCACTAACAATTTAAACCTCTCACACAAAATGTCTTCAATACTATTTTTTTAATATTTTCTTTTCAAATGCCAAAAATCTAAGTTAATTTCTTTCATACGGTAAAAAAATATGTATATTTACCATATAAAAGAAATTAACTTAGATTTTTTTTTGGCATTTGAAAAGAAAATATTAAAAACATATCATTGAAGGCATTTTGTGCGAGGGGTTTAAATTGCCAGTACACGTGAAAAAACTCCCTGACAAACACGAGGGCTTCTAACAAATACGGATTTGTGTGGTGCATTTCTGTTGTCTGCATAGACATTGTCTTGCTACAATGGGGAGGCAACAAGTAAAACACAGTTGACTACTCTAATAGTAAGCATCATATAAGATGATGTCACTATATTGTACCCTGCGCAAAATCTAAAATAATAATTAAAAAAATTCCCTTCCTCATACAATACCAACCAAAGCCACGTAGGTATAAACTTTGAGGTTGTGGCATGATGGCATAGGTTTGATGTAGAGGTCATATGGTATGAATTCATATTGACTGTACAGATTTATGTATGGAGACCATTGATGGCCTCTTCAAAAAATTACTAGAACTCTTTGTCGCCAAAAATATGATATATATAAAAATTTATTTTTCGAGTCTTTTGAGTGCATTGGCGATGCATTGTTTAAAATTTGATATTCATGGCCCTTGCAAACTCAAAAATGAAAGGGAAAGGTCTTGCAAGATTTCTCTAATATCATGTTGGTGCAACCAAAATCTACTTGTAAAATCAAATATTACACAAAATGAAAATGCAAGTCATATGCATCAACATGTAAAATATACAGAAGAGTCTTGCATATAAAGGCAAGGATGAGGAGGTGATAAGGTAGGAGTGAAACTTTGACTAGATCTATAAATATGAAACATGTTTAAGACTGTATGGACAATTCTAGGGACACATAGTGAGTCCACATGAGGTGAGACAAAAGGTGAGATGTTTTTCTAAGTGAGCTTAAGAGTACCGTGAATAAAACTAAGTAGATATTAGGTGAAAATAAACTAGAAAGATTATAACACTTTTCATACTAGCACTAAATATAATTTATATGTATTGAAAAAATGAAATCTTGATGATTCTAACATGGTTTGCCTCATTGAGGTTTGTACTTGACAAATGTGACTTTTAAAGACATAAATATTGGATTGCATTTTGCTAATTCAATTAAGGGTGGTTATTTGCCTAATTTTTTGAGATTTGCAATCCAACTCCAAATCAAAAGATTGGCAATAGAATGTGATTCACAAATTCGTATTAGGACTGCAAAAGGTTGAAGCATGCATAGCTGGAGTTCAACAAGAATGGTAAAATTAAATCTTGTAAAACAGTGTTTTGCAAATACCCCCTTTAGCCATTGTCACAAAGAAACCAATAGAGTGGGAAGCATGTTCACCAATATAAGGTCACAATTGTCATTGATAGAAATTTAAGCCATGAAAACAACATGAAATATGGTTCGATGATTTTGAATTGGAATCATATTTGGCAATTATCATCCAAGAGGATCTATATGACATCATCAAAAGGATTTTGTAGGTGGCGATAGGAAGCTATGTAGAATTTAAACAACAATCAACATTACATCAATATCTTGCTTATGGCTTTAATCTATCACTCTTGTATTGTCCAAAAAGGGTAAAGACTTCATGGTTAAAACAAGCATGTACATTGTTGTGATTTTACATTTCAATTTGTTAACCATTAATCCTCAAAGTCACAAAAGTCTTTTAATGCCATGATACGCCTATATTAGGTTTGACCCTTGTCTCTATAATAAACACTAATTTACCACTCCCATAATGCACACATTTTTATGTTTGAGATTGCACCATATATGTACTTTCAAGAAGAAAATGTTCACACTAGTTTGGTCTAGAGTTCCAAATACTTGCTTAGAGATTTTGATACTAAGACAAATTTGCATCATTGTTCTTTTAGTCTAGATCATCTTATTTGCAACATATGAGGACATTTCTGCCAAGGACTTGAATATTTATCAAATTTTATATCCTTGTCCTAGTTGGCTTGAGCATCTTTTACGATAGTATTTGTTACACCTGGTCTTATTAAGGTGCTAACCAAAGAAGCAAAAATTGTGATCATACTCGATTAATCATGGAACGATATATTCACTGATTTTTTCCCCATTAAATTCACATTTTAAAAAAAAATTGTTGACTCTGGTTTTAATTGGTTTTAACTCGATTTTTGGTTGTTTATAAACACAATTTTAGGGTTCTTTCCTACACAATAATACTTACACATGATTTCAATGTTTTTCCATGCATTTTGATGGGATTTTTTAGATTTCAGTGGGTTTTTGTGTAACAAACTAGGGTTCCATCTTTGCATAAAAAATGTGAAATTATTTATTGTGTTTGAATGTGCTCTTTTAAGATTTTAGTGGGTTTTTTGTATAATGAACTAAGGTTTCGTCTAGCTATGAGTCCACAAAAAAGCCAAACTAAAATTTCAAGCACATCCCACTTAATAAATTATATTTTTATAGTATTTAAAAATATAATTAAATTTAAAATATTTATATAGTATTAAAAATATAATAAAATTTTAAAAAATTATTAATATGTATGATTCTATAAATTAAGAAGACACATTGTATTTTTAATTAATATTATTATATTTTTTTAATTAAATTTTTTTGGGGACTATTATTCAATGATTCTTTTGATTAGATATTTTTTATTTATGAAGAATTATTTATTTTATTTTATGACATAGTAGGGTTTATGCCTTTGTATTAAACACACGACAAGAGATTCCAATGAGAATAGGTTTAATATTTAGTTTTTCGTGAACAAAACTTGTACAAAGTTTTTTCCAAGAAAACTTCATAGGCATCATTTAAACGATTGATAAATCAATTAAAAAGTGACTACTTCATTAAAAGAGACAAAACACTCTAGAAAATATATAGTTGTTCTTTGTATAAAAAATTATATTCTATTTTTAACAAAAGTTTTTATAAAACATTATTGGTTTTCCTTTATAATGTTATCATGAAGGTTGTTCCTAAGAGAACTAAAGGGGACCCAAGGGCCACCCAAACCAAAAATAAATTTAAAATATTTTATTTTTTATTTGTAAAACATTTTCATAAACAAAAATGTGTCAAATACCTAAATTCGCCATTAAAAGATAAAATTGTGAAAATGATGTGCGCCATGAAAGTTTGTGTGATTTCAAAAGCATTGCCCCCAAACCCCCACGAGAAGCACTACCCCTCAACCTTGCTAAGAGCATTGCTCCTAGACCCCCATGAGGGGTGCTACCCCTCAACACCATTGGGGCCTCCACTAGTTATTAGGATCTCTTGTCACATAAGAAACTTAATTACAATGAGGGAGTGGTAAAAAATCAAAATCTAACTCTTAACTATGTCGACGTAGATGTTATGATTGCAGAACTTGCCAAAAATCTCTTTAGATGAGACAAATTGTACATATGGCATGGCTAGTGGAAGTGGCATTGTAACTCATTGCCCCCAAAACCCCATGAGGGGCACTACCCCTCAATCCCATTGATTGTCAACTAGAGCCCCATGAGAGACATTGCCCCTTGCCCATGCTAGGGGCTACCACCCTACTCTCATTTTTATTCTGTCTATATCTCTATGCTATTAAAATGCCTTTAAATTAAAAAAAATAGTATATTTTTCTTTATTTTTTACATGTTTTGCTCATCCGTTTTAGATCTCATACTTTTTTTTGTGATTTTTTCCCCAAAAGATTTTTGCTGCTATGATGTGTTATTTCATTTTTAGAATCTACATCTGATGTACCTTATTTTGCTATTTTCTTTGCCAATATATTGATGTCTTTTGTATATTCACTGCCCAATCAAGTCTTTGGCTTCTCAAACTAGATTCACGTTTTTGTCACCCTGTACTGCTATCAATGTCATTTTTTAAGCCTTGATAAGATGATTTGATTTGAATGAAGAATTATCATATTTGTAAAGAGTTTTTTTTTATACTTGCAAGTATATAAAAAATTAAATCAATTAAAAAGTAACTACTTCATTAAAAGAGACAAAACACTCTAGAAAATATGAAGTTGTTCTTTGTATAAAAAATTATATTCTATTTTTCACAAAAGTTTTTATAAAACATTATTGGCTTTCCTTTATAATGTTGTCATGAAGGTTGTTCCTAAGCGAACTAAAGGGGACCCAAGGGCCACCCAAACCAAAAATAAATTTAAATATTTTATTTTTTATTTATAAAACATTTTCATAAACAAAAATGTGTTAAATACCTAAATTCACCATTAAAAGATAAAATTGTGAAAATGATATGACATGGCTAGTGGAAGTGGCATTGTAACTCATTGCCCCAAAAACCCCATGAGGGGCACTACCCCTCAATCCCATTGATTGTCAACTAGAGCCCCATGAGAGACATTGCCCCTTGCCCATGCTAGAGACTACCACCCTACTCTCATTTTTATTCTCTCTATATCTCTATGCTATTAAAATGCCTTTAAATTAAAAAATACTATTTATTTTTTCTTTTAATAGTATATTTTTCTTTCTTTTTTACATGTTTTGCTAATCCGTTTTTCTCCTCAATTTTTTTGAAAAAATCTCGTACTTTTGGTTTGTGATTTTTTCCCCAAAAGATTTTTGCTGATATGATGTGTTATTTCATTTTTAGAATCTACATCTGATGTGCCTTCTTTTGCTATTTTCTTTGCCAATCTATTGATGTCTTTTGTATATTCACTGCCCAATCAAGTCTTTGGCTTCTCAAACTAGATTCACTTTTTTTGTCACCCTGTACTGCTATCAATGTCATTGTTTCAGCCTTGATAAGATGATTTGATTTGAATGAAGAATTATCATATTTGTAAAGAGTTTTTTTTATCCCTGCAAGTATGCCACTACCGGTCGATAATTTATGTAGACCAATGGTACTTCGTAGCATAATATAGTTCAGACTTTTATACTAGCACTGTTCTGTGAATCTGTAGTTGTCAAGTACAGAATATTATAAGAGTCGATCAAAATTATTCGTCCACTTAGACACTAATCATTATGTCATCTTGCAAGAAAGATACTAACAGAAATATTTCCTACCTTCAAATTGAAATTGATAGAAAGCAACTTTGGTTTGAGTAAAAATACGTACATGAGATCCTCAGTGTTACCAAAGTCAACTGCAAAATTATATGACATTAACTAATTTTACTGTGCACCTAACAGTCTCACATTTGAAAATGAATGAAGCAAAAATGAAAAATCCCTAAAATAATTTATACTTAAAACTGTTCTATTTACCAACAATTTTGAAAAAAAAAAATTTAATTGATGTTGAAATTTGTTGACAGTGAAATTTGAACATAGCTACATAGAGATTTGCTTTAATAAGCATCCTAGTTCTCAGGAATCCTTCAATTTGGCTAGTTATCACATTCAGTATATGTGTAAATGTTAAAGGTGCATAATTATAAAAGAAATAAATGAACAAAAATTCTTTTGCATTTAGAGAGGGATGATGAAATCCTGAAAAGAGTGGTTTTGTTGTGTTCTTTCAATGTTTCTATTCCAATCCTCAAATATCAGCTTCTCAAGAAGCAAATTAGCAAAAAACCAATGCATCATCTCAAGCATATCATGGAAATTATCTGACTTAAGTCACTGCTAAAGATTTATAACCTGGATATATAAACACATTAACTTCAGACCGTTTAATACATATGGGCCTAAAGGATCTTATGCTGAAAATCCATAACAAGTTTGTCAACCACTGCCACAACAGTGGCACCAACAACAAACCCTGAATAACAAAAGAAACAATTAGGGTAAGGGAAACTTCCAAAATGAATGCCATATCAACATCAAGCATGACATGACAGTACCATTTTTTGACTTGGCCATAGATCAACCCTAGAAAGAACACAACTGCTTAGTGTTAATACTGAAATTGCTAGTAGTATTGTTGGCCAAGCCTTAACAAAGAGAATACGACATAATATTGAAGTATGCAAAGCAGCAATACCATCTACATCATGGATGTTCATAATATCTGCCACAATACACTATGAATCAATAAAATTGAAGAAACTTCAGTTGATTGACAAGCAATAATATTCCTGAATAAAATGGAATATTATTTCATACAGAGGAGATCAAATTCCTTCAAACTACACCAGTAAGTACTCACCCGGCTTCTGCTAACTCAGATTGAACATATTATGTTCCAAAATTTTGGCTGATCCCAACTAAGTGCATAGTCAATAATGATATTTAATGGAAAATTTCCAAACTGTCATCAAGTTATGGAAAAATTTCAAATATGTTCCCCTAAGCATTCTTGCTTCTGCGGAAGATTCTACAAGTCCAAATTCAAGCCATTATTTATCAGGGTTACACTGCCAGCAAACATTTATGCAAGTGGCTAATTTTTTTGTTGTTCAAGGCCAGCAGCTTCCATTGCCATTTGTTTCAATTTCCAAAAGAACATCTTGATGAAAGAATTTATCATGAAGGGCCTTGACACACTGTTCTGCCTCACTGTCATTGACAATCAAAGAAATATTTACCTGCAAACAAGAGAAGAACAAATCAATAAATCCTAAGCACATCTACCACTGACTTGCAACCAGCCAATGCTTAACAAAAATGAAGCCATTCGTCGGTAAGAACATCAGACCTTGGATGCTCCTTGAGAAATCATCTGTACATTTACTCCATTGGACCTAAGCACACAGAATACCTGCAAGTCCAAACCAAAACTACAATATAAGAACCATGTATCCAGATGCTGCAGCAAACGCTGCTCAACAAGTTCATTCCTTAGCTTTGGTCACTCAATTAATGAGTTATTCATTTGTTACTTTAATGTACTTTTCACTCATCCCTTTAATGAACTTTATTAAGGCATATTTCGTTAGGCCATTGCAAGGCTTCATTGAAGATGTATGTACAAGATTTTACAAGCACAACCTATCTGGCCTAAGAGCTCTATGCAGTTATCCCACAAAGACAAAATAGCAAAATAGGGGCTTCAAAGAAGAGATCGAACCTTCTCCAGTATGAGAGAGGAACGTTGAACATTTCCAATTAAAGATATGATAGACCTATTCTGAACAAGATGCACAACAGCGATTTTTTCAAGCTCTTCAATCATTCGATCCAGTTCCTGTCAAGTCAGATACATGATGAAATATGTCCAAAAAAAGCAGAAGTAGAAATCAAAATTTTGACTGTATTTCTGCACATCAAGATTTATATACATCAATGTGGAACAACTTAAGAACTGCAAGCATTCCTACTTTTTCCAAGTTGATGGAGAAGCATCCATTAATAGTCTCAGGGTGTTCAAAACCATAACAAAAAGCATTTCAGCTGCCAATAAAAAACTATATTTGTTCATGCTTCTCATTTACATAGCAACCAATGTGTTAAAAATTGACGCGCAAAATTTAAATTGTTGCGTCCCTAGAAATCATAGGAGAGTATACATGACGAAAAATAGATTGACAAAGGATAAATAGAATAGATTCATGTTATGAAACTAACATGAGCATTGAACCAAAGCCATAAATACAATGAAATAAAACAAATGTTGTATGCAAAGGAAACCCTGTTTTTCTTAAATATACCTGAAAAAATAAATCTGAACAATATAAAAACTGACCAAGGATTTCAGTGACCCCTTTCCGAAACAACAAGAGCTAAAGTTAAAACTTAAAACACCATCATTATAGTGGGTTTAGCAACTCGAGATTAATACTCCAAAGTTCAGAATAAAAATCTACTGGTAATGATCGCAAAGCACAATCTCCTAAAATAACAACATACAAAACCTGATGAGGTCTTGCCTGCTTGATGAGCTCTCTACTCCAAATCTTTGATGGATCCAATGTGAGGGATATGCTGACTTCGCTAGTAGCAACAACATCAACTGAAATACCCAGTTCTTCGAATATAGAGAATACCTGCATTACATGGGATAAGTGGTATGAAAAACTAGAACCCTTTGCTTAAATTTTAGCAGCATTTAAATATGCAACATACACTTTCTCCTATGAATTCATAAATTAAAAGGCTTACCTTTGCAAGAAACCCAAATTGACCTAGCATGCGTGTGCTTACAATGTCAAGCATTGTAACATTGCGCTTCAACACTATGCTTGTCAGCAATGCCTGCAAGGTAAACATATTTCATATTAGAGGTACTTATGTGTAAATCTCAACATTTTTCAAAGGAAACATAAGAGGGATTCCTTTCATGTTCTAGCTACATCTATTACATGCCATTCAATCTTAAATGTTTCTTTATATAATTAAAAATTAAAATATTTAATCTACCTTGCTCATATCTCTAGTTTTAGTGATAAGCGTGCCTGGAGCTTGTGGATTGTAAGAATTCTTGACCCTTACAGGAACCTCGCCCTCCCTTGCAGGCCTCATTGATTGTGGATGCAAAACCTAAAGATAAATTAGAAAAGCTATTAAAGACCTTATCTTGCTCAAACAACTAAAAAACATTCTCAGAAGCTAGTCATAAATTAGTGGCATAAATACCCAATATTTAAAATGACAAGCAGGTAAAAACCAAAGGAAAATAGAGATATCTGTGCAAGATGGAGAAATTTTAATAAGAATCTAACATGCGAGTTAAAGCTTATTTAAGAATAATGTATCTCAATGGAAGGAGCATTGTTGTGCAATCTAATTACCAGAAGGAAGAAACATCAATTTACAAAATGTTAGGAAGTGCAGAAATGGCATAATAGAACACACATGAAGAAAGATTGAAAATATGTTTGTAAGGTCAAAACAAATGTTACCCTGGACAATACATCAACTGGAGCATTATAAATAAATCCGTATAAGCAAGGAAGCATGTCAATGTTGAGTGGTCAGTACAATCTAGGTTCCAAGTTGATTACATGGTACACCCAAGTATACTTACATGATCTTCTACACATTTATTAATTCCATCTTGCATGAGATAAAATTGCTCTGAGATAAGGCATAGGTTACAACTAGATCACAAAAGTATGAAAAAACCTAACACTATTTCTACAACTACTGGGAACAAGAGAAATGTGATTATATTGAAATTGTTTGGCCTCTCACCAATCAGGACTAGTGACTACTTCAAATGGGCAACAAAGTCAATGCCTGCAAGGGAAACTAAAAGTAAAAGTGTGAACTGAAAGGACCAAAGCTTGCATGTCCATGCAAGTCTGGAAGATCAAGAATCCCACAAGACTATCTACTTCAAAGATCCATTATGAATCAAACATATTCCATTCGCATTGAAGAGAAGCAAGTCACAAAAGCTTTGCAACTTATTACAGTGCTTTCCCACAAAAAACTAATCCTCGCTACAATCAAGCCAGCAAATGTGGCTAAGACAACTTCATAGACTTGCTCATTAAATCTCCTACAATATCCCTGCTGATCATGGAGACATCAATCATACATTCATCTTACTGGGCTCATTCCCATGGCTCGGACAATAAAATTGCAGCCCCCTTACAGAATTGACACTTGCACTATTCGATGCCCTAGACAACTACTAGACACAAACAGCCAGAAAATTGGCTCAACAACCAATCCTCAGATTATCTTACATTCATGCATATATACCTTTCTGTTACAATCAGCCTCATGGGCATAGGTGATCAGTCAAAACAGTTTTTATATAGATAAGGCAGCCTCTGCAGTCACTAGTTTTGATCAGCATACAATGGAAGAGAAGATTGCACCTGGAAGTTAGAGAAAATCAACCTTGAACCTGCATATCAATACAAAGAACAGGGGAGAAGATCAATCACCAGGCCTACAAGTCAACCCCTCTTAGTATAGGAGTACAAAACCAATGCACATGTATTAAATGCAGTCCATCAAGCTCTTGTCGCAGAAGTTGCAGCCCATGCCCATAAATGGTAGTTGGTCATCCCAAGGAAAAAAGTGCCCTAAACGCAGGCCCACCAAACAATTATCACATCACAACAGGACAAAAGTGGCAACATAGGCCTAGAGCAAGGAAAGTGATAACCTGCATGTTTCATGTCATGCATTGAATGCACCAAGACAGGAAAACCATCGATCATAAGTGGCCACTGCTGCAATATGCCCACTATGAAAATAAAACCTCCTATAGCATAGCACTTGGCCCCTTGAAAGTGAAATTATTCCTATGTGCATATAGACATCCACCCTACAATTGAAACCAAGACCACATGCAATAGAACATCCTCTTGATGTTGCCACATAGCAAAAGAGTTGCCTGTGCAAAGATAGCCAAGCCTATTGCACAAGCAACAAGGGAAGAATCCCTAAGAATGAATATTAGGGCATGGGTTTGCAAGTTGACATTGGGCGGGCATGGGTCCACAAGTTGACACAAGGCCCAAGAATTTGTACCATTGATTGCCAAGAATGAGAGAACATCCATTGGGCATCGAGGTGAAGCCATCGATCATAAGGAACAACTAGTACCTTCCCGAATCCATTGTGTCATCACTGAGAATCTGAGATTGAAAAGTCAACATCCAAGCAATTTAGTCTATCAAACTGGTAAGGACAGAGAAGCAAGTTAACACATTTGAATTATGCCATGAGTCAACAGCCTTGGATATGCTAGAGATTGTATCCAGAATCAACAGTTGTTTTGAGACCACATGAGTAAGAGCACAAACAAAATGCATAGAAAAGTCAAAAGCAGCCAAAAAGGAGAACACATGGCACTCATGGACTGGACCGCGCAAGAGGAAGATCCACCACAAAGAAGAGAAAACCACATCAATAGGGCCTTGGGCCTGATGCCACCAAAGGCAACATGTGGGGGACAAAGACTCACGAACGAGAACACATGGATTACCACAAAGAATCATCCACCTACAAAGGAAGGAGATGGAGCCCACCACTGACATCACACCAAGGACACCTAACACCATATATTTGGCCCATGTGTACAGTATCAAAATCGAGTTGACATAGGAGTACATGTGAACTAACATGAACGTGCCACACATAAGACAAATGCCACAAGGAATCGGCCACATCGCAAAGGATAACGATCGAGCATATTAGATTGTACTGAACATCATGGGGGCAAAAGAGATCATATAGTTAGTGCATGACACACAAAGGAACTTGTACGTTGAAGGAATGGACCACTGCGAAGTGAGTGTGAGCCACCAAAAGGGTAGCAACACATAGTGATAGCAGAGGTAGTAGTGGCAAGTAGGTTGAAACCGAGAGCAATGACCAAAGGCAAAAAAGGAAACAATATTTTAGCGTTAAGCAGAAGCAGAAGGTGACCAAAGGTGGGGACCAAGGGCTTAGCAGCCAAAGGTAAGTGTAGCAACTAAAGAATTGAGAACGGCTAGGGCAGTCGTGTGTTATAGGATTTTGGCCACCAAGTGGTAGACTTAATGTTAAGCCGATGGCACACATGCTATAAGTTGTCTGCTTAAAAGCAATAAAGGGTCTACACCAAAATAGAAAATAAAATTCTTGGGCTTGGGCAGACAAACAATTATGAATGTTGGGCCACTAAAATATGAGTTAAGGCAAGCAAAACAAAGGGGAACTTAGGATTTAAGGCACTAGAGCCACCATTAGAGCAAAATAATCTAAACCAGGAACATGAGACATTATGAGCAAGCACCAAATGACAACTTCAGGCAAAGAGAACACCAAGAAGACCACAGTGACATAAAAGACACTGCCCTCAAGGGCACATGATAAAACCAATTTTATCAATAGGAGGTCATGCCAACAGAATGGAGTCCATTGGTTGGTCATTATGAGTAAGTTAGTTTCAAAGCATACAAAACCAGAGATGCACATGTAGGGTCTGGTCACAGAAACAATGATACAAGCCAGCCCCAGGCCCCAAATGGAAAACCTTAAAAATGGAAAGAACCATAAGGGTTACCAAAAGCCACAAGGAGGAATATGAATGTCAGGAAACCAGGCAGAAAATACTGCCAACAGAATCCAAGACAAAAAACAGCTTGCCAAATTTTAGCCGAGTCCAAGTCTCAACACTATGCTAAACACAAACATTTTAACTTCATCTTACATCCATTATTAATTTAAAGAACCAGCAAATCACCAACACAATGCTTACCTGGGCACCAAAGTAAGCAAGTTCTGCCGCTTCATCAAAGGTCAAAAAGGGTACAGGCTCTGCCTTAGAATAGATGTTAGGATCACATGTCAGTACTCCATCCACATCCTTCCATACCTGCGCACTATGAAAATATTTTGAGTCACTCATCCGAATTTTTGCATCCTTATATTCAGGCTCCATGTGTATAAACTATATAGTATAATGTCTAAGCAAAAGCAAATATCATTGTCGAAAGTGTATGAGTCATTCACTTCAGCATTACAGAAAGATAAAACAACTTGGTAAGTTGTCCCATAGGTTATATTTGGCCTCATGCACATTAAAAGCTTTCTATTCTATTCTATTCAACAGCCACATATGTTCAGATAAATACATTCAAAAAAGGATTACAGAAGACAGTGAAGTTCAAGTGTAGTGGCAATCAAGAGCTTCATTTGTTAACACCTAGTCATATATAGCATTGCCTTCAAACGATATATGAAACCCACCTGAATCTCTCTCAAGCCTAAAGCTTTGCCTATAGCTGTTGCAGTTAGGTCACTCCCACCTCTACCCAAGGTGGTAACAGCAGAGGTTTTCCAGCCCTGCTCATTGGAACAGTCAGACTGAAATTAGAACTGGCTGTTAAATGCACACCATGCATATAGTTTTGGGTACATATCTCTGTAAGTGTCACTTTATAATGCTCAATTTGAGGTCTAGCAACTTGCACTAACTGGATGAAATACCTTTCCAAGAAAACCAGTCACAATGGGAATTGCCGGATCCTTTAGCCAGTCACTATGCAATCTTTTCGCCACAGCAGGATAAGTTGCCTCCAAAATATCAGCATTTGTGAACTCATCGGTTGTAATGAATCCAATGTCGAAAGCATCATACTGCACATTAGTTTCCAGGTTAGAATAACTGATAATCTTCCTTTTATTTAACAAAACAGAAAACATTCAAAAAAAGAAATTATATTAATGTCTGTCGATGACCAAAAGTAGGTCAATGGGACTAGAGTTACAGCAGTTAAATAGGAAGTTCTAGGAAGAAAGAACCCTAGAATCAAAATAATAATACATAAGATAAAATAATGCACTGTGCCACTTAAAGTAGCAATGTGATTAATTTGAATTAGTACAATCAATTAATTCTAAACTATCAGCATAGTCACTAATCTTTAATCCAATGTCAAATGCATCCATACACCACTTTTCATTTTAAACCAACTGCAAATTCTCTTTCCATACATTTTCTGTGAAAATAAAATTGTCTACACAGAAGCACAAAGAACCCATGGATCTTTTCAAAAATATTTTTAGTTGGATCAACTTCAAAATCATTCAATGGCAAATATTGAATTTCTTGACCTTGGGAAATTAAGATTAAGAACAAACATTTGCACCCTTACTTCTTAGACATGGAAAACATGAAAAGAAAATAAGGGTAAATGGGTAGACTGTCCTGATAAAATAAATGAAAATTGAAGGGTAAAACAGAAAGATTTTCCCCATTTAAAAAAGTGTATAATTCAGCTAGGAAGATCATTTAAATTTCTGAACATTCCATTACAATTTATAAGAAAGACCAAAGATAATGAAATTTTTAAAAAGAGTGCTACATTTCGGACTTTGTATATAAATCAGTCCATCTATCCATGCAGAATGCAGAATAAGGCATAAGTTTGCTCTCCTTACATATGCAATCTCACTAGTTGTATAATTTAAAGCTCTAAATTTTCCAACAAAACATGTAATGTATTTGAAGTGAAGATATCCAGCAGCAGGTAACATGACACACCTGCCGAGCTTTTGCACCAATCTTGTTTAGGTGAGCTGCAAAAATTCTTGTTGACATGCGTTCCCCAAAAGAAACTAGATAATCTTTTGTACGAGGTGTCAATTCTTTCATCAATGCAATTCCAGTCAGAAGTTGCTCAAACTCCTCCAATAGCTCTGTCATAACAAAAAGTAGAATTAAATAGCATCTAACCTCTTATACTGACATATTATGAAGACAAGAACGAATGATCAACTGAAACATTTAAAGCCATCAATATTTGCTTAAGATGTCTCAAATTGAGCAGGATATTAATAAATATAATCATTTTAACAAAAATTCATCTAAATCATAGGTGTGTGATCTATGATCTACGAACAATCCCAGCAAATTCCAATAAAAATGCAATAATTACGATTGAAAAGGTGCAAACATTTTGCAATAAAAGATTAGACTTCACAAAAAAGCACAATTGACAATTATAAAGATGAAAATTATGGGAAATATAAAGTCACTAGCAAGGAAACCTTTAAAGCATCAAATGCCTAATATAAAGACAGAAATCTTACCAAAAGGCAAGATCAAGAAACTGTCATTTAATCCGAATCTTCAAACAGTCCCAACAAGTCTCCTTTTCAAGCAGGCAGCAAAACACGGGAATGCAAGGAAGGGGGCGTCTAGAAGCAATCCTTCTTCTGTCCCATCCTCCACCCTCCACCAAAAATCCTAGAAATTATAATTTATGGGAAAATAACATGGAGAAGGGGATGAGGACCAAGAGGTGGAACAAGTCGTAGTGGAACATAGCCCTTGGCCACTTTATCCTACAACTTAGAAAATCATGCTTCACAGATCACTATTTAGATGGATTCACCTTCTTGGGTAGATAAGTGGCCAAGGCATCACATTTGACATTTAATCTAATCCTGCTATTGGGCTCAGGGAAACAAACCAAACCTGGCAAGACTTTACCATACATATTTAAATAATTGCACTTCACAGATTAGTCTTTAAATGGATTCACCTTCTAAGATCCATAAGTGCCAAGGAAGAACAAATATTCATCATGGAGATAGTAATATCCTATCATAGATTGTAAAGAGATGCATGGATGGGCAGATGAAGAGCAGATCCAAAAGATCAACCAGTGACCGGGCAAAGAAGTCAAGTGTCATTTTGCTCTGATAAACAAAGGTAATCGGTGAACATAATTGACTGCTTTGCTCCCTGTGCCTTTGCTAGTCATAACAAGTGAAACTACCAGAGGTGCATCATCCAAATATGTAAAGTGTCATTTTGCTCCGCAATTGCAAGAACTGCAAGATTACGTAATGTATGCATTGTGAAGCTGATTACATGACTCTACATTTATTGGTTGTAGAGTAAATCAAAAATTGCCTTCAGTTTCACTTTTTAGACTTTGCAATGCCTAAAAGGTGCAGTTTATGGCTCTACCATGTGTAGTAGTTGGCGTAGTTGTCCTCAAGGTAAACAACCATGAACTTGTTCATAAGGGTGCAAAATATTTTCATAAAGTGCATGAATGTTAACATGTAATGTCTTGGCTCAAGATAATAATGCAAATCCAGTTCTTAACCTTCTGCAAACACTTATATTTGATTAACAGCCCTAGCATTCAATCAGATCTTAGATAACTCAGATTTAAAACTGCTGTTTATGCATCAGCAATATCATTACATTTTTAACAGCAAATAACAGATGAAATCCCAATTTTTGTCTTATTACATCAATGAATGTATTACATTCAAATAGTTCGACAACATCAGTAACTACGACAGCAAATTCATACCAAGAGCAATGATAAATCAGATCAATACAATGTGGCTAGAGTCTGCATCCAATGAAGGTCAAATATGACCCTAGTATAAGATCATACTCCGAAATCATTAGGGTTTTCATCCTAGGATTCCCATGCTCGAACACAAGTGCTCAAAATGGATTCTGAAAGGAATCAATTAAGTGTAGATAATAAACCGGAATAAAAATAATTGCTCATTTATATCCTTCACAAATAGAAAAGGTCGGCCACCAAGAATACCCACAACTTCAAATTTGAACAATGAACATGAGTGGGAAAGATTCCATTTTGAAAGTGATGGCACCAAAAACAGATTACTAGGACCAAAATTACATGTGCTGGGGAGTTAGGAGGTGAATGGAGACATAGAAAAGAATATTGAGGATAGAGGGTCAGCAATACACAAGACTCAAAGTATAGGACCGGCCGTCAAGGGTTGAGAAGCAAGCATGATAGGATGGAGAAGTCTAAGCATGATAGGATGGAGAAGTCTGACAAATACAACGGCAAGATGGGCAACAGACAGAAAGCATGGCAAGATGAAGATGTCCAAAACCCCAATAGGTAGAAAGGAAGGGCAAAGTTGGAGGTAAAGACATACTTAGGAAAGGAAAACACACAACAGACAAAAACAAAGAAGACACAAGTACAGACCTAATATGTATAGACCTAGATTGACTAGAAACAGGACATGACATAACAGGTTGTTAGTAAGATGAAAGGCATGAACAATCACTTGAAAGACCTTCTCCTTTAAGGTTCTATTGAACATGTCTTCAAAAAAGAAAAAAAACTAATGATAGACCAATGAGATTTTAATATTTCTTAGGAATTTGGTGCTGCGGAGATCATTGATATGATCATTGATGTGAAGTAGTAAATAGTATTTTTTTAATCACAATGATATAAACATGCAACAAGTAGTGGATCATCTTTCTTTGGTACAAGCCATCACGGGGAAAGTAACTGAGGTGATGGACCATTTGGTATGATAAATTAGGTACCACATTGATAGATTACTGACCTCTACAAATTGACAACATACCATACAACTCATGAAAAAGACATCATTGGTTCTGGATAAATGGCTTAAGTTCCTTTTCTGTTAGAGCCATGGTACATAAGTGATTCACAGTTCTGCTATTGACATGATATTCAAGTGTTGGTGGGCCATCAAACAGACAAGTTTATTTATACATTAGGTGGTCATTGGCTTGTCTAGAGAAAATAAGCATAAAGATGTTTTATGACACATTTTCCATGCCAGAAACATGACATCTTCCTGCTACAACCTGAATTCATGAAATTAGGCTTAATAAATTGTGTACCTTGTGACACATAGATCATCCAACATGCATTGCACATATCTAGCAAGATTATGCTGTAGTGAAACTTATCATGCCCAAGGTGAAGGCTACACAACTGAAGTGGGATATCATTGGTTTCTTTTTCATTTTATTCTCATAAATGGTTGCGAAATTCTGAATCAGCAATGGATGCTGCTACATAAATGATGGAAATAGGATGTGCCTGGAATGCCTAAGCATGCAACTCTATCACCAGCCCAAGGATATCAGCATGCAATCTCGATCATCTACCTTCATTCCAGCCACGAAGCTTAGACTTGTGGAATAGCCTGCTGACCCCATCTATAGAAACACAATACTTAACTATGATTTTAAATTTTATTAACAATTTTTTGTCCTAATAATTTTTTTGAAAGCGAAGTACTTTTCCAAATTCACCTAGGTTTGGCCTAGCTACCAAGGTTCATCCCCAAGACTATGGATTTGTCTCAAGTACACCTTAGTCAGTCCCCAGGACGAACCTTAGGAATGCCTAAGCAACCTCAAGTACACCTTAGTCAGTCCCCAGGACGAACCTTAGGAATGCCTAAGCAAGATCCAACTTGGGACCCACACCCATACCGATCAAGTATGCATACAACGCCAAAAACAGGCAAACCAAAGAATGCAGGAAACAAGTATCAATGTCCTTAGTCAGCAGTCTTTCAAAACCACCTTCTCCAACCTTTCTGTTGTTTTGGTGCCCATCTCTCTTTTATACCCTTCTCCAACAAGCTAGTAAATCTTTTGTTTCACTTTCTTTAGCCGCATTGGTGAGTCTATCCTGTCTTTATTCACCTTTACCTTCATCTCAAAGCACTCATGTGTACCAGCCTATCTCTCTTTTGTCGCTTGCAAACTATGATTATGGTATTGCATAAACAGTTATGTGTTCGGTGCCAAACTCGTTTGGTAATATCATATTTTTTAATTGATGTTATTATAATAATTTATTACTGACAAAGATTCACAAGGATTTCTAAATTGAGGGCTTCCATTCAATTATCATTAACAATCAACACAATAGCACTTCCTACTCACAAACTAGAATTTTCTTTATTACGCATGAAGAAGTTGAGCAAACCTCAGAAAAACCTCAACCACGCATAGCTCAGAGATCAAAATAACCCAGAATTTAAATACTTCATACCATATAAAATAAGTAATGCTGCTCTATAGCGAATCTAAAAAATCATGACTCCTAAATATTTAATGAGAATGGGAGAGGGAGGTTTTCTTAGGTTCTTGATTGTTTCTAGACTATCAAATGCCAGCAATATGGAAAATGTCATCTGAATTAACTTCTAGGTTAATAAAATTGAGATTAGGTTTCGTATAATGTTATGGTTTAACCTAAGTTACCGGAATTGGCCCTTTACCCTGCCAATTCTGGGTACAGGACATATCGATTCTGGTACGTGTTGGAATCCCTGTGGATCCGCCAGGGTTCAGATTTTTTCATCCTGACATTTGGCTTCACGAATCCAGCCGTTTTTCAGGTGACGTGGCATTTTTGCAATGTGTTTGAGGCGTTTGGCGTGGGGATCAAAACCTTTTTCTTCTTTTTCGTATGAAAAAGCAAAGTCGAAACCCTATTTCATATCTTTTGACTTCGTTTTTCTCTGCAAAAAAACGCGGTTCTCTGCAAAAAAACGCGGGTGTTTGAGCGACCATAACTTCGTTGGGCGACCACAAAGGACCTCCTTGGCTGTGACCAAACACGTTGATCTCCAGGCAGCGAGCGACGAAATCGCGTGAGGCAGGAGGCGTTGCAGGCAGCAAGCAACGAAACGTCAAAATCTCCAGCCACGAAATCTCCAGGTAGGGTTCAGCTCCATTGTTTTTTTTCCTTTGTAAAATTTAAATGAAATGTTCAAAACTTTAAAGGTTTAAAATTTATAAATGATAATTTTTAATAGTTATTACTTATTAATATATTATGTATTTTAATTATTATTTAATATTTATTGTTTTAAAATTTAAAGTTTGTAATTGTAATATTGTATATTTTAAAATTTAAAGTTCAAATATATAATATTAAAATATTTTATTATTTACAATTTTACTGTTTTAAATTTGTAATATTGTATATTTTAAAATTTAAAGTTTAAATATATACTATTAAAATATTTTGCTATTTACTATTTTAAATTTGTAATATTGTTTATTTTAAAGTTTAAATATATAAATAATAATATTAAAATATTTTATTTACTGTTTTAAATTTTTGATATTGTGTATTTTAAATTGAACTTCAATTTTACAATTTTACTAAAGTGAAAAATTAAAATGGTATATCAATTCAATTTAAATATTTAATATTTATTGTTTAATAATTGATTAATTGTTTTTGAACTTGTAGCAGCATAATGTCAACCAATTCTACTTCTACTGCTTGACCCGCCTTTAAAACTGACCTGAATTCACCTCTATGGAAATATGTACAAATGATACAACAAGTTAAAGGAGGAACATTGTTTGGATATGCAAACATTATAAAGTTTAGTATACTAGCTCATACAGTCGTGTGAAATTCCATTTATGTCGCATTCCTAGAGAAGGAATTGCAGTATGTGTAGGAGAAAATGGTAAAGAGTTAGATCCTTGCAAAGTAGTAGAATATACTAAAGAGCAAGAGGAAGCAGATGCAAGAGTTGATCGTATCACAAACCATCCTTTTTTGAGAGGAAGAGGAAGTGGAAGGGGATCAAAGAGGCCTCCTCCTTCTCCAACACATAGTGACTTTCCTGATGTTGTAGTAGAGAGCCACCCATTTTTTGATAGAAGCGAAGAAGATCTTGTTGGTGTGAAGAGAAGCAAGGGGCCATTAGAAAGAGCATTTAAGCTTCAAGCTAGAGAGCTTGCAGATCAAGCCGTTGCAAGATGTCTATATGCAAACGGTTTGGCATTTAATGTTGTAAGATCACCATATTGGCAAGATATGTTGAGAAAGGCAAGTGACCGTCTACCAGGGTACACAGGGCCAGGTTATGAGAAGGTGCGTACCACCTTACTAGCAAAGGAGGTAAAAGGCATAAACAATGCATTGGCTCCCATTAGAAATTCATGGAAAAAAACAAGGGTGTCAATTGTTTTAGATGGATGGAAGGATGCCAAAAACCGGCCATTAATCAATGTGATTGCAGTGAGCCCTAAAGGGGCAATGTTTTTGAAATCCGTGGATTGTGAAGGACAAGTGAAGGATGCACAATTTATTGCTGACATCCTTATACAGTGCATTCAGGATGTGGGTCCTGAAAATGTTGTCCAAGTAATAACAGACAATGCAAAGAATTGTAGAGCTGCAGGTCTGTTGATTGGGACACAGTTTGAGCACATATTTTGGACACCTTGTGCTGTTCACTCTCTCAACCTCATGCTACAAAAGTTGGGTGCAAAAATAAATTGGATCAAACAAATGTATGTTGAAGCTGAAGAGATCCAAATGTTCATCACAAACCGTCAAATGTCATAGGCCATTTTTAGATCATTTTCAGCATTGGAGTTGTTGAAGGTAATTGAAACACTTCAACTTTTAAATTTTACATTTCACTTTAGTAATTACTAATTTATTTTTTAAACTCAAGCATGTCTTCTTTATATTTTAATTTTAATTTTAAATTTTTGAATAGGTTGCTGAAACCAGATTTGCATCGAACACGATTGTCTTGAGACGACTTGTGAAGGTGCGGGAGGCACTTTCTAGCATGGTTATCAATCAAATTTGGTCCCTGTGGAGGCAATCCAATACCAAAAGGGCAACAAATGTAAAACGGATGATCCTAGATGACACTTGGTGGGAACGAGCAGAATATCTTCTTAGATTCACGGAGCCCATCATGAGTATGATCCGTTTTACTGACATGGATAAGCCATGTTTGGGAGAGGTATATGATGGCATTGATTCAATGATTGAGCAAATGAAAATCATCATCAACAAAAAGAGCAAGATCCTGATGAAACTTTCTTCAAAGAGGTGCAAACAATTTGTGTTGACCGGTGGAACAAAATGACCACCCCACTACATCTTCTTTCATTTGCATTAACTCCCAAATTTTATAGTGATTAGATTCTTGCTTTGCCATCAAGAGTGCAACCATATTTAAATCAAGAAGTTGGTGTGGGGTGTTTGAAAGTACTTGGTAGACTCTTCCCCGATCAAGAAATGGAGTATTTAGTTAGAGTTGAGTTTGCTGATCTTTTAGCTGGCGAAAATCAAAGTAGTGTTGCTTCACGTGACAAGTATAGGATGAATGCTCATTCTTGGTGGTATATAAATGGTTTTACAACACCACATCTCCAAACTCTTGCGATCAAAGTTTTATCGCAAGTAAGTTAACTTAGTTTTTATTGCACTTGCTAAATTTATATTGTTTACAATTTTAAAAATAATAAAATGGTTAACTTCAAATTTAAAGTTTGATTTACAATTTTATAATTATAAGTTCCTCTCACTTTTTTTCAATAGGTTGCTAGTTCCTCTTCAGCTGAGCAAAATTGGAGTACATACTCCTTTATCCACTCAGTGAAATGCAACCGATTGGCAGCAAGTAAGGTGGAAGAGCTTGTTTATGTGCATTCCAACTTGCGCCTTCTTACTCATAAAAAGAATGAGTATAAGGAAGGAGGCACGAGGTTATGGGATGTAGATCCAGAGCGAACTGATTTGGATTTTTCAGCTACCACACAATCTTTACTTTCTGTGGAGTCGGATGCTTAGCATGCTTCCAGTGGAAGTGCTAGTGGGGCTGCATGTGGTTCTACTAATTTACCTACATCATCTAATGTCAATGATGATGATGATCTTAATCTTCCTGATGATCCATATGATGCCTACTATTAATTGTATTATTTTGTTTTAAATGTTGAACCAATGAACAATGAATTCAATATAATTATATTCCTATTGTAACATTCAAGTTTTGAAAATTTGATATCAAATTAATTTAGTATAATTGTATTTCATATTTGTTATATTTATGGTAGTTCTAAGTTCTGTTTAGCATATGCATGATATGTGGTATTCTAAATTTAATTCTTGTTTTTACTTTTTAGGCTGCAAATATGTCTATATCTATGATTTTTATATGTTTTATGTACGGACGTACCCAAACGTACCCACACCAAAAACAAAAAAAATTGCCGTACCGGCATACCGTACCTGTACCCACATACCCGTACCCGATTCGGCAACTTAGGGTTTAACTATAAAGAAAGATCAAATAGAATAAACATATTGACCAATGCCATTAACTTCAGATCAAAAGCTTTTCTGTGATCACAACTTTGACATAATCTTGCTTGAATTTATTTGGTTATTATGTCTGGCAATTATTATATCATAACAACAACAAATCATCTTTAACATTTCTCCCAGAAAAAGATTCTGTGCAGCATGGAATTCTGAGCTACTCTTGTCCTGGAAAGAAACAGCTACTCCTCTGTCTAAAAGAGTGTAAATTCACCAGAAGACTGTGAACTTAATAAGATTACCCTCATTCTGCTCACTCAGAAGTACTGAAGCCTGCTTAGTGAAAATTTGAAAATAATATTAGTAATCTCATGTTTTTTGATCTAGAGCAGGTGGAAATTGGCAAAAAAATCCTCCAAAGGTTAATTCCATTGATTGATGATTGGAAAACTTTTAGGTAATGATGAAAAATAATGGTGAGATACAAACGAACAGAATGGGGACTCTGATGTCTATGGCATTTGAATGCAAGAATATAAGATATTTTGTCCATAAAACCATGTAACTTCCCTATAAAGTTTCTTATCCTCGGAGACTTTGGACACCTTTCTATACTTGATCCTGTTTCACATTTCTGGTAACATGGATTTAAAATCTATGTTGTGTAGTTTGACTGCTAGTGTGTCCATTGATGGTTGCCTACAATGCCTTGCCTATTGATGCAGATCCAACATTGCTGCTTAGGAGACTAGAGCATCTAAAAGTGGTTACTTCTACCCTAACAGCAACACAAAATAGGGTTGTGGACATGTGTAGATCCATGACAGAGGCTAAACATGTCAATATTGAATTGCTACAACAGAGCTCTTAGGCCTGTATATCCTGTATTGCCTTGCAGAGTGTGCGACTTCCAAACAGCCAACCAAAGTCAAAATTTACAATAATGTGGTAGAAATACCAATTGTCCTCTAACTTTGGAGGTTATATGAGACAGTTATTGGGCAGTTTCATAATTCTCAGTCTCTCTGACTTTGTGAAGAGTACCATTTGGGTCAAGCAAGGGTGTCCTCTCTCACTGACCCTATTCAGCATTTATATTGATGAGCAAGAGGAATTTCTTTGGCAGCATACCGATTAGGAGATAGTTGTATTTTACATGAGGTGGTTATAGATATTCTTCTTTTTACAAATAATGTTGTCTTCTCACACTCTGCCAAGGGCTTACAGTGACAACTTGATGCCCTTGCTCATTTCTGTAAACTTTGATTGCTTGTGGTCAACCTTAGTAAAACTAGGGTCATGATTTTCAATATCTCCAAGCACTCTCTCTCCATATTTCAGTTTTTCTCCAAAAGGGGACTTCTATAGATCGCATCGGCCTACATATACTTGGGGGTCCAATTTTTTGGTTCATCCTTTGGCATTAAGTTTGCCTCTTGCTCACATCTTTGCAAGGGGTATGCCTCTCTTTCTGTCTTGGAACATCAATGTTTTCAGATCCACCTCCAAGACATCCCTTTCAAATTGCGCCTTTTTGATACAACCATCAAGCCTATAGTTTTATATGGCTCAAAGGCTTGAAGACTTAGCTTGAAGGCCATTGATTAGTCCTATATTGAGAGGCTCCAAACTCTCGTGCTGTAGCACATGACCAATTGCAAATAGACAATTGCTCAATGCATTGTCCAAGCCGAATTGTCTGCCTTGAGACTATCTTCAGGCTTACTTTCTACAACCACAATCTCCAATCCATGGGGGCCTCAACTTTTGGTCCTGAGTGATATCTATTTTTGGCACTTTTCTCTTCTAAGAGGATGGCTACACTTGTCCCTGCTACTTCAGATCCACCTCCAAGACATCCCCTTCAAATTGTGCCTTTTTGATACAACCATCAAACCTATAGTTTTGTATGGCTCAAAGGCTTGGAGACTTGGCTTGAAGGCCATTGATTGGGCCCATATTGAGAGGCTCCAAACTCTCATTCCGTAGCACATGACCCATTGCAAATAGACAATTGCTCAATGCATTGTCCAAGCCAAATTTTCTGCCTTGAGACTATCTTCAAGCTTACTTTCTACATCCAAAATCTCCAATCCATGGGAGCCTCAACTTCTAGTCATGAGTGATATCTATTTTTAGCACTTTACTCTTCTAAGAGGATGGCTACACTTGTCCCTGCTACTTCCCTAGTCCCTGACGCTAGTACTACTATTGGTACTTGGAGACCAAGTTACTTCTTTCCATCGGCATCTCTACTGATAGTTTCATGTACTCCCTAGATGCCCCCTAGACTCCTTCCCACAAAAGATGTCAATGCTAGAACTACCGACAAGAACACTTATAGACAATATATTCAGACCACCTAGGTCTTCCCCCATGAGCTACTCAACCCCAAGCCTTTCATACAAATGATTGCTGGTTTATTCACCACCCTCACTATCTCCAACACCACTAGTCCCATGGCTTGAGGTTTCTCCCCTTGGCCAATTGAGAGTTTGCTCTCACCAATTATGAGTTGAAACTAATCATCACATCCTCCATTAGGATTGGATCACTTCGTTTTAAGATGCCCCATTTAGTATGAGACAACAAGAAGGTTTTATTGCCTCTACAAGGACTCAATAAACACTCTATCTACTTTCTTCAAAAATTTAGACCAGCAGTACCTTGCTCTTCTTCATGAGGATCACCTTCTATTGTAAATCCCTACAAGAGGAAGGGGGTGTGGGTTATAGAGCCTCTAGAGCCCCCATGTTGATCATCTCTTGTTTCCAGCCCAACCAAGCAACACGAAATAGAAAATAGCCATTGGATACCAACACTTCACTTATTAATAGATTGGTTAGATGGCACTTCTCTCAACACAAATTACTACTTAGATTACTCGAAGTCCCCAAATTGCTCTCCCTTGGCATCATGGTTCTGTTCATTCCCATCAACATGCCTCAACCCCATTCAACAACATGGACTACTACATACCAATCGTCCCCAAGAACACGAGAGCAAATTCTTATTACAAGTTTCTTCTCTACTACGAGAGCTACACTAGCCTTGGATGCTAGAGGAGTTTCTAGACGCAGTGCTTTGAGTCCTTCTAGGATATCCCAACTCGGCCTCTTCAATCTTGAATACTCCTTAGCAAGCATCATCAAACCTCTCATAGTGGCTAATGATGGCTCAAATGACTCCTCCATTTCATATGTAGACACGGATATTCAATGAGATTTCCTTCCAAATTTCACCAGCACATGCTTTGCGGGCTCTTATTCACCATTCATTGCTATTTGTAAGTAGCACAATGGTTTATTTTGTCTCATGTACTTTCTTTTTCATTTCTTGGATTCTAGGGTTCTCTCTCCCTAGAACTTTCTATTTTTTATTGTTGTAACCCCTAGTCCCATTGACCTACTTTTGGTCATTTGTGGACATTAATATAATTTCCTTCATTTATTCTAACAGAACGGAGACCTCCAAAGGCTATTAGCAGTTAATGATAGAGGCTCTACAACGGGATTAGAAGATTTAGATGCAAGCAAAAATGAATATTTTACAAACACGTCTATGCAAACTATGAAGACGATCATCAATAAGGTTCATTGATGTTGATCCAAAGCAAGATACAAGTCCCTGAACCATAAATTTATAATCAACAAATAAATTGCTCAATGAATATTTATCAGAAGGAACATGAAAATAAGATTCTAATACTCTTCAGTACAAGATGGTAATTGAACATTGCAAACAAACCAAAAAATAGCTTCTATAAAAGCTGACAAATATATTGAATAGCAGCAGGTCCATGCAACTTCAACCATCAAAAAGCAAACTAGCATTCATAATTAGAATGTACTAAATGTTCAATTTAATATTTTGGTTGACAAGGTGGAATAGAAAAAAATAAATATCTCATTCAATCTTTTACTAAAACATTAAATGAATTTATTTTTCTATAATTGTTTCATAATCAAATCACCCTAAGGGGGAAATCCTTTTGATGCTGAATTTCACAAGTCCTGAGTTTTGATCTTATTTTAGAAAAAATCAAACAATAAGCATACGTCAGCCAATACCAATACTCAGATAAACAGAATCAACAAGTATGTTATCTTCATAGCTTCAGCATTATGTTATTGTTCTCATTCTTATTTTAACAGAATCAATACATTTACCTTCAAGTAGAGACAATATTTCATTTTAACAGAAGATCATATCTTAGTTGAGACAGCATTATTTCATTTTATAAGGACAATCAAACTTTGTTGGTACAAAAAGTGCAATTCTCACCTAATATAGTTGACTGGTCGACTCCAAGCTCATCGACAGTGCTAACGAAAGAACAAGTTTCAGTTTCAGTTAGAAATGCATTTTTAAATTATTGTACATAAAATGCCTACACTCACAGCAACCACGTTGTAGGGATGCAGTTCTTACCGTAAATGTAGATCCTTTATGAATGCTAATTCCTCAATTTCAGGGACCTTTGCTACACCACAGGTGACTGCCTTCTCCCCGGCCTAGAAAAACAATGTACAAGAGTCAGTGAGCATTTATAAAGGTTAGCATAGATTTAGAACTTGAATCATAATCTACTGGAATGGGCTAAAGGCATCGCACATAAAAAGTAAGAAAACATCTCAAATATTACAAATGTGGAGAAGAAAAAAATAAAAGAAACTCCTTATATGCTATAGCAGGTGCTCAAAAATTATTATGTACTTTTTTTGTTCTGTGGATCTGAAATATACCCCCCATCTTTAATAATTAATTTCTCATTCAACAAAAAAGTTAAGTGTTTCCCACTTGTTAAGTGTAGAAAGAAAGCTTATAATATTGTTGTGCTAATGAATCCCACACTAGTTTTAAGTTTAGTAAAAATGAAAACTAATATAATAGCCTTCTCTACTGATTGATCAGGATGATAAGCTGCATAGTTGAAACAAATAAGTAGATCGGAAAGAATGGTTTATTTGTCTTAAAAAAATAGAAATTAACACCACCAACTTTCAAGAGAGCAGCAAAGCTGCATATTTCAAATATATAAGTACAAATGGAAAGGCTAGTATATTGCTCTCACAAAATTAGAGATTGTCACCACCAACTCAAGAAAGCAAACAATTTCAGCAATTAGAGCAAACTGGCTTTGGCTCTATAGTTATAGGGGCCTTATTCTGGTTGACTGTGTAAGTGTTGCATCCACTAGCTCATGTGTTGTGATTAATTTTGAAGTAAAAAGTCAACCCAATGTACAAGAATGAACTATATCAAATGTTTGGGGTCTACTAATAGAGACTTGTCTTGGTAGGTGACTTTTTCGTGTGAATTATTATAAATTTTCTCTCCTTTTCTTACCTTTGTAAACATAAGAATCTATGAAAGCAGATGCTTTCTCCAATAGTCTGTAACTTATTTTCA
Organism: Sequoiadendron giganteum; assembly: GCA_007115665.2. NCBI lineage: Eukaryota > Viridiplantae > Streptophyta > Pinopsida > Cupressales > Cupressaceae > Sequoiadendron > Sequoiadendron giganteum. The sequence goes on from CM021103.1 coordinate 508,144,809, forward strand.
GAATTGCATAAATTGCAGGATTCAACTAATATATAATAAGCTATCAATGCATACACCATGACAAAAAATTAAAAATATCAAAAAATAACATCATATCCTCTGAGAAATTGCTAAAGAAAAAAATCAAAAAGCCACAAGCAGGGACGAACAAAAAGAAAAATATAAACAAATGAAATGCAGACAATCAACCCCAATAAGCTTCTCTCATTGTGTGATGGTAAAAAGTATGTAATACTAAAAAACAGAGCACCCAAGTTCATGTACACACAAACAGATTTCAGTTCAGGGCTGACTCTCAGAGTTGCATAAATTGCAGGGAGATTCAACTAATGATAAGATATCAATAGATGCAAAATGAGAAATAACAAAAAAAATTGAGATAGTACACCACTATCCACTATATGAGAAATCGCTAAAGAAATAAATTAAAAAGTTACCAGCAGGGATGAATAAAAAATAAACAGGAGAAATGGAATCATTCTATGATGGTAAACTATAAAATATATGTAATACTAAAACAGAGCACCCAAGTTCATCTTACTACAAGCAGATTAGATTGTCGAAAGGTTAATGTCTATATCAGTTTGAGCCTTCAATTGTACTTAGAGCTTTTCACAAAGACCAACCCAAAGCCTTTATATTACAGCAAACATGTATGCAACATACAAATTATATTGGAGTTTATCGTAAAAATAAGTTGAGGATCCAAGTTCAGATAGACATATAGGAATGCAGGCTGAATTCCAGACCACCCAATGCACAATAATAAGAAGCTAAGCTCATTAAGAGCATTCCAGATTGAGGAATAGAAATTTTCCCTAAGCTACTAACTGCAGAGTACGTATAGACTGACATTAAATTTAGAGCAAATCCTGCTCTTAGAAATTGATAAACATTTTTCATCATTTTCTAGCTCCAAGCATGGAGAAGGGCTTGGTGTGGCTGTTTGTGCTATTACACCTTGCTTGACCCCATTTATTGCTAATAAGAAAGACAATACAGTTGCCTGCTATGCTAATGACCAATTATTTAGAATTTACTCTGGAGTTTCTGGACAGTTTGCACCCCAATGATTCATATGGTCAAATGCAGCAATAGGATTGTACATCACATTCTCTTCCTGCAGACCAATTGATCCTATGGGAAAATTGATATGCTTTAATGTGCCGAGATTAGTGTAGAAGATCAAGCAGATAACAAAATTTAAAATAAGTATCAAGAATTTAAGTAGCAACAAGACTTATCTCCTAATGGCCCGTATACTTGGTCCCGCAAATTAAAAGAGGTATTCATAATCCATGGCACAATATTCAGCAAATATAATGCCTCAAGTTTGAAATTTGAAATTTAATATTTATTGATTTTTAAAGCCTGTGAATGATATTTGCCTCCACAATCAAACATTAACATGTGGTAAAAAAAAGACGATTAAAAGATTAAAGAATTCTCAAAATAAATGGCCAACATGCTCAAGGGCAAAATTTCTTCTGCTTTTGTGCAAACATTGCAGATGAGTTGCTGCTTGGGTTTGAATTCAGATACAACAGTTTGCCTAGTAGCTTACAATTTCCTTTGTGAGATCTGTAACTCAAGCACCTCTCCCATTTTCCCAACTTCTGCAACTTCTTTTTATCTTCCCATCTACTTGACTGAAATCTCCTTGCTCTTCTTGATGCCTCTACTCACTCTTAAAACCCCCTTTCCCACCTGCACAAAAATGAATTTTAATGGTCTCCATTATGGCATTGATTTTGACTTCCTCAATTTTCTTCCCTTCATTAAACTTGAAATGTTTCCTCTTGCTTTCTTGTCGGTTCTGCATCCATCATTTCTTTAATATTTATTATTTATTACTAAGGGTTAGAGCTCCATGTGACAGTGTTTCTTAAAGTCTATGTTTCGAATTTCTTATCTTCACCCAATCTTACTATTGAAAGAAATATTTAAACAATATATTCCTTGTATGCCTCTTATAGTGTTTATGTAGACATACTTGTACATTTATACCTATACCTTATTATTTTGCACACTTAATAATGTAAGAATTCTGAAAGGGTTATATCAAACTCTTATATAACAACACATATATGAGGATGAGTATTTAGATGTATGAAATAGTTATATACGATCATATAATTTCCACATCTTATAATACAAGTTCAATCATCTGCAGCAATATTAATGAAGCAATTATTGCTTGAAATCACCCTACTAATTGTTGTCACAAGTATGAAGGCATTACATTATGAAATGTATCAAATTAAGATATAAGAAGCAGTTGTACTGTATACAGGTGACCTCCTTATGACATATTTATCAGTTGTTATAGGGGAGAGGACTCAATAATTGAGCAGGTACCAATAGTTATGATAGTACTTGTACATTTAGAGCCCAATATTTTAAATATTATAGTCGTATTAGTTGTGAGAGAGGACCCAATAGTTGAACACCCAATACTAATAATTGAATAAAACATGCCCATTAGATTCTAAAAGTAACGAATCATATGATGCAACATTGGCACACCAACAGAACATTATCGGTTCCTTATGTACAACTATTGGTCTAACCTTTTGTGAGGTCTATTATAACACCTCAACAAAAAGCATGCTGATGACATAAGTTTGACAGGTCACAATAATGGTGAAACAAAAGATTTAAATTGTCCACATCCCTAGCCATTTGGCAATATAAATGTTTTAGTGGCCAACATTGCACATGCATTGCTATGTCAACCGATAAAATTGGGGCGCACCACTATTTGGCTCTCTCTGCTAGTTAATATAAATACATGTCTCTTGTGCCTTCTATTCTGAGATTTTCTTCTTCCTTGTTCTAGGGTATTTTACAAATTACATGGCATCATGATGATTTATTTATTGATTGCTGTAGTTAACATCAATACACCTCTCCCATGCCTTCCATTATTAGACTATCTTCTTCCTTGTTCTAGGGTATTTTAAATGGTATTATTATAATTTATTTATTGATTGTTATAATTAATACTAATAAATCTCTCTCATGCCTTATATACGAGACTTCACATGGCATCATTATGATGTGTTTATTGGTTGTTATAATTAATAGCGATACATCTCTCATGCCTTCTGCTATGAAGCTATCTTCTTCCTTGTTCTGGGGTATTTTACATGCTCTCACAACATTCAATTCTGAACCATTTATTTAGGCTGAGAAATTTCCTTTTGAAAGATATCAAGTAAAGGTGCAAATAGATTGCAATAACCCAGTATTCAAGAGAAATACGGTTGTAGAGGCTAATGAAGAAGTAGGTCATGCTTTTACATATTTGATTAAATAAATCAAAATCAACTGGCAAACTGAAGTTAGCCAACAACAAAAAAATTGCCCAGCAGAAACTACAATTACTAGAATTTGTTCAATATTTTGAAGCTGGCCTAAAGAACATATATTAATCAAGACAGGAGTAGCCAAAACTCCTAAATTGCCCAGAAAATAAAATTATGTGAAACTGCATCAATTTGAAAAAACTGATCCTTTATTGAGGAGCAGGCCTGCACTGCTTGAATTACTGATACCAAATAAGTATCAGTTCACACAGCTAGCTGTTTGACAGGTCTTTATTATTCTTATATCACTGTGAATAATAATATAATAAAAGTCTTATGGACGAAATGATCAATATTGCTGCTAATTAAACCTGGAGTGTCTGGTAGTACAACTCAAAGAAGCAAAAATTGAAAAAAACATGTGAGTATTGCCAAACTCTTGAAACGCCACTGCATGCAATTTTTTACCCAATGGAATCACATTTTTTTAAATTGTGGTTAATGTTTGTTGACCAATTTCTCCCGGTCTACATGTTAAAATTGCATTTAAAACATATTTAAATCACATTCTGCAATTTTCAACAAATTTTTAATCCATTCCGCAATTTTTTATTGTGATCAGGATTTCCAATATCGTTTTTTATTCCGCACAACAGATTTGGTATCATTATTTAAAATTTTGGCATAGTTAATAAGTCACAGCCATACTTTCATAGCCACCAACCACCTCCAAAATCAGTATTACTCGTTCTTTCTCCAAAAAGGGCAAATTCACTGCAGACTGAGAAGAGACTTCATTCTAATTTTCAGTATACGTATATAGTCAAATACATACTCTCATACCTTAGATGGTAAAGAGATTTAATTATAAGTTCCATTATATATATGTAGTAACTGTCAAACACATACTCACAAACCTTGAACTGAGAAAAGGGAGCAATTCATACATATGTACATGTATATTGTACACATGCATTCAGGCAGGCAGGCATTTATGATAAATGCATTCATTAAAACATAAAAGAGCAAATTCATTTTAGAGCTATAAATCAAAAATAAAAACATCCATGCATTATTGCATGCACACGTTTCTGAAAAAAGTGTTGATTGATGACATGACAGCAGCTTAGACATAAGATGATAAATATTCAATGAAAACTCAACTTCTGATGAGTTCTTCTCACCCTGATCAAACCAATGCCTTCCCATTATGTCAGCATTGTTACAGAAAATATGTGAGAATAGATCAGACGATATGGTGTATTAGACAAGAGAATGACTTGTGCAAACCAGGATTGAATGGCTATCCAACTTACAAAGGGACCTTTAAGATGTAGCCAACTTCTAGGAAGTTCCTCAAATCAGAAATTCTGAAATTCATGCATCCATGCATGAATACATTTATGAGATAAGTGTTGAATACTGAGATTATGAAAGCCTGGAAAGAAGATGATACAATTTATGCAATGAAAACTAAACTTCTAAAGTTTTTCTTGCCCTGATCAAGCTATGGGCCTTCCTGATTTGTCAGAATTGTTGGTAAACATCTGGAGAATAGATCTCATCAATGATGGTATCTTAGGCAAAAGAATGAATTGTGCAAATAAAGCTGGACAGACTACCCTACTTTCTGGCTCTAATCAAGCTAGGAGTTTCCCCATCCTTTCAGCATTGAATAAATTTGTTAATGAAGCTGTATTAGAACAGAGTAGTGATTTGATGAAGCAGTAAACCCATTTCAGTATGCTATTCACAGTATTTCTTCCAATAAGTTTTCAGCACTGCATGCATTAAGAGCGTAAAGGTTTACTAAAATAGAACAGTGATTTGACATGAGAAGACTTATTTCAGTATGTTTAGCCATTGTGCAATGCAATGTAATCAGGTATGAACATAAATGACAAAATTCTATATTTCACAATTCATGGCTAAACTCTCAAATTTATTTGCTCTCTATATCTCTATAATATTGAAAGGCCTTTAAATTTAAAAATCGGCAGGTTTCTCCTTTTCTTTGCAGTCTTTAATTCCAACTTTTTCCCAATTAAATCTTGATTATTTTTTTTAATCTTATACTTTTGGTTTGCTGATTTTTATCCTAAAATATTTTTGCTGATATGGTACAAAATTACAAATCATTGGAATCTAAAAGAACCCTATGCTATCCAATTCTCCAAAACCCCAACTCTTAAAACAGAGGTATGACAGGCCCAATACATTTCACTAGACGGATTTTTGAAATAAGAGAATGTGGAATGTGAACAAAGAAAAAGTTTTTTCCAGGAACAGAGTAACAGAAAAGCATATGTCAGTTCCAGGAAAATCGGATGAGAATAAAGCATTCAAAAGATAAAGATTGTTTTACAAGAATAAAGAAAATAATACCATGCAAAGCTAAAGATTGTTCATTGTTTTAGAATGTTTATAAAACAAAAAATATAATAAAGACTCTTTCTAGAGGAAGACTAAATATAGGAGGGGTAAATGAGAAACAGTTGGCTCATAAGAATTCAGTATGGTTGAAACCTCCAATGCCTTTTTAGTTTTTTCTCAAACTTAACTTTGATGGAACTTCTCAGGGAAGCCTAGATTTGGCTGGGACTCAATTGGTTATCTGAAAATTCAAGGGTCACTTTGATAGTGGTGGTTACTTGTTTTTGGGCTTGTACTAACAATGAAGCTAAGTGGGAAGTTGTAGCAGACACATTGTGCTCACTTCTCTTGGGTGCAGAAGATTAATGGTGGAACTTGACTATTGGAATGTGATTCAAGGTTTGAGCTCAAGTCATTGTCCTAATTGGAACAACTAGCATTTTTTTGAGTAACCCTATCGAGAAAATCTTTTGATGAATTAAGCTTTAATCATTGTTCAAGAGAAATTGCTATGGCAGCAGATTTTCTTTCTAATGTGGGAATAAAGCAAGACCGCCTTTTGACATTGTATAGTGATCAAGTGGGGACTTGAAAAGAGCTTGAAAAAAAATTAAGTTTTAAACCTCCTTAATAGCCTCTAGTGGAACCTTTTGTGTTTGACCTAATGTTGAAGGGGGCAATCTTACGCACTCCTCCCTGGCTTTACAAATTTGTATTCCATAAAACTGGTTGGTGATGTAAGGAGACAGCTTGCCTTTATGGCAAGACGGGTTTTATTATTGCTCATACTATGAGTTTTGCTCAGGAAGTCCATGCTAGTGTTAGAGCACATTATATGGTGTGGTGAGCTGGCATGCTGTTGCCCAGCTTTTGGCATTCTTCTCATCATTTGGCTTTTACTAGTGCTACTGACAAGCTTTTTGGCAGGGTTTGAAGCATATTTTTGGGAATGGCATGCAGGTGCAAGTCACAAAATTCCATAGACCCCTTTTTGAGGAATGGGGTTTTTGATAAACAACTTTGTTCAATATTTAATTGTCAAAATCCAAGGGCCCTTGGTTTCATAAAGGATATTTTGGTCCAACAGACACAAATGACTTTGGTTCACCCTGCTCTATAACCTCTACCAAAGAGAGGATTTTGTTTTGAAACTCTTAAAGGTGGTTCTTACCGTCGAGCTTTGGTAGTGTCGTCTATGCCTTTTTCTTCTCTATCAATTCTTTGATATAATGATCTTTGTAGATGATCCTAGTGAGGTGGCTGCAATGGATGAAGGGTTGAAATCTCAGGGTTTAATGGAGTATGTGGTCCTAGAGTGCAAAGAAGTTTTGACAATAATATAGGGAGTTACCAATGGTTAAGAATTTCTATCTGAATTTATGTGAAGTTGTGTACAATTTGACAGCAACCCACTCTAAGGAATGCTTGCAAGTATCTAGAGCTTTCCCTTTATCCTCTTGGATGGAAGGCAAGTTGTAGCAAAGTAAGATAAGACTAGAAGTGTTTCAAGGTGTAAAGTTTCCAACTCCTAACATAGCTTGCTTGGGCTTAGCTTCAAAGGTGTGTCAAGGTAACACTAAAAAAGTGTTGGTAGTGGACCTTGAATGAAGGTAGGTTTTTTAAACATTCAATAGAGTTCGCCACAGGTTCATCTTGGAATCGAAAATTTCTAAAAAGACCCTCAACATTTCTAATACATTACCAAGGACTTAGTAATTCTTAAGGACCTCAATATATTTCCAAAGGAATAGGACCTAGGATCGTAACCAAAACTAAACTAGTTTGGGTATGGGGAGGTTTCCAAAGGGTTTGGTCATGTATGTAATTAGCAATTTTTCCTTAGTTACCATTTTGGTTTTGGGTCCAGGTATAGGGATTCAAGCACGCCTAAATGACAAAAAATTTCAAGGTTGGGTTTGTTTTGGATATGTGCATACAAAAAGAATTTATGATACCAAATTCTTCCAAAACAATCATTGTCCCCATACCAAACAAGCATGGGTCTGCATACAAGCACAAGTCTAGCCAAGGTAGTACACCCAAGGCACATCCCTACTACCATGTGCATACATTGGGAAAAAATTAACAAAGGTTTTAAAGATTAAGGGTTTAGAGGTGGATGGTTAGGCTAGAAGAAGGTTAGAAATAAGCAGGGTTAGTTTAGGTTTAATTGGTTATCTCTCTTTTTATTATCATACAATAGAGTTTGTTGCAAGTTCATCACAAAATCAAAAAATTCTAGAAAGACCCTCAACATCTCTAATACATTATTGAGGACTCAATGATTATGAAGAACTCGATACATTTCTAAAGGAAATCAAACCCAAGATGAGAACCAAAACTTAAATGGTTTGGATATAGGTAGGGCTTCTAAAGAAACTGTTTATGTACGTAATGAGCAATTTTTCCTAAGCTATCATTTCGATTTCAAGTTATGTTCCATTTCAAAGGTACAAGGGTTCAAGTATGGTAGTATGGCAAAAACAATTGGGGTTTGGATTCATTTTGAATAAGTACATACAAAAAAAACTATGATAATGAGTTCTAAACCGATCATCATCCCCATACTGAATAAGAACATGTTTGAGGAGAAGCACAACCCTGCTATCCTAAGTAAACTATCACCAACATACCCACAATGTATTCAAAATGGTAGTGCCTTATCCTAGGCAAACCCGATCAAACCCAAGCAAACCCACACTCATAAACCACCTAAAAAAAAAATTAAATGATTTTTTAAAGAAAATTACAGTTGTATGTGAATGTATACATTTACTCCAAGCTCACTACAATTAATCTACATCTTACATAATTTAGTTATTTGAGCCCGCTTAGTGAATGCCTTTGCCTTTGCCTTTGCCTGCCATTATGCAACTCTTACAAGGTCATTGCAAAAAACAAAACAATCATAATTCTTACCATCACCCTGATAAATAGTTTGAACTCCTCATCATTATTTATTTATTTAATATTATCTTATTTATATAACTTTTAATATAATATTTATAGATTATATATTATATATTTTATTTTATTTAATATAAATATTAATATTAATTTTGATACATATAAATATAAATATAATAATATTTTATATAAACATTACTATAATATTATACTTATAGATAAAGATGTCAATACCGCATTCTTTTCAACTTGTTATGGATATAGCCATTGTAACTTAGAGATCTCTATAGATGGCATGGACACGACCTTTGACTTTAGAGCTTCCATTTCTCCTAGTTGCAACTGCCATAAATCCTCCTTAAATCTTTAGGGACCTCTCTTTCTACAAAAATCAAGAAACAAACCTTAAAGCAAAAACATAAGGGTAAGCAAAGGAAGGGGAGAGATGAAGATAGAGGAAGAGATAAAAAACCATACAAAGAAAAGAAGCTTCAAGAAGGGAGAAAGGGACTTGGGAGCCAAAAAATAGGGAACAAAGGACAAGTGAAGGGAGGAAGAACAAAAGAAAGAGGCTTGGCTAACGAGCTAGGGTAGGGAGAGCACACAAGAAGGTAAAGAGGAGACAAAGGAGAGGGAGAAAGAAGAGGGGTTATTGATGGATGAGGTGGGGTTTAGGGCAGGAAGAGGGGGTAAGATAGAAGAAAAATAGGTGGGGAAGAGAGAAGAGAGGGGAAGGAAGGGAGGATAGGGATGGGAAGAGAAGGGTTAGGAGAAAGAGAAAAGAAACCAAGTGGAGGGAAGACTTGAATTTTACCCTAATATTCCTTATCTTCTCCATTCTTCATTTATCCTCTCACTTTTTGTCATTACCTTTCTTCTTTGTCTAGTCTTTATTAATACTTTTCTTTATTTTTATTCCTTAATATTTTTCTCCCCTCCTTTCCAAGGAAATTTTATCCACTTCTAGTAGATCTAATTCCTTTTGATCTTTTTAATCTTTTTTATCCTTCCGTGTGACACTTTACTTTTTCTTCGGTTCTTTTTTACTTCTACTCTTATTTTTATCAACAGCTTTCTCCCACCCTTATTTTCTTCTTAGTTTTCCCCTTATCATATTTAGTTTAACCTGTCTTTATTTTTTTACTTTTGCTTTTCTGTTATTTCATCCTTTTATTTTTAATTTATCTCTTTCCTTAAAATCTTTTTTCTTTAATTTTTTGTATAATTCAATTTTCCCCTCTTTCTTTCTTTCTTTTTCTTCTATTCCCATTGTTTCCTTATGTACATTTTCTCTTGAGATCTGCTCCTCCACCTCTTTCTTTCACATGTGCTCCTATTTAGATCACTAAGTCTGCAATCTTATCCACATTTCTATCCTCATCCTAATGATGGATCACTGAGTGTGATCCAAAAACGTTGATGCAAAAAAAACAGAGTTAAATCCAAAAACTAAAAATGTCAAAATAAATCTAACTGTTTTTGTATTACAGTGTTGTTGATGCATCTTATGCCACAGGCTCAGCAAGCATTTTAAGCATTTTTTACAGTGAAAAAAGCCTTGTGACCTAGTTATTAGACTGAAGCAACTATTTTGTTCAGTGAAGTAATAAAAGATGTATTTCTCAAAAAAAATTACGTTATTGAATGTTTTGTATACTCCTTACAATCACAAAATCTGCTTTCAATTTAGTAAGACTATACTCCTTACAATCATAAAATCTGCTTTCAATTTACTAAGACTGTTGAGTGGAAAAACTATGTTTTAAACTTGACATTTATTGTTATGTATGTTTCATCAAAGATCATAGAAGAAAATTCAAAAAACAAAAAATCTGTTGCAATTGCAGATAATAGAGTATACAGATTTGAAGATCAAGCAGCTAAACAATACAATCTAACAGTACTTGTGGAAAAAGATAATTAGTAGTGGTACAAAAAGTTTGGTTAACTAATTCAAAACAGTGTTACAAGACTCGCCCAAACTCAACGAGTACTCGCGAGTCCCAAGGCAGGCGACCCTAAACGAGTCCCAGAGACTCGGCCGCCAAGTACTCGCCGGACTCGCCGAGTCTCGTGCCTCAAACTCGGGCATTTTAATTAAAAAAATTTTAAAAATTTGCAATCTTTCATTTACAAATTTTTTAATTAAATGGTGTGCGCCATAAAGGTTTGTGTGGTTTTGAAGGTCTTCATTTAGGCTTGGTGACAGGGGCTCTGCCCCTCGACCCCGCCCTGTATCGCGACAGGGAGAGCGTCCAGGGCGCTGCCCCGGGACCCCACGAGGGGCGCTGCCCCTCAACCCTGCTGGGGGCGCTGCCCCCAGACCCCTGCAAGGGGCATTGCCCCTTGACCCCACTGGGGGTGCTGCCCCCAAACCCCCGCAAGGGGCATTGCCCCTAGACCCCCACGAGGGGCATTGCCCCTCGACCCTGTTGGGGTGTTTCCCCCAAGCCCTCATCAAACTATAGGTCTAAGTATGTTATAGGCCAATGATGAATCATGATCATAAAACCTACAAAATACATATCCCTTGTTGCAAATCTTTGCATCTTTCACAATCAAAGCCATAATCAAGGATTATCTTGTTCCATACATTAGACAACAAAACATGCAATCTTGAAGGCTACAATAAAAATTTAATAATAAATTCCTCACTTGAATATACAAATGCCCCTCGACCTTGTTGGGGTGTTTCCCCCAAGCCCTCATCAAACTATAGGTCTAAGTATGTTATAGGCCAATGATGAATCATGATCATAAAACCTACAAAATACATATCCCTTGTTGCAAATCTTTGCATCTTTCACAATCAAAGCCATAATCAAGGATTATCTTGTTCCATACATTAGACAACAAAACATGCAATCTTGAAGGCTACAATAAAAATTTAATAATAAATTCCTCACTTGAATATACAAATGCCCCTCGACCCTGTTGGGGTGTTTCCCCCAAGCCCTCATCAAACTATAGGTCTAAGTATGTTATAGGCCAATGATGAATCATGATCATAAAACCTACAAAATACATATCCCTTGTTGCAAATCTTTGCATCTTTCACAGTCAAAGCCATAATCAAGGATTATCTTGTTCCATACATTAGACAACAAAACATGAAGTCTTGAAGGCTACAATAAAAATTTAATAATAAATTCCTCACTTGAATATACACACCAATCATTGAGACGCAAGCAAATATCATGGCTACATCATCATCTAGGACCTATCTTAGACACTAGCGCATGACTTGTCGTGATGTTGGAATGAGTAATGCAAGCTCTTCTGAGCCATAGACTTATATTTTTAGTTTTGATATTTGTTTTGATGCCATGGATTTCATATTCCATGAGTTTTGCATACATTTGACAATATTTATATATCTGAATGTGTTATTTCCTTTAGCTAAAACTTGTGTTTATACTTATGTGATCGATGGATGTTTGTGTATGGGATCATAGTAATGTCTATTTGATGATGTTATTGTGTCTTTAAGGTTTATTTATTAAAGGGTGCATGAAACAAGTTTTAAATCCTTAAAAATCTCTGAATTTCTTGTGTTTTTCTATTTGCCGAGTCTGGGCTCCGAGTCCGAGTCCGAGTCAAAAATTGGCTTGCCGAGTTCGAGGCGAGTCCGAGTCTTGTAACACTGATTCAAAATGATTTTCTAGCTCCCCAGTTAATGTTTTTCTTCTTGCAATTTAGTAGGCCACAACTGAAGATAATGAAAACATTGGCATTTATGGACCAATCAATGTTCCTTCTATTGGATGTGCCAGATAATCATTTTTGTCATGTTCTTCAAAAATTTAAATTATTCAATTTAACATATGCTAGAAGCATTTGAAAAACCTCTTATATTCAAACCAACTATTGAGATACTAAGCTTCAAATTTTGGTATAATTTCAAAAAGTGATTCACCCCCTTTTCCCCAGCTTCAATACTGCTTGGGTACAACTGTACAAAAATTCTAAAAATATTAAGGTTCTAGCCACATAAACAAAATTAACAACAGGAACACTACTGATAATTGATTATTCAATGCCAAACAAAAGAAAATTCCAGGTTGCAAGCTCCTCAATTTCCTTGGCAGCAAATAAGCACTCGTAGATGTGGAGGAATAGCAAAACAATGAATCCAGAATGGTAGCTTGGTGAGGATTCAGCCCTCAGCATCAAAGAAAGGTGAGTGTGAAATGAGAGATAGGTTCTGTTGTTTGCTTTCTGTTTGTCTCCTTAGTGTCATTTTAGCATTTAAGGTTGGCTTTGTGATTTTATTTAAGGTTAAACTTTATGATTTTATTTAAGGTTAGACTTTATGATTTTGGGCTTTGTTGTTTATTTTTCTAGAATTTCGTGTTTTTTCATATAGAAAATCTTGCTTTGTTTTTTTAACATAAGCCACCCAGGCTCACTGTGGGCATATCCAGAGTTTGACCAGAGAATAGAATAATCTGCCTAGGTATATCATTGGATTGTCTCAGACAAACCCAAGCTGCATTGGTGTAGGGTAACCCAGGCCATTTTTAAACACAAACCAGCCTGGAATCAGGACTCGGTTTGAATTGGATACTGGTCCACACTATCCATGGTCCACACTGTCCAGCGGCAGATCCAGTAATGTAGTAGCAATACATTATGGTAAGTTATTCAAAACCTTACAGACTGATAATGTAAAACAGTATGTACCAGAAGAATTTTAGGTATTGTGAATCCAATAGTATTAAGAGGAAGCTGACAGCAGCATATAACCTTCGGCAAAATTGGGTGGCAGGGAAGAAAAACACATGCTTTCCTGAGATGGCAACATGTATGGTCAATGTTAAAAGTACTTGACGGTTCATATTGAAATAAAGTTGTTCCTTGTATGACTCTAGAAGAAGTTTGGAGTGGATAGACACCTGAAAAATTATCTTTTCAATTTTGGTAGTGTTGATCTCATTCATATTCTTAAAGAAATGAGGGCCAAAATTAACAGTAAACAATGGGAGTGCATTGATTTTAGAAACCGTCAGGAATATAATTATTGCCTCTAAAAGCTATCAGATAAGTTGTCTTTGCAAAATCAAAATATGTATCCATATCAAGATGTGAAACAGCCACATGGACTAACTAGTAATGATTGAAAAAATGAATCTAGCAAGTTCATTAGAGATTATGTTTTTACAGAACCAGATAACGGTATAAAATCAGACTGAAAATATGCTATGGTAAATAACTCCTCTACACCTATTTCTATAGCTGAAATATATTAGATTAGATTGATTTATCTATGATGTTTCCATGAAAAGAAACATCTGGAATCTTGTCACTTTACCGTCTGCTACACAGATAAGTAGTTGTAAATGAACCTTCAGGATGAAATATATAGCACACAATAACATATACTGTAAACAAACACAAAATCATATTTGTGGTTATGAATGGCAAGAAGTCGACCAAGAAGAAACCTTCCCTCTAATTGCTAAACTTATGACCATCAGATTGGTACTATCCTTTGCAGTTTGGTTCATGTGTACACCAGATGGATGTCAAAAGCACTGATTTTATGGTAATTTGTTTGGAGAAGTGTGTGAAAGTTTCAATCTGCAAGGTAAGAAATTCAACTATATATATAAATTCTTATGAAGGAAAATTAGAGATTGTCATGGTTTATGTTAACAATGAACAAAATGATGGTCAATCATTTTTTGATCAGGTTGAATTCCAGTTACATCAATCTTTTGGATGCATTGACCTAGGATTTATACATCACTTCCTTGGAGTGTAGAAAATTTCACTCTGATCAAATACACTAAAGTGCTATTAGAAATATTTCTGGTATTAACATAAACCTATTTCCACCTCCTTGGAAGTTGGGTTCAAAGTAAAGGCTAATGACACTTTGCAAACTGTGAATGAATTGGTCAACAAGATGTTGGTAAGCACTTTCATTTCTAACTGGTACAAGATCAGGTTTAGGTTATGTTTTAAGAAAGTATACATGATTTATGAATTCGCCAAAAAGAGTTCATGTGACTGTAGCAAAACCATATACTAAGGCATGTGCAATTAACAATGATTTTTTAAATTCACAATAGCTTGTTGGATACCCAGATTTAAACTGGGAAGGCAGTAGAGATAGCAGAAAATCTACTTTACATTATACATTCAGGTGCAGCTTCCTGCATCTGTCAGAAACAATGCACTTTTGCACACTCACTGATGCTTTATTTTGACTAATGCTCGCCGATTGACAATTGAGACAAAAACAAGCTAAAATAATTCATTGTTGTAATCAAAGAGTACTGAAGTTGACAAACAGTCTTGTAGAAAGAACACTCAAATTCATCATGATTTTATCCATCAACTGCTGCAAGACGATGAAGACATTAGGGTTGTCAGAAAAAAAAAAAGTTAGTCATACACTTTGGCACCAAGTAAGTTATGTTTGGTTTCTCTAAAGACCACAACCATGTTGATGTTGTAGCTTCGGGCTACATACTTCCGCCTTGAATGTTAGACAATAAATTCATATAGCCTAAAGGCTATTCATTTATTGCAGTGAAGAGGCGCTTCACTTATAATATTTAATTATTGAGAATAATTAAATGGGCCGACTTATAATATTTAATTATTGTGTATAATTAAATGGGCTGACTTCATTAAAGAAATAATATTTCTTTAATATTGATATGAGACCGACCTTCTTGAAGAGTCACCTTATTTTGTATAAATACAAGGTGATGATCTCCCATTTAAGCAAGCAAGTTTGATTCATTCCTTCATTCAAGTGCAAATTTCATCAAGAGCAGATTTCGATATTAAGGAAGAGCAGATCATTATCTTGAGCAGCAGATCATCATCTTGAGCAGCAGATCATCATATTGTTGCAGCGAATATATTTCAAGGAGAAATATATTTTTTCCTTGAACTATATTCTTTTTGTATCTTTGCATCTAGGAGAGGTGCTATTATTCATTGTATCAAATTCGGCCTTGTGTTGGGCCTGAGTTGTAAGCAAATTTCTGCTCTTATTCCAGAATATATAAGCGATATATTTGCTGGGTTTTTTTCCCTTGAGTTGGAGGGTTTTCCCAGGGTATCTTGTGGTGTTCATTGTCTTATGTGTTGCATTTTCTAATTGCTTTCATTTCTGATCCTAAAACTAACATGGTATCAGAGCGGGTTTAGATCTGATCAGATTTGTCCAAGCAATTCTAACAGATTCAAATGCAGACCTTGAGACGAACTTCATCATATTGGATGCGAGCAGTATTCAGAAGGCTTCTGAGGTTGTCAATCCTTGACATGTTAGAAGGCTACAGGTGTCATGGCCTGAGTTTTTATGATGGTGTATCCTTGTGTTTATCCTTTCTTTGGCGGACTATTATGAATGCTTTGAGAGCAGCTAATTTAAAGACTATCGGGAGCTGAAGGATAATATAGTAATCGCTCCTAATATTGTTTATCACTTGGATTAAATGTTGGAGGTCGCATAAGGTTGCCACTTCAGATCAAAGTTAGATGGGAGGCAGGAAAGGTCAAATTGTCATATAAGGTGGAGTTTGAGGAATCGCAGATTCGGAAGCTCTATAAAATCATATCAACTTCTGTCCAAGCTTAGATATGGAGAGTCATGAGACATCGTGATTGGAATTATATTAGTCCAGACCTTCAGTGCTAATTTGAAGCGGCGTCTCAGAGTAAAGTGAGGCACTAGTAATAATCGTGGGGTTGGAAAGACCTTTTGTTGAAGCTGCATGTGAAGTTTTGTGCTCAAGTAATACATTACTATTGTGGCATGAGGTTGATATGGCCTAGAATTCTTTTGTAAGAGATTCATGTGTATACATTCACCAAGCGTGCCTAATACTAGTCATCAAGATGTTATCCAAACTTGGGGCTGAGTCTTCATTATCAGCTGATATGAAATCGGGATGAGGGTAAAATTGATGGCAACATAGAGTGAAGGTGGCGGAGATGAGACTCAGCTACAGATCTAGCTCAATGGTGTACTAGCAACAAAAGATAAGTATTTTATTATTGTTTATATTTTTTAAAATCTGAGGGTAAAATTCAGTCTGCTGAGTTGTGCAGATCTGATGTCACTTATTTAAATTTTGTGTGTAGTAAAGATCGTGCCTCCTCTTGAATAGTGATCTCTGGGATGAGATCCTTTGGAGTCACCCTTAATTCATTGTGAGATGTTCATGCTAGTTGTGAAAAATTTATGAGTGTGACTCAGAGATGATAAGAGAACTGCAATTTCGTTGTGATTGGGATAGTCACATCGATACCATTCTCTATGTGCATGGACTGTGATGTTGCCTTGAGGGACCTAGTTCTATGTTAAATAAGTTGGCTGCATAATGTGTTTGAGAAATCTGAGTTGAGCAAATTGTCTCTTGTTGTGCTGAGATTAGCTCTTTCGAGAGGAGTAAAAGATGGAAGAAAGATATATCAAAATCAATAAAGATAAGTTCTATTACTTCTTTATTTTTGGTCTTTTGATATTTGCTACATATTTCACTTATAGTTTGATTCTTATATATAAACTATTATTGTTAATCCTTTAAAATGCAGGTTGCATTGAGAAGCAAATGAATGATGAATTAATTATTTAGGATTATTTAAGGAGATAAATATTTCATGGTTGAATAATGTTCATGAATTTCTTATGTAGTTATTAATTCATGTTGTAACATTGAAATAATAAATCATGTATGCTTCTAGCATTGGTATTTCTCTTCAGAATAGCTGAGCTCTATGAACTATTAAGTAATCTCTCCTTAATGCCTTCAGGACGGACCAAGAAGCGAAAGAGATTGTTTTTCAAGAGAAGAAGAGCTTGATGCATCCTGTAGGCTGAAGAATGGAGACACATCTTGCAGCCATTGTACTGAGTTGGTGGCCAAAGACATCTCTCAAAAAGGAAGAACCTATTCAAGTTGTCATTGTGATCAGTCTTTTTGAAGAGGAGAAATTAACCTTCAGAGGGAGTTTTGTGACTCACTGAGAAGAAGTGAAGGTTGCAGTGTTGCATGGCTTGATGCTAAATCCTTGAAGATCCTCTTCAACAGTTGAGATCAGAATTGCTCAAGACAGTCAACCTGAATTTAAAATTGCTAGCTCCGCAAACCTATTCAGAATAGAGTGATCTGGGATGAGGTCGAAAAGGACAGTCCTGAATCTCTACAGAGGTGTGCGCTGGGAACCATTTCTCTAAGGCAAGCGTTGCAGGCAATCTTGGACGAAGAGGTCAGAAGGTTGATGCAAGTACTTGAAGATTCAGAGGGAGCCTACTAAACCTAAAGAAGATGGTGGTCTAGTTAATCTTGGTTCTTTATGTTGGTAATTTATTTCTTACTGGAGAAGATCACCTCATTATCAAAAGCAAGAAGGAGTTAGCTTCTGAATTTGAAATGAAGGATCTTGGATACATGCATTACTTCCTTGGTTTAGAAGTTTGGCAAAGGCCTAATGAGATCATTCTGAGTCAAGGGAAGTATACAATAGACATCTTGAAGAGATTTGTTAAGATGGATTGCAAATCCATGGAAACCAATTTTTCAGAGGTTAAAAGAGGTTGCAACTAGTTCAGATCTGGTGGATCCTACTATGTACAGGCAGTTGATTGAATCATTGATGTATCTAGTCAATACTAGACCAGATATTTGCTATGAGTGCACCTAGTCAGTTCATGTGTGAACCAAGGCAAATACATCTAGTTGCAGCGAAGCATATCCTGAGATACTTGCGTGGCACAGTTGGGTATGGCTTGAGATATTCTTCCGGTGTGGACTTGAAGCTGCATGGTTATACTGATTCCAATTGGGCACGGTGTGTTGCTGATTGGAAGAGCACCTATGGATGTTGCTTCATTTTGAGGTCTGCGATGATCTCCTGGTGTAGCAGGAAGCAGTCTTCAGTGGCACTGAGCACTGCAGAGGCCGAGTACATTGCAGCATGTGTGACAGCTCGAGAAGCAATGTGGCTTCAGAAGCTCCTTGCAAGATTATTTGGACAATCATTGGAGCCGACTGTCATTCATTGTGATAATCAAAGTTGTGTGAAGCTTTCTGTCAATCTAGTGTTTAATGACAGAACAAAACATGTTGAGATCAAATACCACTATATCAGAGATATGGTATTGAGGAAAGCAATTCAATTGAGATATATTAGCACTGATGAGCAGACGGCAGACATTCTCACCAAGCCTCTCACCAGAGTAAAGTTTGTGTACTTCCGGGACAAGCTTAGTATTGTGGAGAATGAAGCCCTAGCTGAGAGGGAGACTCAGCTTTAGTGATCTTCTATGATTTGCTTTAATGCATTTCTCTTTGTGAGAGAGATTTGAGGTAAGCCCTTGTTTCCACCCTCTGGGAGTAGCCATGGTGGATGTCATGTGTGTGACTCCATGACAACATCACGTGAGAGAGTTCGTGATGGTTTTCTTGTACTTGTGTTTATTCACCCTCTAGGAGTAGCCATGGTGAACGTCACAATGAGGTAACGACATCACGTTAAGTGATGGGCACTTGTGCACATGTACCATACATGGGAGTAGCCAAGATGGTTGATATCACGATGAAGTGATATGCTCTTTTCCACATATGGGAGTAGCCATGGTGGTTGACATCATGACGAGGTGATATGACTTGCACAGCTGGAAGTATTCCTCCCTAGCTAATTGGGAGTGTTGATGTTGTAGCTTCAGGCTACATACTTCCGCCTTGAATGTTAGACAATAAATTCATATAGCCTAAAGGATATTCATTTATTGCAGTGAAGAGGCGCTTCACTTATAATATTTAATTATTGAGAATAATTAAATGGGCCGACTTCTAATATTTAATTATTGTGTATAATTAAATGGGCCGACTTCATTAAAGAAATAATATTTCTTTAATATTTATATGAGGCCGACCTTCTTGAAGAGTCACCTTTTTTTGTATAAATACAAGGTGATGATCTCCCATTTAAGCAAACAAGTTCGATTCATTCCTTCATTCAAGTGAGAATTTCATCATGAGCAGATTTCGATATTAAGGAAGAGCAGATCATTATCTTGAGCAGCAGATCATCATCTTGAGCAGCAGATCATCATATTGTTGCAGCGAATATATTTCAAGGAGAAATATATTCTTTCTGTATCTTTGCATCTAGGAGAGGTGCTATTATTCATTGTATCAAATTCAGCCTTGTGTCAGGCCTGAGTTGTAAGCAGATTTCTGCTCTTATTCCAGAATATATAAGCGATATATTTGCTGGGTTTTTTTCCCTCGAGTTGGAGGGTTTTCCCAGGGTACCTTGTGGTGTTCATTGTCTTATGTGTTGCATTTTCTGATTGCTTTCATTTCTGATCCTAAAACTAACATTCTAGGGATTATAAATTCTGCCACTAGCAAAAAATCTAAATATCTAAATTTTAGTTGTATTCAATCACAATCAAAAAATTATGCTACACGAAAACAAACTGAAGAAGAAAATTCGCAAGGTATAAAAATTTTGGAAGAGTAATTTACGGCAGCGAGTATTTCACGACATTTACCACTCCCACCAGTGATTGACACACTGTACAATAATCTATCTTCCTTTAAAATGGCAGTCAATTGGAAAAGCCCCCAAACTGTGTCTTCAAGGCTTTGTGAGCAACTTAGGGGAATCATTTTAATGAGATAGAACAGCTAACCAAGGAACGTCAGGGATAAGCCAAAATAGATGGAATAAGGTCATGGGCAAATGGGTTTGAAAGTGGATAAAGGACAGCATCCCCACCCTGGTTGGTTGTGGCCTTTCCCTAACCAAAGAACCAGATTGAAGTACCCAACAGAGTTTATCCAAAAATAAATAAATAAATATGTACACAATATAAATGAATAAAAACTTTAAAACAGGAACAACTGAAGTGAGATGTTAATTATTTACCTGGAGGAGCTTATTAGTTGTCTTTCCCATGGCAGATAAAACAATAACAGGCCTTTCATCTTGAAAACTGAGAATCAAATCAGCAACTTCTATCATTCTGTCAGCTGATGCGACCGAAGAACCACCAAATTTCATGACGCAACTCAACTGTTGCTCCTCGTTCTTCTTCTTTCCACTCCCTGTCTTCTCAACCACCGCTATACTTCGCCTTTCGCACCTACTCACCACATTTTCCCTTCTAAAATGACAAACATTGGCATCTCCCGAGACGCCGAATGCCTCAACTGACGAAAAGTTAACCTTGGGACAAATCTCAGTCCGAAATGAAACCCCCGTCACGTTAAACCCTAGGCCACGCCGATTCAAATTCAAAGACGGCAACCGAGATGCCGCAACGGCGCCGGCCATCACGAAATATTCTGTAAAATTACAGCAACAAAAAAAAATCAGCTTAAAGCTGAGCAAGTGAAAATTCGAAACAAGATGAAAAAATAAAGTAATGCACCTACACAATACGAAAACCTGCAAAACTAATCTATCAAACAATACAAGTATAAATTCTGCAGTCGAATGCATTGCAAGTCAAAAGAGAACTCGGGAGAACAAAATGAAGAAAATGCACTTAAATGGGTAAAAGACCCTGCAAAAGTATTCTGACAAATGGCATGCAAATGACCTCGTTCAGCTGAATACTCTGCAAGTCATTGTTCAAACCAATACAACACAAACGAAAAGAAAATAAAAATGCGCCTATTGAGATCTGAAAACTGAGGAATTCTGACAACTACACCGAAGATAAAGCGGCTTAATTATTGGGGAAAAAAAGATTGTTTTTGTTTAAAAATGATACGTTGGACTAAAATAGGAAAACTTGGGGAAGTAAGCTATGAAACTAGGTCAAAAAACTTCCCAAACATAGTAGTTATAAACTTAAAAGCCTTGCAATAAGGAGAAATTTCTTTTCACCTGGATAAGATGCAACGCTTCTTTTTCTAGAGCACTTGAGGCCAAGATCCGTATAGAAATAGCAAACTAATGAAGGCGACTTGCGACCACACAAATTCTCAGCTTAAAATGACTCAGAAAAGATTTTCCAGCGTTTGCAAAGAAAGCTGCATCCACATTCTTAACTAAACTATCAAAAGAACGAAGTAACGCCCGAACAAACCAGAGAAGTGAAAGTTGTACCAAACCTTTCTTGAATTGAGCTTAAATTCAACAGAATCTTTGCATGAATCCTCCTGCCGCCTCTGACAAAACTTTCCGCCCACGAGATATTGAATCTCGCGCTATTCACAGACAACGTTAAATTTCATGCATCTCTATAACGTATGAACGGCAAGCTTGACCAATATATTATGAGCCGCCATCTGAAGCGTTAAGCTATAGGCTTGACGTACAAAGATACAGCGGCGTGTTTCGCACAACATATATCCAACGGAGAAAACTTTCTCCGACAACCTGGGGGCTTCTGTCAACCGCTGATGCAGATACGGCTGTGAAGCGCGTAAACGTAATTAAATTCCAGAATTTTTTCTGTTGAAAGGGAAGCAAGCCAGAATTTGAAGCAAAAACCAATTCGCAGTCTACACGTGGCAGAAGTGCGGAAAAAAAATTCCTCGCATATGCAGAATAGAAACATAACATGTGACTAATTTGACTAGACCTTTGCCTATAGAGTCCAAAACATCAACCCTAAAGACGGTGGAATTTGTTTTTGGCTTCAAATTTTCGTAATGCATTTACCTAGACTTTTCCAAGTTACGTGATGATTTGATCGTGAAAATTGCAGTTTAATTTAATATTTTTAATTTTGTGCTTTTTAGGTGAATATTTTGGGACACAATTATTCAAATTGCAGTTTAATTTAATATTTTTAAATTTGTGTTTTTTTAGGTGAATATTTTGGGATAAAGTTATTCTCTCTATAAAAAGCATGTCTAACCCCCTATTCTAATGTGCTTAAGTCTATTGCTTAAAATTAAGCAATTGAGTATCTAATGAAAAAAATTATTTATAAAAATTAAAACTAGTGTGAAAAAATAGGGGGCTGAAAAAAAACCACGTGGCTCCACAAATCTCTTTGCCTCTAATTTTTCCCTATATTTTATTTGCACAAAATATTATTAATATTGTTTATTTCATTCTACAGTTAAAAAATTATATTTAAATTGGTTGCTTAAAAATAAGTAGAAAAAAATAAATAGCTATGGAGCCACCAGCTCCACAAAATGCTCCTTAAAATGTTGAGCAATGGGAGCTAGCCAAAATATGCTAAGCAACTGCATGGGGACTTGCCCTAAATATGAAAACATAGAAAACATCATATATTCAACATACAAAAGTGTATAGCCATCACAAGGAGAGACACGTCAAGATGGGGTTGAAATGATGAGCATTGATGTGATGACACTTTTTTTGTGATGAAGATATCGAATAAATGGAGCATCGTTGGGTATATTGGCAATGTTTCTCACATTTCACGTCATATAGTCAACCGACTATGATGAGACTTTTACTATCACATTTGGTTCTGGTGTATTCTATGGTTTGTTGTATTCTACAATGAAGTATCACTTTTTGTTGTAAAGTCTGCGGGGAAGAGTTGCAGGGTGAGAAGTGAGTAAATTTGTGAACCAATTCCAATTTATTTTTATTTTTTCAATTGTCTAGTGTTTAAAAATAAAATTGGATAAATGAATTGCAAATTGCAAAACATTGTGTGTTGTGAAATTTTGCATTTTGTTGTTCAAAGTTAAAGGGTGGAGTCTACAAAGAGGAGTTGTAGGTGGGGGATACAATAAACAAATGATATTCAAATAACAGTTGAGTAATAATGTGAATCAATTCTATTTTTTTATGGTTTTGGGTTGTCACTTGCTTAGGATTTTAAAACACTTTGTGAGTTGTAGATTGTTAAACACTTCGCATTTTTTAAACGTGCAATTTCTTATACACTAAGAATGTCATGAAATGTTTCTATTTCAACTACAAACAAATAGTTATGAATATCTTATAGCAAATAGGAGGCTTGAAAAGATGATGTCTTTTTTTAACTTATAGTTTATGGCATAAGGTAACCTTCAGAGTACACACTTCATACTGCACGTATTACTTGTTATAAAAAATTGTAGGCTATAAAACACACTGTGTGGCTTAACCTGCAATTCACAATGATCCCAACCGAAGTATGGTTTTGATTTGTGTATATCGAAGTTTACAATTCAAATAGTAAGAACACCACTAATGTTGGTATTGAGAAAATACAACACTTCTCCTTGGTTGAGAATTCAAAACACATAGTGTTTTGGATACCCTATCAGATGTTGGTTACAAAACATGTCATGTTTTGAAACCTGCAATTTCTCATACCCAACCCACAATTGTCAAATGTTGTTATTTTAAACCTGTAATTTCTTATACACTAAGAATGTCATGAACTGTTGTTATTTCAACTACAAACAAAGAAATGTATATTTATGAATGTCTTATAACAAATAGGAGGTTTAGAAATATGCCATCTTTTTTAACTTGCACTTTACGGCATAGAGTAACCTTCAAAGTACACACGTTGCCTGCTATAAAAATGAGCTACAAAACACACTATTTGTTTCAACCTACAATTTATAATAATCTCAACCCCTATGATTTTGATTTGTGTGTATCAAAGTCTACAATTCAAATAGAAAAAACACTATTAATGTTGGTATCTGAAAAATACAATACAAAACACAGAGTGTTTTGGATACCCTATCAAATGCAAGTTACAAAACATGTTATGAACCTACAATTTCTCACACCCAACACACAATTCTCAAATGTTGTTATTATTTAAAATGTAGAGAGACATATCTATAGCTATGGATGTCTTATAACAAATGGGAGCTTTTGAAACATGTTATCTTTATTTGCCTACACTTTATACAATAGCGCAACCTTCAGAGTGCACACTTTGCAAAACACACTCAACCTACAGTTCATAATGATCCCAACCCCTATGGTTATGATTTGTATATATCTAAGTTTGCAATTCAAAATAGCAGCAACACTAATATTGTTGGTATTGGGAAAACATAATACACTTCTCAGTTTATAATTCAAAACATGTGTTTAGATGCCCTGTCAAATACGGGTTACAAAACATGCAATATTTTGTACCTACAATTTCTCATACCAACACATGATTGTAAAATTTTCTTATTTCAAATGTAGGTAGACATATGTGTGGTTATAGATGACCTATAATAGTGCAACCTTCAAAGTACACACTATGTGTTTTAACTTACAATTCACAATGCCCCAACCCTTGTGATTATGACCTATGTATATCCAGGTCTACAGTTCAAATAGAATCACATGTCCATGCTAGCATAGGTTAACCTTTTAAGTACATACTTCATACTGCACATGTTGCCTACTATAACAAATTGTTAGCAATTAGATTTGATTTGTATGAAAAATTGCAGGTCAAAATACATAATATGATTTTTAAGTTGCAGATGTTTAGTTTATTATTTATAATGTATTTGAAATTTTACTTTCTTAGTTGATCTATAATCTGTAAGAAAGATGTAAACAACATGGTATTGAATTAAGGTTGCTTGCGTTGATGAAAAAAATGATTTCCATTTGTCGTAAGGGGGGAATAAAGCATTAGGAAAGAAAATGAATCAAACTAATTTAATTCAAACAAGATTAAGATCTCAAAACCCATTACTCATGAAATGAAGCTCTAAAATTACGAAATCAAACAATGCAAATCCTAAGACAACATGAATTGAATTCAAAACTTTAAAACATATACCATCCCATGTTGGAGTTGTGTTTGTATTAACATTTGGATGTCGGATTGCTCGATTCAATACAAAGCCTCCATTGTTCATGTTGCAAAAGCTTCAATGTGTGTAAAATGTTGAACTAGAATGTGATGATAACTCATAACGTGCTCAAGAGGTAATTGTGCATCATTTCGCTATGTAAATTCTAGATGATTTGTGAGAGGGTAGAAGAGTGTTTTATAGATTTCATGTTTCGAGATGAACGATTGAGATTTCATAGTAGAAGATCTTGATCAATGGTTCAAAATCGTTGAGAGGAATTAGATGGGAAGAATCAGTGGTTTTAGATTGCATAATTTGTGTGATTGATGAAATCAAGTTGAGTATTCACTGGGATTGAAGAAATAGATTGAGAGGTTAGTGGGATTGAAGAATAGATGAGTTAGTCAAATGTTTAGAGTGAGAAATCAATGACCGTGATTTGCTCAATCATAAAAGGGGTGAAGATAATAAATTAATTCAATTAATTATTTAGTATTTTTGAGTTGAACGTGCAAGTCATGTTTGACAATAACAAATAAAGTTATATTTATTTATTGACTATGTTGAATAATGTTGAATAATTAATTTAATTATTCAAGTTTATAAAGTGGAAAGTGATTTAGTTAAACAATTAAGTAATAACAATTTAATTGATTTAGGAGAATAGGATATATTAGCGACATAATTTAATAACTTTCATTATTTAATTAATCAAGAGGAATAAAGTTACATAAATGATGAACTAGTGAATTAATTAAATAATTTAAAGATTATTCAATTAATAAAGGAAAATAGGGGTTTTTTTATGTAAATGATGTAAAATGTAGTGATATTAATGATAATGAAGTCGATGATGAAAAAATGTCATTCAGGATGTGTGATAAACGTTAGGTCATTTTTACATGTTTACATTTTTCCCCTCTTTTAGACAAAGTATTGGTTGCTTTGTTTCAAATAATTTGTTGTTTATGATCATAATTGAAAAAATTTATATGCCCCACCATCCCTCGATGGTCAGTGGAAAGTTAATACAATGTTGAGCTACCCCCTCGAGAGGTTGGTCGAAAAAAATTATTTTCAGGTCGGGCTCGCGACAAGCTTCCATTATAGTTTAGGTGTGTAGAGGACAAAAAATTAGGTCATAAGGCCCTTTCTTATTGTTCAAATGATTCCAAGTGCTCATAATTTTAATCTAGGAGGGTTTCCAAGGTAAAAAATTAGGGTTTGGGGGGGTTTAAAAATGGTAAATTAGGTTGAAATTACCCCTCATTTGCACTCCTTGATTTGATAATTTCTTGCCTCTAGAGTTTTTGTGAGATTTTCTTCTACAAACAGCGATTCATCGTGCCTCAAGTTTTGAGATCTCCACAGAAGTCGGAGGCAGTCAAATTATACTGATGGTTAGCTAGTGTAGGGGCTCCGGTATGTATGCCTTTAATTTTTGCTTTCGTCCTTTTTTCGTCTTCGTAATTAATGTTTAAACTTATTTTTAGGAAATAGCAAACTTGTAGCAAGTTTTTTGCTATTGGCCCGATAATGGCACTATTGACCTTTTGGAAGGTCGCTTTTGAAAAAAATTAGCAATGTTGCTTGGAAAATGTGTGCTATTGCCAAATTTTGGGGCTTTCACCAGATATTTGCGCTATTGCCAAATTCGAGCGTTATTGAGAAATATTGATGCTATTGAAGAATTTGGGCGTTATTGCCAAATATTGGCACTATTGAAAAATTTGAGCGCTATTGCCAAAAATATGTGCTATCACAAAAATTTGGGCGCTATTGACAAATATGCTCACTATTGCCTAGAAAAAGTTCGCTTTTGCTCGAAAATGATTATAGTTTGCAATGTTTTGTTTTAGTTTGAAGTTCCCGAAAATCTTGACATTGTGCGTTAAATGGTTGCAGGTTGTCCTTAAGTCGTTGTCTATGCGAGAGCAACATCCTCGGTTGATGGATGGGTTGACCAATTTTGATGATACACAAAGAGACTTTCTCGATGTTGTGGGTTTATGTTATATCGCTCAGTTGCCATTACTTAGGGCTCATCGAGCCATGATGACTACTTTGGTGGAGAGGTGGAATTTCGAGACTTCTTCATTTCATTTGCCTATTGGGGAGTGCATCATTACTTTGGAGGATGTTTGGAGGATTCTTAGGATCCCTATTCATGGTGAGATCATTGAGTATGACGTTTAGAGGGGTACCATAGCGATGGAGAGATTACTCGGTGTGGAGGATTTATATGTTGTTGATTTCGAGATTGATTTGGGGTCTCTTTGTGATGGTGTCAATCCTATGGTTCCCATGTTAGTAGGTATTATCATTGGAACTCTGATGCTCGATAGGAGGGCTAAGAGGTTCCCTATCGGTTGGGGCATCATTATTGAGCAGATGATGGAAGAGGCCATAGTGTATGGTTGGGGTCAGTGTGTGTTCGCCTACCTATACAAAGATATGCACGAGGTCGTGTATCGAGCTGGTAGTAGTATATCTGCTAGAGCCAGTTTGTTGCATTTTTAGGCCTGGGAGAGGATTGTCATTACTCGACCAGAGGGTATGCAGGATAGGGATGCATATAATCCTTATGCTTATTATTATCATGACTATATTCATTACACTCAGCTTAGTAGATTGTCTTACTAGAGGGCATTTTTTGATGATACAACTTTCATATGGCACCCATACAGGGATTGTGAGGTTTTCCTAGATGGTCGGGATCAGCTGGTCTACTACAAGCATACTCGTTTCTTGATTGGTCATTCAAATCTCTTGCTTGAGAGATATTTACTAGAGAGAGTATTGAGACAATTTGGCAAGCGCCAGTCTCGACCTACTGATGATTATATGGCCATATTTGGGTGCACTACATGGGAGGAGTCTGCTTGGGGGGCTCGCAAGGATTCGGGTGCAGTAGTGGTAGCATTCAGAGCATTGAGACCTTTTCCAAGGGGTTGGGCAATTATTCTCGTGGATCTTGGGATGACTCATGAGTTTGATGGTTGGTGGGCATATCGCAGACCTGTGAGATTGACTATGCCTTTAGGAGGTCCAATTTTGGGTGTATGTAGAGGAGGTTATGTTGGGTGTTGAGAGGATCGGCAACATCTTCGGATTTCCCATGAGCAGTTGTGACATGTTTAGGATCAACAACATGATGGCCAACAACAACAACGTTAGGTACCACAGGCTCCTCAAGGTCCTCCCCCTCAAGGGGATATGGTAGCTCAACTAGCGTAGATGACAACAAATAGAGATGTAGTTAGAGCGAAGCATGGTGCTGAGGTTACACGGTGATAGGTTGTTGAGGCACAGGTTTTGATCATGACTGGAGAGAGATACATTCAAAGTAAAGCGAGATACTCTTTGCTAGGAGAGAGATTCATTGAGACAAGAGTTAGCTGCTGAGAGGCAACACAAACTTACAGTCAAGATATTTGTAGCCTCTACCATTCCCTTACCCCAGTATCAAACCAAGTGAGATAGGCTCCAGCAACAGGTGACATATTATTAGACTTTATACGAGGCATTTATGTTGAGGGCTTAGAGACGTCCTTGATTTGGTGAGTCGAGCACATTTATAATTGTAGAGTCAAGTGGGCAATCAGTCAGATGATCTCCAGTCATGCCCCAACCATCTCCTCATCATAGTGAGCATCAGTTGAGATCTCCACCATCAACTGGGCAGTAGAACTGGTTTTGTTTATGATCTTTTATATGTGTTGTATTAGAGACTCATGTAGACATATATTTTTTGTATATATATTCATCATCCCAGCTAAGGCCTCGTATATATGTATTTATTTTGATCTCCTTTGATGTTGTATCACACATGACATTTGATGATGACATTATCCATTTTTTATGCTATATGACATACCATATTTTGATTCAACTTTATGATGTGTTATGAGATGTTTATGGATGATCATGGATATTTATATTTGTTGAATGATGCTTTTGTATTTTTCTGATGTATGCATATGCTATGGATAAATGATTTATACATCTATGTGATGGATAATGATATATTATAGATGATGATTTCATTATATTATGGTCATGATATGTATTGATGAATTAAAACATGATATATATATATATATATATATATATATATATATATATATATATATATTGAATTGTGTATCTCAAATAATCTATATATGCATATATAAATATCTATATATATATATACATGCATATATATAATATTGATCTAACATCAATTAAATGAGAATATTTCTATCAAGTTTAGACCAAGAGTATAATTTATTCAATAATAATATATATAGTTGTTTTATTTCTTTTTCTTTTTTTAACTCATTCCCTTAAACTATTATAATGCAACTAGCATGATAATAAGAAATCCCATATTTAGACTAATCTTCTTTGTTGTCAATCGTAGATAAATGCAAGTTTTAAATGATTTAATCACAACTAAGTAAACTCAACTATCTCAATTTCATATGCAAATATATAAATTTTTATGTATAGACATTTTTTACCCTATAGATGTTTAGATTCATATATTATAATAACCAGGAAAAAATGAGAGCAAACAAATAAGACATGCCTGAAAGTGTATCAAAATTCTTGTAATTTCTTTCCTTCTTTCAAATGCAGTTGACAACTCCTAGAATACAAACTTTCTCCACAATACTTACACCTTCTCTTATGTGTAATTTTTTCTCTTAATGATGATAAGCTAATATTGTATCAATGAAAAATATCTTCCTCTTCTACATGGCCATAAACATCTCCTCTTCAAAAATTGTGATCCCCTTCAACAAAGCAACTTTTTCTTTTAAAACACCCACCTCCACTATTTTCCCACACCTTCTCCATAAAGACTGATGGTTAACACATAAGATTTCCAAGAATAATGCAATTGAACATGGCATGAAAGCCCCCACATGAGGCTAAGAAAGTTAGCTTTTATTTCACCCTACATTGACTTCCTATGCATTGGGCTAGCTACCCCTTACCATTTGTGTATGTGTTACACCCCATTGTTTGAAACCTTGTTATTACCACATACTATTGCTTTTATGGGTGAATAAGCTTATAATGCATGATTATGTTTTTGATAGATTTTAATTGATAAATGAGATGTATGAATATGTAATATGATGTGATTGCTTATTAATGTTTAAATGATGAATATGATTTTCATGTTATCGACTAACTTTGTTCATGTTGAACTAAGCTAGATGTGGAAATAATCAAACCCTCCAGTAGGAGAGGGAGAGTATCACACAAGAGAAGGAATTGGCATGAAAACCATTGTCATGATCATCCAAGTATCTGCACACATGTATTGTACTAGGTAGAGTAACCTTGTTAAGTCGATGTCAATATGTGTTGAGTCACATTGTTATCCTTTTGATTGATAGGTATGTTAGGGATTGTTGCTTATGATTCCTTTGTGATTGTCTTGTCAATTTGAGTTATGATGTTAAATACCTTATTGATGAGTTATGTTATTTGAATGATTATGAATGGATACTTATATGAATATGGGTACGTCGAGTATAGATGTATTGTCAACGATGCACACATACGAGCATATGCACGTATGAGCATGCTAGACAAAAATGCCTACGTATACCCATCCATGGAAATGTAATATGTGTATGATCGATCGTCACATCTATATATGTATGTATGTATGTATGTATGTATTTAATATAATTATATATGCACTGATATAAGTTGTTACAATAAAATAATGATAATGCATGTATGTATATCAATATGTATATATACATATATACATATATATTAATGGTGATATGTATGTATGTATATATAATATAATATACATATATTGATAATTATTTATATTAAGCATATTGTAATTGATAATTGTATGTAATATATATATCTATACTTTGGTTATCGCATATATTGGTTTTCATGAGATATGCACAGCAAATAACATTATGAGTTAAGAATATTAAAGACCGTGTATAGGTCGATATGGCAAGCCACATGGTGCTAATAGAAATCGCATAAAGAGTTATGATATAAGTCTATTTATTATATGTTAATACCATTATTGTTGTTAAGAGTTGTCACCCATGTTAGGCACAATAATTAGAAGTTTGGAAGCTACAACTAGAAGACATAAAGGAATAGGATTTACATTGCCAGTTTGCTATCATGTTTTCCAAGCTTTGACTTGGTAAAGAGAAGTGAATGGGTCGATGCAAGTCGACTCAACTAAAGAAGCACAAATAAAGTATGTAAAGGACTATATATGTGTCATTTTAATGCATGATTTTAGCTGCTAGCAATAAGAGAAATAGGCGCCTAGGTTGCCAATCGATCTGCCCAACAGTAGAATGAAATTTGAGTTCTATTTTTTTGTTTTGAGGTGTGAAAAAGATTAGGAAAAGGTGACATAAAAGTTATCAAATATATAGCAATAGATTTATTTATAAAATGAGAGCTGCATTTCATTGTTGTTGTTCAATCTTGAGAAAAATCATATGTTATTAGTTTGAGTTGTATTTTCTATGAGAGCAAGTTTGAGTGTTCATTTTGTGAGATATAGAGTAGATAATTGAGGGATTTGAGAGTAATAGTTTAGTGAGTTTTCCTTCATTACTGGATCGAGGTGAAGCTGAATTGTGAAGTTGATTACATAGGAGGTTGCAAGCAGAGTTATTCACAAAGTTGCTAGAATCATTCGTTGGAAGCATTACTTCTAAGCATGCTTGTTATTTATTCTATTTCTATTTTTTTCTTTTAATTATGAATTTTAAATGGAGTGTTGGATGCATATTGGTGTGCAAATATTTTATGCATTTTCTTATGGAAAGATAGAGATGGATGTTTGAGCTCTTTAATGGTTGAAGTTAAATTAGGACTTCAATATAGAGTGTGATATGAATTGATCACGAGCATTAGGAAATGAGCTATTAATTGATTGTTGATAATATCATTTTAGATTATTGTGAATTCATTGCTTGATTGATCTTGATAATTGTAATAAGTTGAATTAGTGTCATGATGGGAAATTGGGTAAGAACATTATGAAATTTATATCTATATGATAGAAAGATTATTTGAATAGAGGAAAAATATTCTCACAAGGATATAAACCTTGTGAGATTAGGGTTAATTAATCCCTAGGATTGGGATACCCATATTGAATAAAGGCAAAAGCCTAAACCTAGACATTACAAATATGTAATGGGGGCAACAAGTGGTTATGTCAAGTCTTAGGTTCTATGAAGTTTTTATTGGAATGTTATTACTTTGTGTTAAACTTTGTTAAGTTTATATACCAAGAGGTTCAATGGTCAATGTAGTTTCCAAGTCAAGTAAGGGTGGGTAAATATACAACTCCTCTCATAGGAAGTGGAATTATTATATATAAAATCTTTGGCCAGAGTAAGTTGTAAAGCCACTGCTTACACTTGTCGATTCACTATGTTCCAAGAGTACATTCTAGTTAGTAGAGTCATGCTTGTTGGAAGGGATCCCTTGTATGGTTTTACTAGATTCGTAGGACACACAACACAAATACTCGTATGTACGTTATTATGATTTGCATACCAATCTCTTTGTTGAAGGGTAGGGCCATCTTACCAGTTAGGTAGATGTGCGGGGGGCCACAATAAGTTTGTGGTTGGCAGAAAAGCACTTGGGTGATGCTCTCCCTCATGCAGTCAGTTGTCGAGTCTTGCAAAACAAAGGAAGTGAAGATCCATAAGTGGACACCTCAAACATTGAACCATTGTATTATTGAAATATATGATAATGTATATGTTTGCGATGTTGAATCATTGGAAATTGTATATGCAAGATGTATTTCATTCATTGTATATTATGTAATCATAATATATTCATGTAAGGATATGTGGAAAGTGCATTTATGATAATGAAAAGGAAAAAATGTATGAACATGATCTATGGAATTTGTGTTATTTACTTTTCCAAGTTAAAAACTTAAGTAAATTCTAGGTCTAAATTTGGGGTATGTTATAACATGCTTCTTATTTTATATATTTATATATACATATGTACATATACATATGTATATATATAATGTTATATATGTATATATATTTATATATACATGTATATATGTTTATATATACATATATAATGTTATATATGTATATATAATTTTATTTTTTAATACTTTTAAATAATAATCAAATAATTCTTAACAATAATAGGTAACCCATAAAGACGGTGATGAAACAATAATATCACCTCTTTACGTGAAAGACTAGGCCAAAGACCAAATATGATTTAACTTATCCTTACGACCAGACATCACTAGCCAAGACACAAGATAACTCAATGGAAATACTATGGTTACTTACTCGGATTTGATCTATAAAATCCTATGTGAGTGTGTGATTGACTCAAATTGGCATTTACCTTTTTGTTTTCTAATATCTATACTCTTCTCTCCAGTGATACTCTCCCTCTCCATCCGGAAGAGCAAAACTTATTCTTGCATTCAACTTAGAAGGTCATCAAAATGGTTAGTTCATTAATAGCCAGTATAGCATAAACATTAATCAAAAGTAATAATAATTACAATCAAAACATTTTTATTGTAAATTATAATTTCATCTAACATCAACTGAAGTAAAAATTCTTCCATTCATGTTCAAAAAACATATTTAACATAAAAGTTAAAAGTAATTGCAATCCAAATTTTGGGGTGTGACATATCTCCCCCCTAAGGATCATTGTCCTTGATGATTTAGTGTATTATAATAAGCTAATAAAAAAAAATCATAACTACTTGAAACAATAAATAAATGAGGAAATTTTTCATTAAATTCATTATAATCTTCCCAAGTGGCATCGTCCTCAACATATTGGTCCCACTAGACCTTGCATTATGTAACCTCTTTATTGTGCAAGTGGAGCTTGCATACTTCGAGCACCTTGAGAGGCTTGATTATTACCACTCTTGGATCATGTACTTGTAGTTCATTCTAGTCAATAATATGATTAAAACTAGCTATACACTTCTTTAGATAAGAAACATGAAAAACGTTACGCATCTGGGCAAGAGTTAGAGGTAGAGAAATTATGTAAGCAACCAGACTAATCACTTCCAGAACTTCAAAGGGTCCTACAAAATGAGGAGCTAGTTTGGATATTGAAATTTTATGAGGTTTGACCCTCAAAATAACTTTTTCTCCAACAAAGAATTATCTTGGTGTACGCTTGGCATCGGCCTAGTTTTTTGTCTATCATTTTCTTCTGCCAATATTTTTCTAATCAACTTGATCTACTCTTCCATTTCTGATAACTTTTTCAAACCAAGGCTAATCCTATCTTCCAGCTTATCTCAGTTTATAGGAGTTCAACACTTTCTTCCATATAATGCTTCAAATGGAGCCATTTTAATTGCAGAATGCTAGGAGTTATTATATGTAAATTTCATAAGCGAAAGATATTCTTCCCACTTGTGTTGTTGATCTATGTAATACATCCACAAAAAATCTTCATGAACTTGGTTTACCCTGTATGTTTGACCATATTTCTCTGGGTGATAGGTTGAGCTTATATTGAGTTGAGTTCCAAGTGCTGAAAAAAAGGTTTGCCAAAACCTCGATGTCATGTCTGCATCTCTATTAGAGATAATCTTCTCAAGACAAACTTACGAGTTATTATAAAGTGGGATAATTTAGTGAGCTTATCTACCAATATTAAGATAACATTATGTCTATTTAGAGACATACGTAGACCTTACATAAATTCTATATTGATGACTTACCATTTCCACTCTGGAATTTCATGAGGATACAACAGTCCTACTGGGTATTGATGTTCAGCCTTTACCCTTTGGAATTCTAAACATCTAACCAAAAATATTGCAATCCCTTTTCATCCCTTTCTATAAATAAAGTGGTTTCACTTCTGCTAGGAGTTTTGCCACTCCCAATGTCCTAAATATGGTGCAAAATGAAATTCTTTCCTCACAAGGTTTCTTAACTCCTTGGATTTTGGAACATACATCCTCCCTTTGCACATTAAAAGTCCATCTGGTTCAAAATATAACCGGGCATCATACCTTGAACCTTGAGGATTGGTTGTGAGAGCTTGTTTAACTTTCTCATAATACTCATCTCCTATAGACTTTTATAAAACTTGGTTCTTATAATTTGAAGGAATGGAGACTATTGAGGAAATATGTCTTCATTGACTAAAGACATTTTCCAATTGGCTTTCTTTTCCTCTGATGTAGCTTATTTCAAATTCACAGTCAAATATCAATTATAAGGTTCATCTTCTTTGTTGAGCATTGAGATGTGGTTGGGAGAAGAAGTACTTAAGACCTTAATGGATCGACATAAGCTTAAAAGGCTTCCCCAACAAGTAGTGTCACCATATATTTGCAAAGCATGTATTATTGCTACTAATTATAGGTCATGAGGGGAATAATTACATTCATACAACTTTAGCTTTCTTGACTCATAGACTATCATTCGCCCTTCTTGATAGGCATTCCACCTAATCCTTCTATTGAGGTATTAATGATTACAACAAGCTAACCTTACTGATCAGGTACCTTTAATATGGGATTCTTAGTCAACTTCTCTGTAAGTTGACCAAATGCCTCTTGGAGTTCTTTTGACTAATTGAAATGCTTTGCTTTTCTCTAAAGAGAAGTGATAGTGTGAGTAATCTTAGAAAAGTTTGACACAAACTTTCTATAATAAACTGCTAACCTCATAAAACTATGCACTTCATGCATATTTTTTGGCCTTGGCCATTCAAGAATGGCTTTAATCTTTGACAAGTCTACTACAATTCCTTCTATTGAGATTATATGACCCAAATATTGTATTTCTTTTTGAAATAGAATACTTTTAGAAATCTTCCCATACAGTTCGTGTTCCCTTAGAAGTTGGAGAATAAAATAAAGATGTTGGTAGTGTTCTTCCTCATTCTTAGAGTATATTTAAGAATGTCATCTAAAGATACCAAAATAAATATATCCAAGCAATCTCTAAAGACACTATTCATCAAGTTCACGAATGCTACTGGGGAATTTGTAAGTCCAAAAGGAAAAACTATAATTTCATAGTGTTCATACATTGTTTGTTTTGAAAGTTAATTTATGAATATCTTCATCTTTTCATATTAGTTGATGATAGCCAGATTATAAATCGATCTTTGAGAGCTGACATTGTAGGATGCAGCCTAAGAAGAGGCTAGGGGCTCTTGTCCTACTGAGGATCAACTTCCACAACTGTTGTCGATGTAAGGGTGGACTCCTAAGGAGGAGCAGGAGGAGGAGACATAGAAATAAGAAGAGAGATAAGTGTCTCTACAGCAGGCCCTTTTCCTTTGTCTACTTTGCAGGAAGGTGGAGGAACAAGGGGAAACTTCAGAGGTTGAGATGTAGGAATAACCCCACAATAATGCTTCCCCTTGCCATCAAGGTGGGTCGAGGAACCATGGGCAGAATTGGAAGATGAAAGACTTGAGGCTTCTTCTTCCACAAGGTCATCCCATAAAACTAGTTTACAATTATATTGAGGAAGGAAAATTGCAAAAACGCTCCCCAAACCAAAAATTCAAGTTTTTAGGGGTTCACTCGAACTAGGTGGTTTGAGTGAAGCCATAAAAGGGTTTGCTTGATCCCTCTAGTTCAAGTGAACCCTTTTTTCATGTCAGGTTTGCTTGAACCTCGTATGGCACATTTTTTAAAAGAAAATGAAGGAATTTTGAAAAAGGGGGGTTCGAGTGAACCCCCCTTCACTCAAAGGGGTGAAGGGGGGTTTCTTTGAAGGGGGGGTTCACTCAAACCCCCTTTTTTTCCCTTCTCCCCCTCTTCTACCAAATTACTACAAAATTTTCCCTTTCAAAGCTCAAGTTGAGGTTGAAAATGGAGGAAACTTCATAGACCCAACTGGATGATGGTAGTCCTCAGAATGACCTATCCATTGAGTATAATTTTAATATATTTTGTTTTTATTAATATTTTTTTAGTTTAACTAAATATAGTAGATTAAAAAAAAAAATGAAAAATATGTTTGTGTTAGGTATTGATGTCCTTGATCTAGTAAAAAAATAAATTGAATTTTGATACATACAAAAAAAGTTATGTTGTTTACGGCCCACCTAGGTCTAAATTATAATTGGTTTGACTTAAAAACTTAATTAATAAAAAAAATTCAATAAAACACTATGAAACCAAATGAACATGCTAGATATCATAGTTACAAAACTAAATTTGAAAAAATTAGGATTTTATCCTTCCTAGAAAAAAGTTATGTTGTTTGCAGCGAGCATCACTCTTTAAAAATGGTGTTTACTATTGAAAACTATTTTTCGAAGGAGATGGAAAAAGAAATGCAATTTGATTCAAAAAATTAAAAAATAATATATTTAGAATCTATAGAAAAAATGTCATGAATCACTAGTTTGCATCATCTTCAAATTCCTCATGTTTTAGCAGTTATAAGTGCTCGAAAGTGAAGATTTAGTTAAAAAAAACAATTCAATGTCCAATTTGGCCAAAAATTGTAAATCAATATTGTGGGATCACCCCACAACGTTGGCGCTTTTCCTTTTCCTATGCTAGGAACAATAGGAGGAATGAAAGACGCCACTAAGGGTTGAGATGGAGAAGAAAAAGGTTTAGAAGAAGAGGGGGAAGGCTCCAAGGCAAGAGATTGTTTGTCCTTCCCCTTTGGAGGGGCAGAAGACAAAGCATGTTGTTGCACATGTGAAGAGGCCTTCAAGGAGATAACCTGGGTAGACAAAGGAAAACTACCTTCAAGTATTGAGCCCACAGTCTTATACCTAAAGTAGGTTTTATATAAAAGGTCTCCTCTAGGTGGCAGAGGTCCAAGTGGGTGGGCCAACAATAATGTAAGGAGAAACCACCATGGGACACAAGTGGCTTATATCCAATATCCTGGATTATGTATATTGTTCCTTCACGAGGGAATTTAAGATATTTATGGATTACTGAAGCTACTACGTTTATGGAGAACAGCTAGGTGATGCCCAATCTCACTTTGAACATGTCTGACTCCAAGATCACAATAAATGGTACTTCCAAGGTTTTGGGTCCAACAAGGACCGACAGAGAAATAGAATCGATGGGTGGGACTGAAAGGCCATCATGTGTGTGAAGCTTGGCTTGCAACTCATGGGTAAGTGTAGAAAGATGGGGAGCCAAAAGGGGTCTTAAGTGGTCACATTTTTTGAAATCGGGAAATATTGACCTTGGATGAGAAATTGAGGATAGTTACACTCAAAATTTTAAGATGCAACAAAAACGATGTTCGTAGTGCTCCAAGTTTACTTTCTAAACTACCATTTTTTAAATGGTAGATATTAAGGGGTTCAAAAAAGGGAGCCACATAAATTGGTGTTATTTTTTTCAAAAAAACATAACATAGCGTCTTTTGTAACTCCCTCAAAAGGTTAAATTTTTTTGGTATTTTTAAAATTGCTTCGGTGAGAAATTATCTAACAACATGTAATTTATGCTCGATTTTTTTGATAATTTTTAATGAATATTTGATTTTTTACTAATTTTCAAAGTGGACACATCTTGAAAAATAGAATTTTCGTCGTGCTACCCCTATAATTCTTTTAAACCAATCGAAAATCATTTTTTAATGTGTAGAATGGAGTCTAGTTTATAAAAATGTAATTTATTTGAAATTTCAAGGAACGGTTAAATAATAAAGTAAAAAATACCAAACACTAGTTTTTGACAAAAAATGGACACACAAACAAAAGAAATTAAAGATGAAAGCCTTAACATTGTCAAAATGTGAAAAAAGTTACTTCGTTATATAGCTAAGAGAGAGCCTAATATTACCCAGGTGTTTGATTTGCTCGACCTTGAAACATGTGCAAACCTAACGATTAGCACGAATGAGATTATGTGAAATCTTGTAAAATATGCAAAAACATGTCTTTGGATGTTGGGAAGGCACTCCAAGCCTTTGGGTTGGAAATCTAAAGCAAGTCCAAGCGTAAGGCTTGGGGATTCCCAAAGAAAGACATAATGCGAGCGTGGCTTGCATTATAATGTGCTCACATTATGTTTTGTATTGAAATTTGTTCCTTGTCAATGAATTTTAAAAAATGCACCAAAATGTATTACCAAAATTCACCAAAAAATATTGCCAAAATGCAAGCACGTTATAATGTGCTTGCACTTGCATTTTGTGAATGCATTGAAAAAACACAAGCATGTTATACCGTGATCGTGTTTTGGTCTACATTGAAAACAAAATCTTCTTTTTTCTCTCTTTCTTCTTGCTATCTTTCAAGGAAACTATATACATGATATAAGTTGACATTTACATATGGACATTTACTTTCTTATACTTTAAGTTATATTTAATTTATATAGTTTTAGGATGTTTGAGAGTGATTTTGGGTCTCTAAGAGTTATAAGTTGCAAATTCTAGTTTTTGGAAGATCTTAAAAAAAATTAGACAGTCAAATTTCAGTAATCAGGAGGTCAAATTTCAATAATTAGTAAGTTGTATCATATTTCTCTCTCTCATATATACATCTCTCTCTCTCTCTCTCCCACCTCCCCCTAGTATTCAAGGTTGAGGGTATAGGGCTAAGTGTATAAGGTATAGACATTAGGTTTAGGATATTGGGTATATTGTTGATGGTATTGGGTTGAGGGTTGAGGGTTGAGGGTACAAGGTTGAATGTAGGGTTTAAGGTTTAAGTACAGGGTTGAGGGCTAAGGTTTGAGGGTATAAGGTTAATTATATAGGGTATAAGGGATTAGGGTTTAATATATTGGCTATAGGGTTTAGGTTTAAGGTATAGGATTAAGGGTTGAGAGTGTAGGGTATCAGTATAGGGTTGAGGGATAATGTTCAAGGTTTAGGGTATAAGGTTGAGGGTACATAGTATAGGGATGAGGTTTGAGGGTGTAGGGATTAGGGATTAGGGTTTAAGGAATAGGTTTGAGGGTTGAGGGTACATGGATTAGAGTTTAGGATATTTGGTATAGGTTTGAGGGTATTGGGTTTAGGGTTGAGGTTTTAGGGTACAAGGTTGAATGTAGGGTTGAGGGTATAAGGTTAAGTGTATAGGGTATAGGGATTAGGGTTTGGGATATTGGGTATAGGATTTAAGGTGCAAGGTTTAGGGTTAAGGGTTGAGAGTGCAAGGTTTAGGGTTTAAGTATAGGGTTAAGGGATAATGTTTAGGGTTTAGGATATAAGGTATAGGGTATAGGGTATAGGGTATAGGGATGAGGGTTGAGGGTGTAATATTTAGGGTTTAAGGTATAGGTTTCAGAGTTGAGTGATAGTGTTTAGAGTTGAGGGTATAGGGTATAGGGGTTAGGGTTTAGGATATTGGGTATAGTGTTGAGAGTATTTGGTTTAGGGTACAAGGTTGAATGTATGTTTTAGGGTTTAATTATAGGGTTGAGGTTTGAGAGTATTAGATTAAGTGTATAGGGTATAGGGTTTAGGGTATAAGGCATAGGGTTAACAATTGAGAGTGTAGGGTTTAGGGTATAAGGTTGAGTGTATAGGGTATAAGGATGAGGTTTGAGGGTGTAGGGTTTAGGGTTTAAGGTATAGGGTTAAGTGTATTGGGTATAAGGATTAGGGTTTAGAATATTGGCTATAGTGTTAAGGGTATTGGGTTTAGGATTGAGGGTTTAGGTACAACAAGCTTGAATTTAGGGTTTAGGTTTAAGTTTAGGGTTGAGGGATAATGTTCAGGGTTTAGGTTATGTTAGCTAAATTTTGGTCATGGAAATTTTTGAACTTTTCTCTCATTTAGATGTCATGTTGGCTACTTTAAGCATGCATTGTTAATTGTGTCTTATGATAATTAAAGTTTTCTCACATCCTCTACCAGTAAGAGAGATCTTGATGTCACCAAAGGAAATCAATACGATGTGAAAGAAAACAACGAAGAATGTGAAGAGATATACATGCAAGTTAAATGATCAACCTGGGAAATGAAGGATGTAATAAATGACAAGAAATGATTTCAAAGATCATTGCTACTACAATTGTATATAAGAACAGGGATGCCAAGTGATCAGAGGTTGGAGCGTCTCTTTTCTGGCATACATATTCAAGTGATAGACTTCCATAGTCCTACATAGAAAAATATAATCTTGTAATTATTGTTGCAATTGGGGCAAGACTTAATGTAATAGCAATTCTCACATTTAATCAAGATTGTGTAGGCACTGGAGATTTGATTAGAACCCACATGGATGTGGACAACATGTACAACTCATCATTGTTCCAAAGTTCTCTATTCGAGATTGAAGTGGAAATGTAACTGATCTGTTTGGAAGGTCTATCTATCACACTAAGACAAGAGAGTTCCTTATTCGATACTTTACCCAATTTCTAAAACCAATGACAAGTGTTAAACAAGGTTTTGAAACTTCACTACATAGCTAATGACATCTTCATAGTGACATTTGGGACTCTAAATGATTCGAGCATAAAAGAGAGTCATTTCAGAGTTTCTAGTTTACACACGCTATGCTTAGCTTACAAGCAATCAATTGAATTTACAAGTAAAATAATCAACAAAACAACTAGCGAAGAAAGTAAAAGTTGTGGTAACTAGTCAAAAGGCCGTTGGAAGTACCCGAAACAGTTACAAAAACCACTAAAAGTACCGAGTAAAAGCACAAACCTATGTCACACTTTATAAAGGAATCAGCCAACAAACCAAAAAAAAATGAACTTTGACCACATAAAAGTAGTCTTTATGTTTTGAATTTCAAAATAGTGTAAACTAATGAAATGTATAAATTTTGATGAAGTTTATTCCTGTAATTTTTCAATTTTAAAAAAAATCTATTTTCATTATGTTTTTATCAATTTAAGGACAAATTTTAGAATGTCGAAAATTTGAGAAAAACGTGACTTCACAGGCCATCAAGAAACAAATTGAAAAAAACTTCATTTCTCCCTAATTTTTTTTCTCCAAATAGGTAACTTC
The DNA here is from genome assembly GCA_007115665.2 of Sequoiadendron giganteum. Classification (NCBI taxonomy): domain Eukaryota; kingdom Viridiplantae; phylum Streptophyta; class Pinopsida; order Cupressales; family Cupressaceae; genus Sequoiadendron; species Sequoiadendron giganteum. The sequence continues at coordinate 508,187,083 of CM021103.1, forward strand.
AATATCTTGTGCATGAAAAAAAATATCAAATTTTGATGTATATTTTTCTCATAATAACGTTTTAAAGTCAAACTTGTCAAAATTTGGAAGTTTTCACGGGCTGTCAACTATTTTCAATTTTTTTAATCATTTAAAAAAAAAAAATTACACCCTTTTAAAGACTCCTCTTTTGTCCCATATAATTTTAAAAAAATTATAATATGTTTTACAATTTTTTTTAAATTTCTAATCAGCCCATTTTTTAATTTTCACAACCTAATTGCATTATTTTAAAAATAAAACATATTAAAACTAACCAAAATATTAAAAAATTTATATAGTTGGATTCCCCACTTTGAGCTCTACAAAAGGGTTTTTTTTTTTTTTTTGCAGAAAAATCATTCTGATTGGAGAAATACTTAGTTAAAGTTGAAAGTTTTAGAAAATTCTGAAAACTGTTGAGTTGGCTACCAACTAGACAATTTCAGCCGAAAGGGTTTCTATTGGAAGGGTTTCAACCGAAACCCTTTTGATAGAAACCCTGCACATATAATAAGTCAATCTGAAAGCCAAATTCAAAGTTTCAAAGGAAATTTTTTTTTTTTTATTTCAACCAAATCTTCTGTGCCATGTATACACCACATGGTTTGAGTTGAAACTTATTTGACCGAGACTTTTTCGACCGAAAAATATTTCACTCAAAACTATTTATTTGGTCGAAAGTGTAACACAAGTTTGTGCTTTTACCCTACCACTCGTAGAGATCAAAGTAAATGTTTTACCAATGGGGAGTTATGAAAACTATGAAAAAGGTTGTTGCAATGGTTATAGAAACCACTCAAAAGTTTTCCAGCCTGTGAAAGCGATAGTACACTATTAAAAAATTCAAGTCTGCATAATGTCTCAAGGTAATCGGTGTTGATAGAAGCCGTGGATATTTTGTATAGGATCCTTATTTCAGTCACCTGTTAAGAAATAGCAATGGAACGCCATGATTACACATAATGATTTCTATCGAAGGAAATAAATAAGGATACAAAGTATGTTTCTATCCGAGCCTTTATATCAAAAAAGATCTCAATTCATCTTTTGCTCGAGTCCATACTTCAATTATATGAAAAGTCGTTAAACGAGTTAAGCTTTTGTTTCAGCTAATTTTGAAGTGTCACTTGTTTCTGCAAATAAAATAGATTGACTAAGACAAGATATGCATTGGGGAACAATTCTTTTTACATTTCCAACATACATTTCCAACAAACATCTAATCGCGACATTCACTAGATTGGGAGCTTTAGAATAAAGCATGGAGAACATTGAGAAAAGGGCGTGAACAACACGTTGCATTTGATGAATGCTTAGACTCTACAACTATGAGGAAAGCTATTGATAGTGTTCGGGTATCCAAAGCGGCGTAGTGAAGAAGTTTTTCTAGATAATATTCTTGCAGGGAGGAAGTTACGTGTTCATGCCTGGATTAAAAGGATATACACAATCAAAAGAAGATTGGAATAGCCGACAGTAATAAATGGATTATAAGCGGCATCCCAAGTTATTCAAATATTTATTAAATTTCTTGACAAATAGTTTGCAACAAGTATCTTGCTATCAACATTTAAGGGGATCCTATTACCACCATCAACATTTTATTGAATGTGAAGCTTTTCGTAGTCGAGGCTCATGAAAGTGATTGCCATAGAATGGGAAAGTAACAGTAAAGGTGGAGTTCAAGACATTCAAGCAGCATCTAAAAGGCGATAAGATGAAACATTTGTGATATTTATCGATGCCTTGAACTTTATCACTATGAAATAATTAGTTGAACAAAGATTGGAGAATGGAGCAAGACTCTATCAATTGGCCATGGATACCATTTGAAGCTTTTCTCTCATAACTCTGAGCTGTAGACAGAAGTTAGCAATGATGGGTTGGCATCCCATGGAGAAAGAAACGAGATTATTAAAGAGCTTGGATGATATGCTTATCATTGGTGCCTAAGTCGAGAATCCTTTGAGGATCTCTACACAGTTTTGTCTCAGATGAGGCCAGTGTATGGTTGACGGAGTGCTACTATGTGAACCCGGCCTTAGTCAATGTAATATGTTGATTAAAGTGCACGAGGAGAAAATTTAATCAAAGCATGATGTTAATCACATGTACGCAGTAATGGAAAATCGGGCTCCTCTGAGTTCATTGTTTGTATGAAATGTAGATAGATTATTGAAGGGTGCAATGTTAATCATCAAAGCATGGAAAGGCTTTTGATTCTATTCACCTGAAATGAAGAATATGATTCATGCAATATAGAATATCCGACCTCCAAGATCTTGGTTGAAAATGTAGATAAACATAATGTTGTTGTCTCTAGTTGATGGATATGGTCTAGTTGATGGATATGGCATTGCTATGAACATCCCGATAAAAGAATATGATCAAGGAGTATCTTCCTACATAATTGATCAACCAATCACCATAAGACATTTCAAAATCTTTATAGAAAACTAATTAATCAATGGTCACGGATAAATAATCCAAAAACAGTTACAAAGGAATGGGAAATGTGAAAAGTCAAAAAAAATATGAAAGGCTCTCCACAAAAAAAGGCGACATAAGACACCAAGAAATAGTTATGAAGGTGAAAGGGGAGAATTTAAGAGGTTTCTTTGAATAAAATTGTAATTACCAAGAGGTAGTTATGTAACTAAAGGAGGCTAATGGTAGAAGACCTTATAAATATATAACTTGAGAAAAAGAGGGGATCTTTTGACTGCTTTTTCATTTGGGAGCCTCTGTGAGCGTTGGGGGATCTTTTTCTATTATTCGATTGGGAAAGGGATTATTTTTTCTGAACTTAATCTTTGTACAAAGACAAAGAGTCTGTGAGCTCTATATTTTATTCAGGAAATAAAGGAGACATTGTTAATCTATGTGTTTGATTGTCTTCTCTTTAATTTTTTATTTCCTTTACGAATTCATAATTATTACTTCATATTTTCTCTATTATATCAGATTAAGGATGTGCTCATTGCAGGATCTATGAGTCTTGTTTTTCCCACATAATTTCTAAGAATTATTTTCTTTCCTCCTCTTTATTTTTTACAAGTACAAGTGAATGATCTATGTGTCATTTAGACTTGATCTTTTATTTCAAATTGCCTACGTATTTGTGTCATTTTTATGTACATTTGTTGTTTTCCTTTTATGATTTTTATTTAAAAGCATACTGATGTAGATCAGGGTGTAGGTTGTCAATACAATCCAAATTCAACAAACTTTACAACTTTGATACCCTAACTTGGTCCTCTTCTCACAAGTCCTTCAATTTCCTTTGTAGCACTCCAAATAGTGATTTTCCATCATATCTTTCAAAGAAGAATTCAAACACAAAATTGAATTACCATTGTAGATACCCTTTATGCCCCTTAGGAACATATCAAATTTGCAGATATACTTTTTTTTGTAACAACACCCTCTAATTTTGATTGCTACACTGCCACAAGGCCTAATTAGGCTTGTTTTTCAAAGCAATCTTGTGTTTTACAAACTAAAAACTTATAATATTTAGTCCAGAGCCTCTAACATGTCATATGGGGTCTTCTCATACACATTTTATCAACTGGAACAATCTCCAATTAGCTATCTTTCAAGACCCTAATTCTACCTATCCTCCTAAGCCTAATACATAGAGATATTAGGCTAGGGCAATGTCCAACTTGCCCCAAACTCCATCCCTCGCATCTGCAAACCCTACCAACATGAAAAAAATCCTAACTACCCCCATTCCACTGATTTTTAGAATTTTCCACCAGTGGAATGGTCTCCTAATTCATGATTTTCCTCTCAAACCCTCAAAACTAGGGTTTCCTAATTGTTTTTAGCAAATTGCTTCAAAATCACTTCAATCTCAATGAAAAATGATGAAACCAAAACCAAAAGATATCTAGTTCATCCCTTTAACAATTCCAACATGTTTTAGATCATTTAAAGGCTATATAGGGTCGTACCAACTTCTGTACCAGCAAAAACTCAAGGAAAAACGCAAAAAAATAGAGTATTTCTTATTGCATGGTCTTCAAATCATCACCAATAATTTATTTCAAAAAAAACAAGGCATATTTAACCTTTTACCACTATATCCAACCATTCCAAACCAACTTTAAAACATCCAACTCTTCAACTTCCACCTAAGAGCAAAAATGCAAAAGTTGCTTGAGCAACTTTGCAAAACTTAATAACTTGACTCAAAATCGACCCCACATGAGTCAAAACATCAAAATGGTCTAAATAGACCTTATTACAACAAATATGACTTCACCAAACCAAAAACCCAACATTTACATCTTTTGAGCACATGGGTGCCCCTGCACCATACTCTCAGACAAAACAAATATCAAGTTCCACTTGAGATCAGTTCTTGAACTATGGTACCATGATTCTTGATGTCTTCCTTTGTCATCTATGTGGCATCCTCTATTAGAAGGCCTTGCCACTTCACTAGGTACTCATTTTACACCCTATGCCTTGTTCTTTTGTATTCTTGGTATCTAAGATACATTTAAGCTTCAATGGTTGACTTGGAGGTAAGTCTTTGATCCAATCTTCATTTGGAACTCCTAGTGTACCTGCATCTTCACCTGTAATCACAACTCCTTTAAAAGGATATAGGCCAGAAACATTAAAAATTGGAGAGATAGCAACTCCAGGAGAGAGTTATATCTCATAGGAATTTGCTCCAAACTTGTGGACCACCCTACATGGCCCTATCTTATTCATCTGTAACTTTGAATACTTTCCTTTAGGTAGCCTTTCTTTCCTCAAATGAGCTAATACCAAGTCCCCCACTTTGAAATGAACCTCTCTCCTTTTCAAGTTTGCATGTTGTTTGTATTTTTCAACACTCTCTTGAAGGTTCTCTTTAACTTGTTGATGTATGTTTTTTGGCCACTACAAACTCTTCTCCTTCAACACTCCTTCTCTCCATGCCACTTAAATATTTGAGTTCAAACACTCCTCTAGGGTGCAATCCATATACAATCTCAAATGGGCTTTTTCCAACACTTTTGTTCACAGAGTCATTATATGCAAACTCAGCTTGGGGTAGGATCAAATCCCATTGGATTGAATGTTCTTTTGCCAAGCATCTAAGGAGATTTCCAAGACTTCTATTGACAACTTCAATTTTCCCATCTGTTTGGGGATGATAGGTAGAGCTAAAGGTCAAGTTTCTACCCAACTTCTTCCAAAAGGGTTCTCCAAAAGTTACCCAAAAACTTACTATCACTGTCAAAAAAAATGGTTAATGGAAATCCACGAATCCTAACCACCTCCTTGAAAAACAACCTTGGAGTGTATGAGGCATCATTTGTACTTTTACATGGTATGAAATGCGCCATTTTACTAAATCGGTCTACAACAACAAACACACTATTGAATCGTCTTTAAGTTTTGGGCAACCCCAACACAAAATCCATGCTGATGGATTTCGATGGCCTATTTGGGATTGAAAATTATCGATAAAGACCTGCATTTGTGCTACAACCCTTGGATTTTTGGCAAACAACACACTTTTCAACAAATTTTTTAATATCACTTTGCATCTTTGGCCAATAATAATACCTTCTTACTTGATCCAAAGCTTTTTCAACACCAAAATGACCCCCTAAGCTACCACAATGCTTTTCCTTAATCAGATTAGTCCTCAGAGCATTTGGGAATACATAACTGAGCCCCTTTAAACAATAACCCTTCTTGAATCAAGAAATCAAAATTGTCTTCATGAAAAGTGTCACTGAACTGACTATAAGAAGCATAAGTGTATTTGAAATCATCATCTTCAACATACATATATTTCAAGGCATCAATTCCAACACTCAGCAACTGAACCTCTTGAATCAACAATATTCTTCTGCTCAAAGCATTTGTCGCCCTGTTTGACTACCCCTTTTTGTGTTTTATGGTGAAAGTAAAGCTTTGTAGGTACTCCACCCACTTCACATGTTTGTGGTTGAGTTTGTCTTGGCTGTTTAAGAACTGCAAAGCATGATTGTTAGTAAAAACAATAAATTCTTTAGGAAGGAGATAGTGTCTCCACTTCTTCAATGCTTGCACTGGATGGCATACATCTCCAAATCATAAGGGGAATACTTTTTCTTTTCCTCTTTCAGCTTCTCACTGAAAAATGCAACAAGCCTACCCTCTTGGCTCAATACTACCCCAATTGCATACCCACTTGCATCACATTCAATTGTCAAAACTTTGTTGAAATCAAGAAAGGCTAAGATAGGTTGTTGTGCTACCCTTTGTTTAAGATATTGAAATCTCTTTTATGCCTCATCAGACCATACAAACATTTTCCTTTTATCCCCTTTTATTGTGTCAATCATTGGAGAGCAGATATGCCTGAAATTTTTCACAAGTTTTCTATAAAAGCTAGCTAGGTCATGGAAACTTCTTACCTCATTGACTGATGTAGGAGTAGGCCAACAGAGAATTACTTCTATCTTAGTAGGATCCATCTTCAAAGAACCTTTTGAGATCACAAAGCCAAGATAAACCAATTTGACCTTCATGAATTCACACTTTTTCAAATTTATCATCAACTTTTCTTCATTCAATTTTTTCAAAACCAAGTCTAAATGTTGCAAGTGTTCCTCTTTAGTTTTGCTAAAAATGAGAATATCATCCAAGTAGACAACTAAAAACTTACCTATGAAAGGTTCCATAACTTCATTCATTAGTCTCATAAAGGTACTTGGTGAATTTGAAACCCTAAATGGCATGACAAGCCATTCATGTAACCCCTCATTTGTTTTGAAGGCAGTTTTCCACTCATCCCCCTCTCTAATTCTAATTTGGTGGTACCCATTTTTGAGGCCAATCTTAGAAAAATAATAAGCACCTCCTAAACAATCCATCAAATCTTCCATTCTTGGTATGGGAAACCTATACCTTATGGTTATCTTGTTAATTTCCCTTGAGTTGGTGCACATTCTCCAATCTCCCCTTACTTTGGTGCCAAAATAGTAGGAACAACACATGGGCTAAGATTTTCCCTTATTAGGCCTTTGTCAAGCAACTCTTGGATTTGCTTCCTGATTTCTTCATTCCATTGACGAGTCATTTTATATGTAGCTTTATTAGGTAGGTTTTCTCCTGGTATGAAATCTATATGATGGCTCACATCTCTTATTGGTGGCAAAGAACTAGGGAGCTCATCTACTACAATGTCTTTGTACTTGTTCAACAATGTTTGGACCTCTTTAGGCACATCATCAACCTTTGCTTCTGTCATGACAGATTTTGGTTTGATTATAATTGCATAACCTTCTCCACCTTCTTCTTTCAAGGTTTTAAAAAACTCTTTTTCTCCTACCAACATTATATTAGACCCTACTTGTTTGTATAGGCCTTCATCTTGCAATGGTGTAATTGTGAATGAGATCCTATCCTTTTCTATCACATAGGTATTTTTTTGCCCATCATGTTTATCTTTTTCGTCATACTGACAGGGTCTCCCTAAAAGTAGATGGAAAACATCCATTGTGATGATGTCACACAAGATTTTATATACCCACCTATGTTAAATTCTACCCATGTTTGCTCATTAAGTAGGACATGTTGTCCCTTATTCAACCAGGAGACCTTGTAAGGAGTAGGATGTGGGATTCTTTTCATTTTCAACTTTTCAACCATCTCTAAAAAAACTAAATTATTTGTGGAACTGGAATCAATAATAACTTTACACACCTTACCTTGAGATTTGCAGGTGGTTCTAAACAAAGATTTTATTTGTGGAGGCTCTTTCACCATAGGAACTTTGATTAGTGTTCTCCTTATCATCAAAGATTCTCCTATTTCTGGAGTAGCATGTTGAGATGGAGATTTGACACTCTCATTATCTTCCTGTTGCACCAATTGAGTTCTTCTTTCAAGACCATGTGAAGTAGAAGGTTGTTTATCAGACATTTCCATCTTTGATGGACAAAATTACTGCATTGATAACATCTTCTTGAGAATGTATTTGATCCTCTTCCCTGTCCTCCAAATCTGCATCTACTATTTGATCTTCTACCTCTGAAACTTCTTCTTGATTCCGAGCTTTGTTCTTGATGACCACTTGCTTCTCCTTGTGGCTTTTGAGATTGTCCTCTTCCTCCAAAGGTTCATATGCCCCTGAAGATTCTTCCTCTACCTCTACTTTGTTTCTCCTGCCTTCTCTTCAACCTTTCTTTTGCCTTGACTGCCATTTGAAAGCATTCTTCCACCATTTTAGGAGTGGTTAGACTTATCTCATCTTGTATGTTGAACCTTAACCCATTTAGGTACCTTGCTACTTTTTCCACCTCCTCCTTATTATGACCTACTCTAATGCTTAACTTATGAAACTCCTATGTATAAGCCATGACATCCATCTCCTTTTGTTTGAGATTTTGTAGCCTTCTATCTGTTTGAATTGCATAGTCACCTGATAGAAATTGGCTCTTGATTTTGGACACCATTCTGTGCCATGAGTTGATTTTTAACTTGCTCTTCTTCACCCTCTCTTCTTGCGCATAGTTCCACCAAGTTAAGGCAGGGCCTTTCAATTTTTTTTTGAAAATTTCACCTTTTGTTCATCTACTACCTCCTCATACTTAAAATAGTTTTCAAGTGAATCAATCCAATGTAGCACCTCTTCACTATCCATCTTCCCACCATACATGGGTAATTCCATATTCACCTTAGGAGTGACTCCTTTGACAACCTTCAACATCTTAACCATTCTCAATTCATTAGGGTCCAACTTTTCCTCATCTTGGACTCCTCTTTGAGGGTTTTCATTCTCACCCTCTTCCTCTTTGTCACTTTGGTCTCTAGTGACCATACCTCTCCTTTGGTTTGATTCAAGTGTTGCAATTCTGACTAGGACAACTTCATGAGACTCCTTTACCTGTCTCAACTCCTTGGCATGCTTTTCTTTCAACTCTCTCACTTCTCTGGTTGTTACATTACTTTTAGAAGGCATCTTTCCTTCTTTCAAACTTTAACCTTTTCCACCTACAGACCTACCTATGCTCTGATACCAATTGATGCAAATCAGGGTGGAGGTTGCTAATACAATCCAAATTCAACAAACTTTACAACTTTGATACCCTAACTTGGTCCTCTTCTCACAATTCCTTCAATTTCCTTTGTAGCACTCCAAACAATGATTTTCCATTATATTTTTCAAAGAAGAATTCAAACCCAAAATCGAATCACCATTGCAGATACCCTTTATGCCCCTTAGGAACATATCAAATTTGCAGGTGTGCTTGCTTTGTAACAACACCCTCTAATTTTGACTGCCACAAGGCCTAATTAGGCTTGTTTTCCAAAGCAATATTGGGTTTTACAAAATACAAACTTCTAATATTCACTCCAGAGCCTTTAACATGTCATATGGGGTCTGCTCATGCACATTTTATCAACTGGAATAATCTTCAATTAGCTATCTTTCAAGACCCTAATTCTACCTATCCTCCTAAGTCCAATACATAGAGATATTACGCCAGGGCAGTGCCCAACTTGCCCCAAACTTCATCCCCTACATCTGCAAACCCTGCCAACATGAAAAAATCCTAACTACCCCCATTCCACCAATTTTTAGAATTTTCCTCCAATGGAATGGTCTCCTAATTCACGATTTTCCTCTCAAACCCTCAAAACTAGGGTTTCCTGACTGTTTTTAGTAAATTGCTTCAAACTCACTCCAATCTCAATGAAAATTGATGAAACCAAAACCAAAATATAGCTATTTCATCCCTTTAACAACCAACAAATTTTAGATTGTTTGTGGGCCATACAGGGCTGTACCAACTTCTGTAGCAGCAAAAACTCAAGGAAAAATGCAGAAAAATAGAGTATTTATTATTGCATGATCTTCAAATCCTCACCAGCAGTTTGTTTCAAACAAAACAAGGAATATTTAACCTTTTCCCATCATATCCAACTGTTCCAAACTGACTTTTAAACATTTGACTCTTCAGCTTCCACCTAAGAGCAAAAATGCAAAACTTGCTTGAGCAACTTTGCAACTTTTTGCAAAACTTAACAACTTGACTCAAAACTAACCCCACATGAGTCAAAACATCAAAAATGGTCTAAATAGACCTTATTACAACAAAAATTACTTCACCAAACCAAAACCCAAAATTTACATCTTTTGAGCATATAGGTGCCCCTGCACCACATACCCATAAAAATCAATTAAATCACAGGAGGGATGAGGAAAGTCACAAATGAAATTGTGATCTTTCTAGAGCTATTGGAAATGATTGCACCTCTTCGAGCAAAGAATGGATAAAACCTCAAGGTTCCCAATCTGTTAGCCAACATATTTTTGGTGACTCCGTTGGGGAAAGATACAATGTGTCAGTGTCTTCTTTCTTCAAAAATCTGAAGGTACCTCCCCAAGGATGGAGGTTGGTGACTTTGTCATTTGGAACATGCTCATAATTTTTATTTGGTAGAAGATTTCCAGACGTCCTTTTTAAATCTACATTATGACATTGGTTTCACCTCAACCATGGTGTGCCCAATTTGGACCTTTATCGTTGTCACGGTATTTAGCCCTACCTAAAGGTTCATAAAAACATTTTCCAAAGTTCAATGGAGAAAACTCTCAAATTGTTGATGATCATATTTGAGCCTTCACCATAGCCTATGGAATCTTGGGGGTGAATGAAGAAAATTTATTTGTCTGATTATTTGTCGAGTCTCTCATTGGATCAACTGCAAGTTGGTTCCAATCCTTAGAAACAGGATGCATCACTAATTGGGATAGTATGAAGAAGAAATTTCTTGGAAAGTTTGAAAGAATAATTGATGTGGCTACACTTTTATCTCAATTTTTCAACATTAAAAAGAAAGAAGATGAATTTATGAGGTATTTTATAGATCGATTTAACAGATGTTTAATGAGGAATCCTAATAATACTCAGCCAAGTAAAGAGATTCAATTGGTCATCTTCATTGTAGCATTACATCTAGAAGTTAGTTTTTCTTTGAAGCGAAGCAAGCTACATTATGTCGAAGTTGCGCAACAAGAAGCCATTAGTATCAAGGATGAATTAATATTATTTGGGCTTTGGAAATAAAATAAAGTTGAAAAGATTTCAAATCAAATGCAACCACAAGAGGTAAAACATTTATCTTCTTCATTTGAATGAAATAATTTAACAATTTTTGATGAATTTTTTTCTTCAAGAAATGGTCAAATTGCTTCAAACGTTGAAAGAAGGGCTAAAGTTTATAGCATGCATTATGAAAATGAAGATGAATTTGTTTTTGCTTCAAATTACAAGGGGAAGCATGTTTCCTCATTTACAAATATTGATGGTCATCATACACAATCTGAAAATCTAACTTCTATTGTGGTTTGTGAGCAATCTTCTAATAATATGAACAATAGGGAAGGAGGTGATAATGATTCATCAGGTATGTAAAATCATGCACAGCTGGAATGTGAAGCTCCCACCTTGAATCTTGAAGATGGAAGGCTGCAAAAAGAGGTTAGCGATGGTTTTGATCTTGAATCTGATTTTCAAGTTGTAAAACATGGGATGAAGAATGATTGTATGAATAGGTGTGGAAAAAGTAATGTTGATGTAGAAAATAACGATATTCAGCCCCATGTTGTCCATATCCCAAATTGGTATTTAGAAGTGCCTATAGATGATGTTCTACGTGGAAAATAGGTTGTTTAGTCTCCTTTGCAGGTTGAGAAAGAAGATGATTTAAGCAAAAACTATGAAAATGTAGGGTTGCCTCCAACAAAACACCATATAGTTTCTTCTTGATTTACACATGCATTCACATATTAGTGTTAAGAAACATAGGAATATCAAGTGTTCCCTAACTTTTTCTGAGTGAAGACATGAATTTCGTTATACATATATATAGTATTTTTCTTATCCGTTTGTCTTAATATCAAAATAATGGACATATAAAAATGCTACATTTCTCAGAGACCTACAAGAAAGGTCAATCATGGTTTCTTCATCATAATTTAGTCTAAATACCATTACAAGGTTTCTCCTCATAATTGTAAGTTATGTTTGCAGCTATTTCAATGATCATGGTGAAATTATTTATTAGAGACTAATAGGAATGAGCTACTTAGATACCCTTTTAAACATTGTAGTTGAAAAATTCTTTAGCATAGTGAAATAACTGCAGACCAATTTATGCAATGAATCAAAAGGAGAATGAAGTGATAGTGAAAAAACAAATTAAACTACTTATCTTTCTGAAGATTTATCCTGCATATTCCACTCTAGGAAATCCACAAGTATCCCCAATTTCTACAAATTTGTCCTCCGTCTTTGAAACTTGGACTCGGGGTGCCTCAATACCATGCGTAGTTTGCAGATTGCATTCCCTAAACTCGTCACAACTCCACACATCTTCTCTTGAAATATCTTTATTTCTAATGAAAATGCTCCATGTCATTAATATTTGAATGAGGTTCCTAGACTGCTCAAATGCTCCCTTTGGGGGCTGGTAGGATGGATTCAGGCAACGGTGGTGGAATTCAGCTTTTCCCTTTCCTGTTACGTTTTATTGAATGTTTCTCTTTCCTTTTCAACAAACCCCTTTGTGCATTTGCGACCCTCTCTCCTCTCATGCCATACTATGCCTTCCCTATGGCATTCTCCCATTTCCTCCATTGTTGCACACATTTGAAAGTTTTCTCTCCAACCCATGGTGATACCATTTTCTCTGCCTTACTCCCCTCACATCTAATGAAATCCCTCTAACTTTTAAGCTTAATAGATGTTTGTTTCCCATTCAACAAGCTCCCCTTATGGCATCGATATGGATGATTTTGTTCAAGGTGTGGAGTCTGGATTTTCTTTTCTACTCAAACACTTTCTTCTCCCACATGATTTGGCTCTCTCCCTTTTTCCTACTTTCATCTAACACAATATGATGATTTTTCAATAACTGTAACCAACTGGGACTGTATATTTGCATTTTATAAAACAATTGTCTTGCAATATGATATTTCACTAAGGATTGATAATAAAGTGTAGAACATGCTAATGCCCATTCACAATCCTGATTTCTTTCCTTTACAAAGGTAATTACAAAGACTTGAAGACTGTTACAACAATGAAAGGAAGCATTTCAAACATTATATATTAAACCATGCTCTTGACACTTGACATAATGCTTTACTTAGCTGTTACAAAAATGCTTTATTGACAACAATATATTTATTCATAAATGAAAATCAAGAAAGTATTTGATCACCCTTATAAGACATTACAATACATTAAAAAATAACACCAAACTGAAATTTATAGCAATATATTAATTCATAAATGCAGACCCATAAAGTATTTGATCACCGTTATAAGACATTACAATGCACTCAAAATGACACCAAACTGAAAGTCAATCCAACCTGGGAAAGGATTCCAAATAGAGAGATGTTCTTTCAGCTGCTAAAGGTCGATTGTTGCCAAGAAGATCCCATATGTCCAACTTATTCACTTCTGAAGTAGTACGCCAAGATTGTTCATGCTGGAGATACATGTAGCCATAGATAAAATGTCTGGAATCTCCAATAAAGAACACGTTTAGTAGATAGAAGCTCCAACGCCAAGCAGATGTAACCCCAATCGACCCTTTTATATGACTCTTCTTTGCTATCTCTAAGGTTGGCTTATTCAGATTTTTCTTAAGCAGCTAAGTGAAGTGGCATCCTCAATCAAATAGCAATTGGAAGCAACACCTAATACCCATCAATATGATGCAAATTCAAGAGAGGAGTAATCGCACCTTTATCTTAACTTCCCCTACAATTAATCTTTCAGTGAATGGATGTGAACCAAGCACACACACATTCTCTTTGATTTCTTTACTCAAACGACTCCCTCCTTGCAATCCATGATCTTCAGAAAAGATAAATTCTCTCCCACATCAGTATTTTCCCTACACCAAGTATTATGGAAGTCCCGATAGAATGCGTTCAATAATCTCATACAATAATAGCCATCTTAGTAAGCTCGAAAATATATATCGATTTGTGCTTTGAGTAATATTTGATTTGCAAATAACACCTTATTGTTCCAGGTGGCGTCACTGCTCAAGAAGCTTGGTATTTACTTTTGGAACCACTAATCCCAGATAAATATTGAACACCCTCCAACAATATTAATAAAATAGTGGCAATATTTATTGTCTCCTTATAGTTCGATCTAAGCAGATGTAAATATAAAAATCAGCCAATGTAAATTTCATATCAAGTTGAATACTTGAAACCATCAACTGGCCATGTTTGTATTTTTGTGCATTGTGTAATGAAGACAATCAGCTATAAGAAACATTCAAACTGAATTTCCAAAATATTTGCTTCTTAGACAAGCTGAATATAATCGTTGATCCTCAAATTTGATCGTTGAAAGTGACCATTAAATTTGTAATGAAGCATCTATAGAAAATATGGATGGTTTCCTACACAATCTCTAGTTAGAGTTGATATTTCATTACCCAAATCGGTGCCCTAGAGTCTTCAAACCCTCAGACCTGAAAAACTTTCAACCTCTCCCAAAAATCAAGTCAAGAGAGAAAAGGTGAAGTTGCCACCACGATCAACAAGGCTACTTTTCATGATATGAGTTTTCAATCTCCTTCAGAAGGAGTTGGTTGAGATCCACTTTTAGTCAAAGATATGATTGATATTCAAGAAGGCTCGCAAGAAAATATAGAGGTTTTTGATGAAAGATGGTTGTTTGGTGCACATTTCAGTGAGCTTTTATCTTTCATAAATCTTAGTTTTGCATTCATGTTTCTCAATGGGTGGCTGAATTTGCAAATGCTTCATGAATACACACTGTTGTTTCACACTAGCATATATTTTTCCCAACTAGTTAGTGGTTTTGCTTAATATTTTTGGGGGTTGGGGTGTTTCGTACCTAGTTTGGGTACATTGGTGTCTTAGGTTGCTTTTTCATTTTTGGTTATTGGTCTGGTCTCATTTTTGGGTTTGCTCTTGTCTCATGTTGCTCCCTTGACTCTATTGTCGAATGGATAAGGACTGGTCTTTCCCAAGATTTTGGAGTTCTCTGCATTCTCGTAGAAAATGCAATCCCCAATCAGAGCCTCTAATAGCTAATTTTTTGGTCATGGAAAATTTTAAACTTTTTCCTCATTTAGATGTCATGTTGGCTACTTTAAGCATGCATTGTTAACTGCATCTTATGAAAATTAAAGTTTTCTCAGATCCTCTACCAGTAAGAGAGATCTTGATGTCACCAAAGGAAATCAGTACGATGTGAAAGAAAAAAATGAAGAATGTGAAGAGATCCGTGCAAGTTAAATGATCAACCTGGGAAATGAAGGATGCAATAAATCACAAGAAATGATTTCAAAAATCATTGCTGCTATAATTGTACACAGGAACAGGGATGCCAAGTGATCAGAGGTCAGAGAGTCTCTTTTCTGGCATACATAATCAAGTGATAGACCTCCATAGGCCTACGTAGAAAAATATAATTTCTTGTGATTATTGTTGCAATTACAGCAAGACTTGATGCAATAGCAATTTTCACATTTAATCGAGATTGTGCAGGCACTGGAGATTTTATTAGAACCCGTAGAGATGTGAACAACATGTACAACTCGTCATTGTTCCAAAGTTCTCTATTCAAGAATGAAGTGAAAATGTAATTGATCTGTTTGGAAGGTTTATTTGTCGCACTAAGACAAGAGAGTTCCTTATTCGATACTTTAGCCAAGTTCTAAAACCAATGGCAGGTGATAAACAAGGTTTTGAAACTTCACTACATAGCCAACAACATCTTCATAGTGACATATGGGACTCTAAATGATTTGAGCATAAAAGAGAGTCCTTTTGGAGTTGTTGGTTTACACACACTATGCTTAGCTTACTAGCAATCAACTGAATTCACAAGTAAAATAATCAACAAAATAGATGGTGGAGAAAGTAAAAGTTGTAAAATGAAAGAATTGAAAAACGAGAATCCAGATATGCAGAATAGTAAATAATAGAGCAATCAAGCAAAAAATAGAGCACACGCTATTTATCGTGGTTCACCACAATAGTGGCTACGTCCACATTGAGCAAGGAAATCTTATTGATATCAAAAGTATGTTTTACATTATGGAAGATTACATATATTAACAAAGATGATCAGCTGAAGAGACACGAGAGAATGGAGGGAAACCAAAAAGACCTTTTTCTTAATAAGCCCAAGAGAAGTCCTAGCAAATTCAAAATTTTCTTTGGGAGATGAACATGAACTTCACATCCAAAAACCCGGATATGTGAGTAAGAAATCCTCTTTCCCTACCATTCCTCTTCCGGAATACCAAATTCCAATCGAGATGAAGGAGTTCGATTGATTAAATAGACTGCTGTGTTGCAGGCTTCTGCCCAAAACTCTTTGCCCAAACCGACATTGGAAAACGTACTCTGTGCTTTCTCAAGAATAGTTCTATTTAACCTTTTTGCTGCCCCATTTTCTTGAAGCAAATAAGGAACAATCTTAATCCTTCTTATTTCGTGATCTGCACAAAAGTTATCAAACTCCAAGGAATAAAATTCACCTCCATTATCCATTTTTAAACACTTAAGTTTGTGTCCACTTTGATTCTCAACAAGTGCTTTGAAATGCTTAAATTTTGTAAAAACTTCAGATTTATGAGAAAGCATATAAATCCAAACTTTCCTACTACAATCATCAAAGAAAGTAACAAAAAAGATTGCGCCTCCATAAGAGGTTACCTCTGTAGGTCCGAAGACATCCGAGTGTACTAACTCCAAAGGTGTTGTCTTTTTGTCATGTCCATTCTTCAAGAAGCTGACACGCTTTTGTTTCCCATGAAGACAATGCTCACAAAACTCCAAATTTATAGATTGGAGACCCGGTAGTTGATCACAATTCAGCATTACCTCAAGGCCTTTCTTGCTCATATGGCCTAGCCTTTGATGCCAAAGTGCAACATCGCTGCCCACAAGTGTCATAGCAACTCCCACCTCATTAACTGGTTTCATAATATAGAGACTACCGGTCTTGTCTCCTTTTGCAATAGCCAATGAACCTTTGACTATTTTTCACATATCCGTGAGTTCGGTTTTAAAACCTTGGATATATAATTGGTTGACTGAAATCAGATTCCTCTTTAATTGAGGAACATGTCTAACATCTTTGAGTAATAATTTGGCTCCACCTTCTAGATGCAAGACAACATCACCTTTCCCGATGATTTTACATGCTTTGTTGTCACCCAAATATACTTCTCCAAAATCGCCTTCTTGATAATTTGTAAATGCATCCGTGAGAGAGGAAGCATGAAAAGAAGCGCTGGAATCAATAACCCACGAATCAAATTATGTATCCGTAGTTGATAATATTAAAATTACATCATCCCTGTCATGAGTAACATTTGCTTCACTGTCCAAAACCTTTTCTTGTGCCTTCTTATATTTTCGACAATCCTTTTTGACGTGACCAACTTTGCCACAAAACCAACAACCGCTTTGTCTCCCTCTTGACTGTGATCTTTTTGCAGATTGGGACCTTCGATTGTAGTTATTTCTGCCTCTATTGTAACTTCTCCCCCTATTTTCAGTTTTGACCATAGTAAGAGCATCACCGGTTGAGGACTCATTATTCTTCCTCCTCAAATCTTCAGATAGAAGTGTGGCTGCAACTTCATCAAAGGATAATTTCTTTGAATTTGAAACTGTGGTGCTTACCGCTGTGACAACACCATCCCAACTATTTGGGAGAGAATTTAAGATCAAAACAACCTTGCTCTCTTCATCTCGTGTCATGTCTATGGAGGTTGCTTGGCTAATTAGAGTGTTGAACTCATTGAAGTGTTTCGTCATAGATTCACCTTCCCTCATCTTCAGCTTATACAACTTTTTCATTGTAAATATTTTATTGGCTGCCGACGCCATTGCATACGTGGCAGTGATTTTATCCCACACCTCCTTCGTTGTTGGCTCATTTGAAACATTGTCACTTAAGGCAAGAAAGATTGTTGTCATGGCTTTCTGGTCAAGTTTATCCCAAGTTTCATCTGTCACTGTGGCTGGCTTCTTCATTTTTCCTTCGATCGCAATAGAAAGTTCTTGCTTGATCAACAGAGATTTCATCTGAATCTTCCATATGCTGAAATTCCTCCCAGAAAATTTATGTATTCTCGTATCCTCCATTTTCAGAAATTTTGACACAAAATTTTCAACCAGCTTCTCACCAAGCTTTGATACCAATTGTCAAATGAAAGAATTGAAAAATGAGAATCCAGATATGCAGAATAGTAAATAACAGAGCAATCAAGCAAAAACAGAGCACACACTATTTATCGTGGTTCACCACAATAGTGGCTAGGAAAATTTTATTGATATCAAAAATATGTTTTACATTATGGAAGATTGCATATATTAACAAAGATGATCAGCTGAAGAGACACAGGAGAATGGAGGGAAACCAAGAAGACCTTAGCCTTCAGCCGTTAGCCTTCATTATCTCAACAAAAGTTGTGGTAACTAGTCAAAAGGTACCTGAAATAGTTACAAAAAACACTAAAAGTACCACCCGTGGAGATCAAAGTAAATGTTTTATCCGCGGGGAGTTATGAGAACTATGAAAAAGGTCGCTGCAATGGTTATAGAAACCACTCAAAAGTCCACCAGCATGTGAAAGTGATAGTACACTATTGAAAATCAAGTCTGCATAATGTCTAAAGGTAATCGGTGTTGATAGAAGCCGTGGAAATTTTGTACAGGATCCTTATTTCAGTCAACTGTTGAAGAAATAGCAATGGAATGCCATGATTGCAGATAATGGTTTTTGTCGAAGGAAATAAATAAGGTATACAAAGGTTGTTTTTATCCGGGCCTTTATATCAAAAAGATCTTGATTCGTCTTTTGCTCGAGTCCATACTTCGAGTATATGAAAAGTCGTTAAACTAGTGAAGCTTCTATTTCAGCTAATTTTGAAGTTTCAGTTGTTGCTACAAATAAAATGGATCGGCTAAGACTAGAAGCAAATAGACATGATACACATTGGGGAATATTTTTTTTAACATTTCCAACAAACATTTAATCGCAGCATTCACCAGATTGGGAGCTTTAGAACAAAGCATGGAGAACATTGAGAAAAGGGCGTGAACGTCACGTTGCATTTGATGAACTCTTAGGCTCTACAGGTATGAGGAAAGCCATTGACAGTGTTCAGGTATCCAAAGCGGTGTAGTGAAGAAGTTTTTCCAGATAATATTTTTGTAGGGATGAAGTTACGTGTTCGCACCTAGATTAAGGATATACACAATCAAAAGAAGATTGGAATAGCAGGCAGTAATAAATGGATTATAAGCATCATCTCAAGTTATTCAAATATTTGTTAAAATTTGTGATAAATAGTTTGCAACAAGTATCTTGCTATCAACATTTAAGGGAATCCTATTACTGCCATCAACGTTTTACTGAATGTGAAGCTTTTCGCAGTCGAGGCTCGTGAAAGTGATTGCCACATAATGGAAAAGTAACAATAAAGGTGGAGTTCAAGACATTCAGGCAGTGTTTAAAAGACAGCAAGATGAAACATTCATTAAGTTTATCAATGCCTTGAACTTTATCACTACGAAATAATTAGCTGAACAAAGATTGGGGAATGGAGCAGGACTATATCAATCGACCATGGATACCATTTGAAGCTTTTCTCTCATAACTTCGAGCTCTAAACAAAAGTTAGCAATGATGCGTTGGCATCCCATAGAGAAATAAACGAGATTATTAAAGAGCTTGGATGATATGCTTATCATTGGTGCCTAAGTCGAGAATCCTTTGAGGGTCTCTACATGGTTCTTTCAGATGAGGCCAGTGTATGGTTGACGAAGTGCTACTATGTGAGCCCAACCTTAATCAACGTAATATATTGAGTAAAGTGCACAAGGAGAAAATTTAATCGAAGCATGATGTTAATCACATGTATGCAGTAATGGAAAATCGGGCTGCTTCGAGTTCATTGTTTGTATGAAATGCAGATAGATTATTGAAGGTTGCAATGTTAATCATCAAAGCATGGAAAGGATTTAGATTCTATCCACTTGAAATGAAGAATACGACTGATGTAGTATAGAATATCTGACCTCCAAGGTCTTGGCTAAAAACGTAGATAAACGTGATGTTGGTGTCTCGAGTTGATGGATATGGCATTGTTATGAACATCCCGATAAAAGAATCCGATCAAGGAGTATCTTCCTACAAAATTGATAAACCAATCACCATAAGCCATTTTGAAAGCTTTATAGGAAACTAATTAATCAACGGTCATGGATAAATCATCTAAAAATAGTTAGAAAAGGATGGGAAATGTGAGAAGGTAAAAGGAAGCCGAAAGTCTCTCCATAAAGAAAGGTGACATAAGACATCAAGAAACAGTCATGAAGGCGAAGAGGGAGAATTTAAAAGGTTTGTTTTAACAAAATTGTAATCACCAACAGGCGGTTACACAACTAAGGGAGGCTAATGGTAGAAGATCTTATAACTAGCTATTGCACTTATGGTGTGCAATGGGTACGTCAAAAATTTGTATGGCTACATTTGATTTTGTGTAGACGTAATGGTTGAAACAGGGATTAGTGCACATGATCTTGAAACTTTTGAGCTGAAATAAATATTGTATGTGTGTAGGAAAAATAAATATATAGAATGATTAAATTAATGTGTTTTTTATGGATTGTTTAATTTGCATCACAAGAATGGATTTAGATGAACACAATGGTATAGCCAAAATGTGGAACGGTCACATTGAACTCCAATGAATCTATAATAAACAAAAGAACTAGTTAGTATTTAAAAAGCAACTAATAGAAAACATAATGTTGAATTTGAAATTTGAAAACAATATATTAGTTAACTTTGTTAATGAGAATATAGTGTAAATGAGCAATGAGAGGAGGCTGTGCTAAAGGAAAGGGAGAGATATAATTTACAATTACGCTACTATATAAATATTGGTAGTGAAGTAAATAAGGAAGCGACATACCTGTAGTTGGTAAAATTCTTTTCAAGTGTCTTTGGAGTTTGAGTTTGACAGTGTTGTCAATCGATTCTCTTCATTCTTCCGACGTACAACATATGGGCTTTATTGCATGTGTGCATATCGTTGGAATGTGAAGGATGAGTGTATGCGAAGACTTTGTAGATCAGGTACTCGTGAAATAGCAGTGAATGTCAGGCCTTGCCGATCAATGTTTCTAATGTCGACTGTGGCCCTTGGAAGTGTTAATCCTTGTGACTTGTGTATTGTCAATGCCCATGCCATTTTAAGTGGAATTTGACGTCGAAGCCCACGACTTAGGGGGTTTATGGGGACATTGTTTAGATTGTTGTGGTCCCAAGGTGGTCCAATATGTTGGAGTTGAGAAGATACAACACCATAGGAGCCCAGTGACCTCTGCAAGCAAATAACCTGTTACAAGGAGAAGCAAAGAGAAGCAACAAAGAAAATGCTCAAGAATGTGAAGCAATGTATTCACCCAAAATGTAAAATGAATTATGATACAAAAGATAGTTTTCAATTACATATAGGTCAAAACCCTAAAAAAGGAAAACCCTAGGCTTGCACAATAATAATTAATAAAGTAATTAATTATTATGCACCTAATGTTAGCTTAAGTGAAAAGAGGTAAAAGGGAACTTTACATAATTAAACAAATATTGTTTAATTAATAAAGTAAATACCCAATTACTCTAACACCCCCCCTTAAGCTAGACTTAGGGAGAAGCTAAAACCTAGAAGAAGCTACTGAAAGCAAAAGCAATGGGTCTCGACAACAAGGCCAGATCAGGTACCCATGTACAAAATCAATGCAAACTAAATGAAATGGGGTAAAAGAGAAAACCCAGTGGGAACAAAACTCCTCCCCAAAATAGAATGCAAGGAAGGAAACCAATGCACTAATAAAAGAAGGATAGGAAGTGGATAACATTATACCCCCCATAGACAACTTCTATCATATAAGTACATGTACAATGGTCTCCATAGGAGAGATAGAAAGAGAGAAGAAGGCCCCCCCATAATGAAGAAACTCCTGTCACAATGGTAGATGCCTGATGTAGAATCCAAAAGGAGATCCTGAAGCGGCAAATGATATTCCTCCCCTTGGGAAGAAACGGATCCAAAGGATGATGTCGAAGAAACCCTGTGAAGAATGATGAACCAATCTGTCTCAAGATGTGTGCCATGATAGGATGCTGAAGAGTCTCAATGTTTGAACGAAAACAAATAATGCTAAATCCAAACTGATGTGGAGAATACTGAAATGCAACCTCTAAATGCACAGATAATGGTGGGCGAACAGTGATAACCTGACTGTCAAGGTAGAGGAGATGAATGTCCTCAAAATAATCCTCCAAATCTGCAATATAGGACTCCACAAACAAGAAAGATATGTCTACAACATAAGAGTCCAAAGTAGCTATGTCTGGAAGATGTATGATTTCCTGCTGCATTGAATCAAAAACAATAAGAGATGTTGATGAAGTCTCAATCTGAAGAGTAGGAACTGTGAGACAAACCTTTGATCCATCAAAACATGTAAGGGTGTCTAAATACTCAAGCTCCTCTAAAGTATCATGATCAAAGGGTGTAAATTCTCTCTCCAAGCAATGGGTAAGAGATAATCTGAAGCAGAATCCTCTGGGAATGGAGAGAGAATTGGGTCTCCATAGATCTTCCAAAGACATGTCCAAAATGGGTGAGGACAATCAATGTCCGATATAGCCAACACAGTGTCATGATCAACACTAGACAATATAAGTCCTACTATGTGATTTCTAATGATATCCCATGCTAATTTTCCCTCTAAAGTTGTTGGTTCAGGTATGAGATCATACAAATAAGGCAAAATATTAAGCCACCTACAATGTGTAAGTATACCCTTTGCCCATGACTCATAATTACCCTGTTCTAGAAGAACAACTGAAGGGTGAGTAGAAAAACCCATGATAAATCTTCAAATAAAAAATTCAGAACTAATGATCTCAGTAATGATAAAGCATATCAACATAACCCAGCCAACGCAAACAAAGCCCATGTAGGAGCCAGGATGACCAAGTAATTGAGCAAAGTGTAAAAACACACAAAGCTGAATAAAAAATACTTGGTAAATATTATGATAAAATAAACTATATATCTAGAAAGATCACTATAATACCTTTCCAACGCCTATTCGTTTGCACAAAATAGAGTTCAAACACAAAAGATACGCCTCTTGGAGTGAAAAAACCAAGTTCTGACTTTGACTGGCAAAAAAGACTACAAATCTACAAAATCATGAAAAATTACCAGTACCACTAGAATAGCGCCAAAACCAGCTTTCTGATGATATTTTGTTTGCGAAAATCCAAGAAAAAATGCCCATTTTACGCCCGATTTAGTGCAAGCTGCTCAAAAGTGCTCAATAAAAAAGGTTCACAGCCCTCAAGGGCTAAAGTCTTCGGCCCCTGGTCACGTGGATGACCAGGGGACTGGCGGCTAGGTGCTGGACACGCAACCCCTGGTTCCTCATAAGACCTGGCAGCGGGGTTTGAAGCCCGTGGGGGCTGAAGGGGCCGACAAAGAGCTCGGCGAGCTCAAAGCGAAGGGTGTCAATGGAGCCGGGTGGAGTCGGCAAGCTCGGTGGGGAGCAGGCGGAGCTCAGCGGACGTAGCCAGGCGGGGTTGGCAAGCGCGGTGGGGAGCAGGCAGAGCCCGGTAGATGCAGCTAGGCGGGGTTGACGAGCGTGGCGGGGAGCAAGCGGAGCCCAGCAGACGCAGGATGCGGCGGAGCGGCGACCAGAGCGGTCGAGCTGGGCAGTAGGTGCGGCGGGGTCGGAGCTCGGCGGCGGACAGGGTGGCATGTCGGTGTATGTGCGGTGGCTGGTGGCCACTTGGTGGCGCAACTAATGGCCGAAAATTTTGAATGGGCCGCCGAAAAAAACCAAAAACCTTAGGTTTTTTGATTTTTTTTGTTGCGGGGGCCGTACGACCAAACCCTAATTTTTTTTTTGCATCCTTGGTTGATTGTAACCAAAATCGACGATTTGACAGTCGATTTAGGGGTTTTTGGGTGCTACGAATCCAATGGCACTATCTGTTTGGGCTCAAAGTGAACCTAAAAATTGGAGTATGCTAAATCCACAAGAAGAAACCTTAGAACCCTAGATCTACTTCCAATGCAAAAAACTCAAAACAAGAACAAGCAGTTGCATATCTGAAGCTCTGATACCATGTTGGAGTTGAGAAGATACAACACCATAGGAGCCCAATGACCTCTGCAAGCAAATAACCTGTTACAAGGAGAAGTAAAGAGAAGTAACAAAGAAAATGCTCAAGAATGTGGAGCAATGTATTCACCCAAAATGTAAAATGAATTATGATACAAAAGATAGTTTTCAACTACATATAGGTCAAAACCCTAAAAAAGGAAAACCCTAGGCTTGCACAATAATAATTAATAAAGTAATTAATTATTATGCACCTAATGTTAGCTTAAGTGAAAAGAGGTAAAAGGGAACTTTACGTAATTAAACAAATATTGTTTAATTAATAAAGTAAATACCCAATTACTCTAACACAATATAATGTTTGAATTGAACAACAACAAACAAGGGCAGTTGAGGTGGTTTTTCACCTTCATTGTATACAATTGCTTTTACTTGACCAAGTGCACCATTGACGAGCCCTATTTCGACCCATATATTAGAACATAACATGACCTTTTGGCCAATAGACAACAAAATATGAGCTTGAAGTTGTTGTTCATCTGGATTTGTGTATGTTGACCCCCTAAGTTGCTCTGCAGTGGATAGGGCAACCGACGTTGCCAAAGACAACAATATACGTTTGTTGTGTAGTAACACCATTTCATTTGTTGCGAAAAGGTGTATTGCAGAGAAGAAAGCAGAGTTTTCCATAGCGTTGAGCGATGAACTTGAGCGTGACATTAGAAATTTCCAGTCTTCTTGTGTAGGCTCTGCATTTCATAGATTTGAGAGAAGTGCACAGAAAGCAATTTGGGAAGGTGCATCACCAACCTGTCGAAACAATCTTGTCAAAGTTACCACTGTTATCAAGCTACGCCATAGTGTGCCACCATATGAAGTAGAAGCATACATGGGGATATCTTTAACTGGTGGTAGCTGGCCTAAGTCACCAAAGAGAATAACAGAGCGACCTCTAAAGGGAAGGTGGTTGTGGATAGGGAATGCTTCATGTAGTCGCATGTCAATACGTTCTAGCATCTTTGGGCCTATGAAGCTCATCTCGTCTATTAAAATGTACCTAATATAGTACATGCTTTCTTGGAAGGCCGCAAGTGTTTTCCCTTGAAGAGGGGCCATTTGTTTTATTGGAATTCAAAGGGAAAAATGAATTGTTGATGCTTGAATGTTGAATGCAGCAACACCTGTAGGTGCAAGTAGTAGTAATAGTGACTCATTATTTGGAGCTGAGGTATTGAGGGCAATCCTTATTCTTTTAATGAGGTGTGATTTTCCAGTTCCTGTTGTTCCTTGAACAATGAGCTTTAGTGGTGCTTGTAAAGGAAGAGCGGTTACATGAGACCAAATAATATCACACTTTATGTTGTTGAGTAGAGAAAGTAGTAAGGGTGTGTTCATTGACATCACGGTGCACTTGAAAGGCTGGTCGATTGGAGTTTATGAAAGCAGTTGCAAAATGCATTTATTGTGGGGTGAAGCTAGTAAGTTGCCATTCATGGTGCATGTCAATGTCACATCGACCAAGCATGTCTAGTGCATCAAGGTGTATAAGAAAGTTTGGGTGCAAACTTGAGAGAACTTTCCATTCTTCAGGGTTTTGTCCTTGCAACAGTTGGTCAATGCTTGAGTTGCTGCTAGCATTTGATTGTTTGGTTGGACTTTGATGTTTGTGGTCTACGTGCCATGGCTTGTATGTAGAAGAGAACCTTTCCCGTTGTGGTATAATTTGATGTTTGGAGGATCCAAACTCAATGTCAATGCCCCAGAATGGGTGGTATAGAATTAGTTCACTCCAACAAAATTCATGAAAGCTTTTGTCCTCTCTTGCAGGGATGCTTGTGAACCTAGGTGAGACACGAACAATTGATTTTTGGGGGCGCTGCTTCCATTGTTCATTTTTTTGGGATGCTTTGAAGGTCCATTTTTGGGTTTGTTCAATGAGAGGCATTGCCTCTAGCTATATGGGGCGGGCCATGTAGGCATCAATGTATGTAGGTTAAGTGGTTACTGATGTGGGTGAGATTAAGACACATTGAAATTTGTGGTGGTTAACATTTAAGGACACAAATGTCCTACTAGATACAGAGAGTGGTAATTTTAGTAAAAGGTGGCAAGTTTCTTGAGCACTAATATTTCGATCGACAAGGCTATCAGTAAGCATTTTTTGAAAAGCTATTAGGGCAGGCATTTCTGATTCTAAATTGGTTGAGATGCGAGATAACATGGCATGATATGATTCTGATTTTTGCTCAGCTTTTGCTGCATATTTTGCAATATATTTGATGACAACATCAATTGAGAGTATAGGCTGACAATCTATATTAGCCCTCCAGATAGAGAGGATAGATTGGTTGTGAAAGTTCAAACAATCATCATTGTGAGTTGGTGTGTGCTTAGGGTGGCCGATCTCATCATTTGAAATACTTGACTTGTCTTGCATGGACCATGGTGCTTTATAGCGACATACAATAGTTGGCCCTTTCTTCCTAAGGCATGTTAGCAAAGTACACTTTGTGTGTCGCTCAACATGATTGACCAATTCACAATAGTTAGTTGAAGGGTCGCATGACAAGATCCTTCTTGTATCAAGCAAACAAGGATCATCATGAATAAAGCAGTGAAATGTTTGGTTTCTCAAATGGAGGGTTTGTGGGTTCCAAGCAGAGACATATATCTATGTAATCTAGTGCACTTTGTACAGATTGAAGGTTATTCCATTGTAATCTACTAATTTATCAGGTGCTTTTTCAAGCCATAGGAAACCATGGATGTGTGCAGATCCTTTGTATTGCCATTCATACCTATGATAAGATGATATTTAGCAAATTATAAAGGTAAGATTCTATTGTAAAAAAAGAATGGATTCTTTCTAGTAAACAAATAAACAATGAGTGTATTGTGTGAGAACAGGAAATAAAGCTATTACCTATACCAATATTCTGATGCACCAAGAAGTTTTTCCAAGGCCTCTTCCCGAAATGTAGTAAACCTGTGGTGCATGTATACTGCAGTAAGGTGTGGATTCTGTACAATGTTTTGGATCCTCCAACTAGAAGCCATAGAAGGATTTGTAGGAGACTTGGTAGGCATGATGGTGTGCAAGTCTGGCCATTTTTTATTTGCTGCACTAAGGGTGAAGAAGAGTGTGGGGCAACCAATTTGAATGACCATGTCTGAGAGTTCCCCTCGACGCTGGGTCCAAAAACGATGAGTTCCACGAATTAACGAACTAAATCACATTAGCTGATCTGCAAGTTTGTCATCTGGCATGTCCTGCAATATTTGACAAAGGTCTGAGGCTGTCGAGGGCAGGTAACCTTCAATATTTTTGTGAACAAATACAAAGGAGGTTGCTTGGCTATAGTTTCACGTAATAATATTGAGTATGAAGTACCTAAAGTGGGGGTGTTGGCCAAACCGATTATCATGGTACCGTAAAAGATGGAGAGCATATTCATGTAGTTTAATTTCTTTGATACGTTGTTGCTTGAATGCGACCTTTCCTTTTGGAAATAAAGTGGGGAATGCCATAGCAAATAGTCCTTGAAGTGGTGTACTTATTGATAGGAGATCGAGAAATGGTGGGCCATGCAATGATTGGTGTTGGTCACCCCACACCCAATTGGAACGAAGAGTTCACTTCTTCAACCTCTGTATGTGCATGCGGGACATTTGACACAAAGGATGTTGTTTACAGCATATTGTGGTCATTGGGGTCATATTTTATGTCACTTGTTTCCTCAAAGCTTGTATTTGTGGTGATGGGATTTGAAGATGTTACATAAATAAGGTATGAGATGTCAGTAGAAGACTCTGGTAAACTGAATAATGCAAGCTCATCTATTTGGACATCTTTGTAGTATGGGTCATTGCAAAGCTTATATTTAAGTGCCTCATGGACACGTCCTCTACTAACATGAAAGTTGTATTGTTGTTGGCCGATTTGTTCCCTGTTAACTATTAGTATATCCAGATCAGTAATATGCCTGGGCAAGTAGGATGCAATTGCAGATATATCTTGAGGAAAGCAGATAGTGTGCCCACTATATTTTAGTTGCCCACCCTTTGCATAGGTAACTTGAAGTATTGGGCTAACCCGTGCTATTAACATCTCCTCAACTTGGGATAGAACTTTTAAGCATACAGGTTGCTCACCAGGGTCCATGTTGTTCCAGTTTGAGAAGCGGTGGTATTTTTTTTTCAGATGTACATCTATAACAAGTAGTCAATCCATTTGATTGTCTAGTTTTGATTCCTGGATATCTCTCCATGCAAACCATACAAGTCGACATTCTTGATAGGCTATCTAACTTTGTGCAAAAGTTTTTTCTAGTAGAGAAAAACTCCTGTGACATTCCTGGATATCTCTCCATGCAAACCATACAAGTCGACATTCTTGATAGGCTATCTAACTTTGTGCGAAAGTTTTTTCTAGCAAAGAAAAACTCCTATGAAAAAGGTGGCGATGTTTGTATTTTGATAGTGGCAATGGTTTGAGGTGAAATTCCTTGTATCTGAGGCATGTTAACTATAGGAGATATAGTAGATGTTGAGGCTTCTGCAACAAGAATTTTATTGGCTTCACATCTTCGTTTGTTAATTTCATCTTTATTTGCATGGTATCGTTTGCGGTTCATCTCATTTTTACGAGAACGTTTTTCTTGCATCCTTTCATTCTCTCCCTCCATAGTAATAAATGTTGAGGATAAAAGCAATTAAATTGTTTTGTGAGAGAGAATTAGTAGAATATACGTGCTATATAAATACTTATATATTATAATGTGAGTGGAGATAACATGGTGCAATAAAATAATCTGGAATAGAAGAGGAAGCATAAACATATAAAGATATTGACAATTAATGTAGATAAAGCTGTAAAAATTATACGCATAATGTTAACTTTTTAAAGGAGCTTGGCCAATTAATGTGGGAACACTTAATGGAGAGTTAATGCGGAACAACACAATCATTGTAATAGAAAAATTGAGAAAGAAAACTTTACGAGCAAGTTTCCATATATGGACATGCAATTTTTCTGATAGCACAATTTTATTTTTTTTGCAAAATTGCTAAGAATGTTTACATATATGGACACGCCAAGTCTCAAATCTGCTTAATGGCTGTAATAACAATGCTTTGTGTTTCTTTTCCACCAAAGGGAATCATTTTGATGCTCAGATCAATGAAAAACTGGCTACCAACAATATGGTCCAAAATGTCTTTAGCAGCACCAGGTTCAACAATCAATAGTTGAAAATCTTCTGCGGTAACACCCATTAGGGAATTTGCAGGACCTTCAAACGCAGTAACTTTTTGGAGTTCACCACTTGTATCTTTCAAGTCCATTTTGAGCATGTTGCTTAAGTCGCATCCAAGGAGATTTGTTGAGCACTTTGGGCAGCGAAAAGTAGTAGGGGAAGTTTGCAAAACTTTTTTTCTTACATTTTTTATTGTTCACCAATAGAGGGCATGAAAGGTAATAGAAATTGTCAAGGTGCAATTTGGAAATGGAGGCATTTATGCAAACATTTTTTTTTTCAAGCATGTTATTGTTTGCAAGAGATGAGATACTGACTGGATTTGCAAACATTATGGGAGAAAGGTGTTTTTTTGACAAAGAACTGAAGGGCTTCTTAATTTCTATACTAGTATACCATGCTTGTAAGGTGGAGGACTCTTTTAAATTTGGGTTCATTAGAACTTTAGTCGGGAAAATTGTATCAAGACCTCTCCCACACCATGAGGTGATACGTCTCGATTTAATCAAAATAACATGAGGGTTTGGTTGTATAGATATATCAGAAATTTGTATCCCATCTATATAGCAATGATGCCCCCAAAGTGTAACATCAATGGTACAACCTGACATGTCTACGATTGTAGCAGTGCATTTGATTGTCTTTGTACCATCTCTTTTGCGAATGGTTGATGTAGGGGAGATAGCTAGAAGTATTCCTATTATGTCAACGAGGGAATTGATAGGCAATGAGGACAATGAATCAATACTTTTAAGGTGGAAAGTATGTGTGGGTATTGTGGAGTTCAAGGATGCAGAAGGAGTTATTGTTGATGAGCTATGGAGAATTATTTCATATGGATTTGTGGAGCTACTGTACTTTGTGCTTGTAACTTTGATGTGGCCATTGGAGATAACATAAAGGCTATTAGAGTGAATAGAATTGTAAAATCCATCAACTTGCTCGTTGAAGCAAGAAATATGAACTTTAGAGCTTGCCATGTCTATGAAATCGAATCCAAAAACTTTTCCATCACATCCACCATTTTTATATTCATGGATTGAAGATTTCATCAAGGCTCGACCCTCAATGGACCAATGCTTATGGTTGGGGGTTAACAATTTTATTGGAATTGGTTTGAAAGGTGATATACTCTATTGAGTCTGAGGGTCTTCATCTTCTTCAATTGAATAATTTTTAGATTGAGACAATCCCAACGGGGCTTGAGAGCTACTTGATGGGAGGGAGCTTCTAGATTGGAGAAGAGGAGTTGGGGTGCCAATTGTAGAAAAACCGAAAATTGGTCTAAGCCTACAAACACCACTTTCGACATAATTTTCTATTATCCATGGTCATGATTAAATAATGTTAATTATTTAATTACCCTTTCTAACACATATTTCCTCTATTAATTAAATACTCCTTTTTAATTAATTCATTATGACCCTTTATTCAACTTGATTAATTAAATAAATCATAATTGTTTAAATATGTCGCTAACTAATTAATTCTTCTTTCTTAATTAAATAATTAATTATTTAATTATTCATTTAACCTCCTTTATCTATAATTAAATATTTATTATTTAATTATTCAATTTGTCCTTTTCAACAATCAAATTAAATAAATTATCTTTATTTATTTAATTAAAGTCTCTTATTTTCGAATGTTGAATTAAATTAACATTTAATTCCTTTATTAATTATTTATGTCACATTCTTCTATCAATCAGTTGACTAATCATTCACTCACCTTCTGACTCGAGATCTATTTTTAGTTCTTCAATTATTTCCGGATTCAACACCCGATTATCTATGTGAGAGGACTCTCTGTCACAACTAGTCGATTAACTAGTTCTAACTCCTGTTTGAATTCGAATGCATTATTCTTCGAGTTCTAACTTTGTCTTTGACATACAAAGTCTATTTCTTCTATTTTCGAAGACTCTTAACTGAAGGTTAAGATCTGGAACTCTTGTTCTTTCTGTTTTCAAACAGTCTTGACACAAGATTAAGTTCTCGTTCTAACTTAGTCTTTATCCTGTAGTCTTTTCTGACTCATGTTCTAACTCACATTCTATCTAAGATAGAACTCACATTGCATGACATTCATCAATCTTGTTCGTCGATCTCTCTTTCAATCTGAGTCGATTGTTCGAAAACCCAAAATCTATAAAATGGCCTGTCATTATCATTATTCGTCCTCCCGAAATCATACACTTTTGAGAAGAAACTTATCTTCGATATTTTATTTAGACATTTGGCGAAATTATGCTTGCATCAAACACAAAAATCTAAGGACAATAATACTGAAACAATAAAATGGAGAAGAGTAATCAAGATAATTCAAAGGAGTGAACGCATATTCGATGAGAGCTTTCCAATTAATTTGTTTAGTTAATTATGTTTACTTATTCGTTCTTTGTTGTTTGATTTAGATTAGGATTAACATCATTTATTCTAGTTGCAGAGATCCATATCTAGATTTTATTATATCCTACATTTGGTGAACCTGGTGTGAACACACATCAAATTCGCACATCATCTTTTTCATCTTTCTATTTTATTTTTTTTGCAAGTTATCGTACGACATACCGCATCTGTTCAGAAAAATGACTCATATGTCCTTGCGTACCGCATCTTCCATTCTACACTGCATCCGTGAACCTATGCACTGCATTTTCTTGTCAAAAATTCGCGAACCGCATTCGCCTGTCAACAATACGTGAGCCGCATCCGCCTGTCAACATCGAGCCGCATCTATGGCTCGAAACACCACATTTGCTTGGTAATCAATTTTTATTTTTTAGTCATTTTCGTACATTCATATTTTCATTTTCATTGTTTAGGTTATTTTGATATTCACTAATGTTTGGTTACAGTTGTGTTAAGGTGGATTAACTTAGTGTTTGTAGGACGAAGCATAAAAGACCATAAAAAACACAAACCATTGTTTTCTGCAGAATGAAAGTCGAAGACACCAAAAACAAACTACTAATTGTTTTTGCATGCAGGACCTAATGCCTTTGTCTTTATTTATTTAGCAAGATTTATGTTTGGTAGATAGATAACTGTCATTTGGATTAAAAAGAATCAGTATTTGCCTTGTTTGGTGCAAAAGCACGTTTTTGTAATCCTTCACGATTCAGTATATCAGAGTATCCTCTCCCCTTGCGAAGTCATGTGATCTTGGGTGTAAGAGAAATGGTTACTGACTCTAGAAATTGGGTCTATCTTGGTGGGAAAAAGTACTCACCCCAAGACGACTCAGTTCGGTAACATGCTAAAGTTAAGCGACTTCCACCCGGTATATAAAAATAGATTTCTGGAGAAAGCCCAGAAATCATGCTCACCATTCCGACGAGATGCATAGAAATGGACTCTCGTCAAAGTTGAATAGTGCCCCATGAACGAAATACCCTTACTAAACACCTTGTTGTAGTTTTGCCAAAATCCTACCTACTTATTAGTGCAGCAGGGTCGACCCTGTGAAGCCGTCTTACATTCTTATGGTTTATGTGTGGAGATGAGATGTATGCCATGGGAGTTTCATGGGTACAGTAGCTTGGCTGCCCTGTATAAGTGAGTGTCGTGGAGGGGAGCTAGTGAGGTCAAGCTACTAGTCATCTGCCATAAATATGCATAGCTGCATAAATCCAAGTAAGAACTCAGCAAGTATTGTCCAAACAGCCTAGGTTGTAAATGTTTCCGGGTCTTAACAGTTTTATCATCACAAACTGAAAAATACATTGATTGTTGTGCTTGTTTTTTTCTGTATTCGTCAAAAATATTGATCAACAAACGGAGTCAGTCAAAACAACTTTTGGAAAACTTCAACTGTCAAAAAGTGAGTTGCAACTGTCTTAGCGAGTCGCATTTGTTAGGGGAAAAGCCGCATGTGTCTGTCAGAAAATTTATTTTTTCATATTTTGGATATTACGAGCCGCAACTATCAACTTTTGAGTCGCATGTGTACATGCAAGCCACATCTGTCAACTTTCAAGCCGCAAGTGTCTATCAAAAAAATTAGGTTTACAGAGTCCATATTTAAAACCGCATGCGTATTGCAAAACCACATTTGTCATAACAAAAATCGCATCTGTCATAAAAAACCTCATGTGTATTGCAAACCGCATATGTCATAAAGAAAACCGCATCTGTCATAAAGAAAACCGCATCTGTCAAAAAGTCCAAACTCTGTCAGTGTCCCAAATGAGGTTTTAGTCAAATCACCGCATGTGCATGCTAAACCGCATCTGTTAAAAATAGAACTGCAACAATTAGGTGAGCCGCATTTGACTGTCAACAGAAAACATCGAAAACCGCAAACTAAGTGCAAAACATCACTGTCATTTTTGCTTCTGTTTCTAAAGATCAACCTTGGACAAAAACTAGAAATTTTTTGCTCAAAACCTTGCATTATTAGGTGTCATATACGTCTTAGCCATAAGTCATCCTAAGTTGCATGCATATAGATAATTCCTAGGAAATTGCATAAGTCGAATAGAACAACTTTCCACGTCATTGGATATGTTCATGTTCTGATTTTTCCTTGTCATTGAACCTAGTCACTTTGGTCCTATTAGTGAATCTTTTCAGCTCAACAATCTAGTTTGGAAAATTCACCTTGTCAACTATCCTTGTCCTACAATCAGGTTCCTTGGTCAAACAAAAATTATTGCATGCATTTATTCCATAGGTGGTAGGTTATACCCGTCTTAGACTCATTTATCATCATAGTCTACTCGAGATTTTGCATATTTTTCATCCTACCATACGTCATCTTAGTATACTTCATTTTAGAAATCACTTTAGCAACATCATTTATTGCCAGAAAATCCAAAAAAACATAGAAATATGACATATCAGTTTTTAGACATAGTCTGCATTACCTCATTTTGAGCAACTTTTCATGGTCGAAACAAGGTCTCAAAAGAAACATAAAGCAATGTCGGACCCCAACGAATTCATCAATCCATTCAGAAATCAACCATCAGGAAGTGAGAGACCACATAAACCTTTACTAGAAAAACACGTCACTAGAGACACACATGGACAAATTTATATAGAAGACATAGATGCCACTGTACAAGATCCTAAGTTTGCATCCTTTATGGATGAGTGTTTGGAAAATGATCTCCAATGATATCTAGCAAAGTTGCTAGTAGAAGGTGCCACACTATCACCAGGATTTGATATTCATACTTTGAAAACACAGTCTACTCAACCAACACAAACTGCAACGTCAAGTGTTTCTATTCCCCAAATTACCGCAACAATTCCAACTGGCATACCAACTCAAACGTCATCAATTGTAAACACAACCCCTTTCAACATAACACAAGGTTTATAATTTATTGCGGGGGCAACTTCCTCCAACCCCTTTGGCACTAACATGACTGGTAAGAGATCCAAAGTTGGAAGGAATATTCCTATACCAAATCAAACTATTCAGACAAGAAATATTCCTATACCATATCAAAACATTCAGATAGGAAATATTCCTATACCAAATTAAAACATTCTAACAAGATATATTCCCTCGCCAAATCACAACCCGTCAGAGAACATGGCATATCAAAACACCTACATTGATCCAAACAACGCAAACAACATGTCCTTGACACAAGTGGATGTTCTCCAGAACCAAATGCAAACTCTTCAACAACAGATGGACAACATGTCTATGTCAGGCAAACAAACTATCTCAGCGCAAGATCTATGTCCATGTCCATTCGACAAAGCGCTTTATATGACACCTTTCCCCCATGGATACATTATACTGATTTTGCCTAAGTATAATGGGAGGAAGAATCCTTTGGAACACATTAGATAATTCTCAACGGCATGCATTGACATTTCATATGACCCCACATACTTGATGAGACTATTTCCATGAACCCTTATTGGGATAGGACTGGAATGGTTTTCTAAATTACCGTATGGCATATGATCCTGGGGTGAATTAGTTGAGAAGTTTGTCGAACACTTTGCCTTTAACGTAGACAACGAAATAACCATAGCTACCTTCTGTCACACAACATAAGAAGATGGTGAAACTTTCACCACTTTGTTTCAGAGATGGAGAAGTCTAGCTAGCAGATGTCTAGTTGAAATACCAGAAAAGAAAAAGGTCATGATATTCCTAGAAAACATCAATCCAAAACTGTGAAGTGACTTAAGGGTACACTGTTGTACTTAATTCCTAGACTTGGTACAAAAGGGAATCATCCTTGAAAAAGGCCTTATAGACAAAGGAGAAATTAAGGTACCAGGCAGAAATCCAGTGATTCAACATCAAAACGTACCCAATGATAGGAATAAATTATGGCCTAGAAACAAAAATGTTACAAATGATGGTATTGTTGATGCTAAAAACATACATACGGGACCAGTTATCACACTTAGAGGTTACAAATCCAATCAAGACATGACGAATAGTCCAGATCAAACAACCAATTATGTCCAAAATTCACAGCAACAACGACCTCAAAGAAGATTTCCTACACGTGAATTTACTCCTTTAGGACAACCAATTGAGAAAATTTTCAAAGAGTCGATTAAACATAATCTCATCAAACCTTTGGAACCAAGAGAGTATGATCCTGGACAATTCAAACCTTCATGGTGGGATGATAACACTTTTTGTGACTATCATCGAACGAAAGGACACAACCTACAACAATGTCGCCAACTGAAGAATATTATACAATACTTTGTTGAAAATGGAACCATAGAGGTCAATGGGCAGAAAAATACCAAGAACATTGATCATAAGGTCTTCACGGACCCGTTACATGACCACATGAAATGAAAATCTCCAGTTTGGAAACCAAGAATTCTTCGTCAGCCAATTACGGAAACTCCAAGTATGACTATGGAAAAGGAAAGACCATATATAGTCTTTGAGCTGCAAATGAACATGTCGATACCATCATCATTAAGAAGCATCCAGAATGTGTTGTAAACACACGCAGAACAAAGATAACTATTCCAGGACCTTCTTCTTCTGAGCCACCTACACAATCTTCCAAGTCTAAGTACAATCTCCTTGATCAACTAAGCAAAACCCCCACACATATATCCATCTTGGAATTGTTGAATTTATCACATGGGCATCGAGCCATTCTTGACAAAGCTTTACAGAACACGACTGTTCCTACAGACTTAGATGTCAATCGTTTTGAAGAAATGGTGGGATATTTAACCAACTCGCATCATGCCACATTTTCCCAACAAGATTACTCAATTGAAAAGTCTGATCATAATGACCCATTACATCTTGAATTCCTAGTCCATCTAACCAAGGTTAGACGAGTCTTGGTAGATGGAGGAGCAGGTTTGAACCTGTGTACCCTAAAATTGGTTAAGGCATTAGGATTCTCAGAAGACTACGTGGAAACCTCTAAGAGTATAGTCATTAAGGCTTACGATGATGAGGAAAGATCATCCAAAGGAGTTTTCACACTCCCTATCAGAATTGGCCCAGCTATCATGAACACCAGCTTCCAAGTCTTGGATCTTACCCTTCCGTACAACTTGTTGTTAGGTAGACCTTGGATACATGCAATGAAATTTGTACCTTCAACATATCACCAATGTCTTCAATTCTCGTATAATGGCACCGAGATCATGATTGATGGTGATCCAGATCCGTTTTAGCATTGTATAAGCCAAAGGTAAATTCCACAACGACAGGTACCAGTTAACCAAGAAGCTTCATCATCCACTTTATCCCTATACGTTGACCCATCACATCTTACTAAGTCCATTTCATTCAAACCACCATCATCCACTCCTAAGGTCGAGATCCAAGACAAGGGTTGTGGAGAATATTACATAAAGGCATCATACTATGTTAGTCAACTGGTTCCACCTAAGGCATATGGATTACCCAAAGCAAATAGAAGACAGTCGGTAGTCACATTTCATGTTCCCCCTACAATGACATTGACCAAATGGGGAGATTTAAGTGAAGAAATTGTGGATCAAGATGATATTACCTCCTGGTTGTATCAGGAAGACAATGAATACCCCTCGCCGTCTATTCAAATAGCTAAGGACCAATATGGAAAAGGATTTAAGATAATGCAAAAGAAAGGCTATGATGGGCACAATGGTTTAGGACTACATCAAAATGGAAGGACGGAAAAAATCACTGTCTTACCACGACCGAAATACCTAGGGCTAGGGTTTCAACCGCTTAGAATTGGGTTTCCTGGTACTTCATCACCATTTCAAGAAGAAGTGAGTGCTTGTGCAGACATCAAGATATCTCATGAACCACTTCCCCCAGTTTACGATGAATCCCCTGACTCAAGCGATTGTGAATGGGATTCCCTTTCCTCTACTAGTACCATGAACATAGATGCTCTATTTGGAGAATTGGACCTAAATATAAAACCTGTACCAAAACCATCTAGTCCATGTCATAGGAAACAATTGTCCAAAGAAGAATGGTGAAAGAACTATTATTAGGAAACGCTTGATCATGCATCTTGGGCACCTGACAAACCATATTCTAACGACTCAGCCCTTGCAATAGTCCCACCTCAGAGTTTACCTACCCCTAGGAAGAAAA
Source organism: Sequoiadendron giganteum (assembly GCA_007115665.2). NCBI lineage: Eukaryota > Viridiplantae > Streptophyta > Pinopsida > Cupressales > Cupressaceae > Sequoiadendron > Sequoiadendron giganteum. Next base: position 508,225,147 of record CM021103.1, read on the forward strand.
ACAAGAGGGAGTTGGTCCAAAACTTCTGTGACCATGTCAACCATTCTATACTCACCTTGTCGGCTTCCACCTTTGCTCACTTCAATGATGACATGCCCCTTATATATCCTGAACTTATCGACTGGGATCAACAAGGTACACCAATCATAGACACATTCGAGAACGATGAAGCAATTGCTAAGTTCATGGGACTTCGAGAAGGAATACCAAGAGGGGATCATAAAGTTGGTTTTACCATAGACTTGGATGACAAAGCATATTTTGGGAGTCTATTTACACCTCTAGTCAAAAAAATGAGAATAAAAAGAAAAAAGACAATGAAAAGAAAAATGATGAGTCCATAGGTGAAAACTGAAAGGCGCCTTTGGACAAAGAAACAGTGAAAATAAAGGATGTATCCGAAGTCGAAAACCTCTCAAAGGCACCCAAGGATAGAGGTTTAAATATTCTCCCCGTTGAACAAGAAAAGTCACCGATGATAGTAGAAGAGTCTATTGAAGTCAACATAGGTACAAAAGAGAAATCCTCAGATGGTATATTTTGCAGCTTCCTTAACAAAGACAGAAAAACCTGAGTTTAAGGACTTCTTCAAAAAGATACAGATAAACTTTGCATGGTCGTATGCTGACATGCCTGGGCTGGATCTAGACCTAATATTGCACCATTTACCACTGCAACCAGGTATTAAGCCAGTCAAATAGAAGTTAAGGAAAATACATCCGCAAATTGCTCTATTGGTCAAGGCAGAACTTAAGAAACTCTTGGATGTAGGATTCATAAGGACGATAGACTATGCAGACTGGATATCAAATCTTGTGCTAGTGACTAAACCAACCGGGGGCATTCGCATTTGCATAGACTTTAGAGACATCAATAAGGCATGTCCTAAGGATTACTTCCCTTTGTTGAACATTGACATGATAATAGATCTTATAGTAGGATTCGAGATGCTATCCCTCATGGATGGTTTCTTTGGATATAACAAAATCAAAATAGCAGTTGAAGACCAACACAAGACAACTTTCACGTGTCCATGGGGCACATAGTGTTGGAATGTTATCCCTTTTGGCATTAAGAACATGGGAGCTACCTATCAACGGGCAATGACTACAATTTTCCATGACTTTATACATACTCTCATGGAAGATTATGTAGATGACATTATAGCTAAATTAGAAACAAGGGGAGATCATTTGAAGGTTCTAGACAAGATATTCCAGAGGCTAGAGAATTACAATGTCAGGTTGAATCCAAAGAAATGTGTCTTTGGAGTGAAATCAGGGAAACTTCTAGGGTATATCATTTCTAGAAGAGGTATGGAAGTATATCCAAAGAAGGTAAGAGCTATCATAGGAATGACTCCCCCAATCATCATTGGTCAACTAAGAATCTTGCAGGGAAGATTACAGTCCATCAGGCATTTCATAGTACAACTGGCAGATAAAATACACCCATTTCAACATTTACTCAAGAAAGGAGTACCATTTGTGTGGACACCTAAATGTCAAGAAGCCTTCCAAAAAATAAAGGACTATTTTCTCACTCCACCTATCTTAATGCCACCTATAGATGGAAAACCGTTGGTACTATACATTTCAACAACTCAGTAGACATTAGGGGCTCTTCTCACACAAAATGATGATCAAGGTCATGAAAGAGCAATCTATTACATCAATTGTACCTTAGTGGGATATGAATTGAATTACAACAACATAGAACATGCCTTCCTTGCAGTAGTCTTTGCTACCCAAAAACTTCGGCACTATATGCTCAATCGCCAAACAAAGTTGGTTGCAAAGATAGATCCCCTCAAATATATCCTAACTAAAGCAACATTAACAGGTCGATTGGCTAAATGGGTTATGATACTTAGAGAGTATGACATCCAATATATCGAGAGGAAGGCTATAAAAGGGCAGGTGATTGCAGATCGGTTAGCAGATGCACCTATGAAGGCAAATCATCCTTTAGTGGTAGATTTTCCTAATGAATTTCTCTTCAACATTGACATTAAAATCGAATGGAAATCATACTTTGATGGGTCACATACAAATCATGGTTCAGGAGCAGGTATCCTATTTGTTACACCTCAAGGTGATACCATTCCTAAATCATTCAAGATTGATTTCCCTTGTACCAACAACATAGCAGAGTATGAAGCCTTAGTGATAGGATTAAAAATGGTAGCTAAGTGGAAGATTAAGAGTCTACATGTTTTTGGCGATTCTCAGCTAGTAATCCGACAAGTAAATGATGATTATGAGACTAAGGATGAAGAGCTCGCCCCCTATAAGCACATGGCTGATAGTTTCAAGTAGTACTTCAATGACATTACCTTTCAACAAATACCACGTATTCAGAATAGGGTTGCAGATGCTATGGCAATAGTGGGTTCCTTGTTGGATGTTTCGAGTAACGTGCCTAAGTTTGAGTTTCTAGTTGAACAGTTGTTGGTCCCCACCTATGATGTCCCCGATATTGCAATGGTGTGTACCATTGTTGTTCCTACTTCCCCTTGGTATAAAGACATATTTGACTATCTAACTGACCAAACCTTACCTCTAGACCTGTCAAATGACCAACGTCGAACCTTCATCCATAAGTCAGCTAAGTACACCATCATCGGAGAAACCCTGTATAGACGTACCTTAGATAATGCCCTAATGAGATGTGTCGATGCTGAGGAAGCACAAACAAATTTGTGAGTGGTGCACGAGGGTATATGCAGATCCCATTTGATTGGTCCTACTTTAGCCCATAAGATTATGAGACTAGGTTATTATTGGCCTACAATGGAGAAAGACTCATATATCTTTGTAAAGAAATGTAGACAATGTCAGATACATGGAGATTTGATAAGAGCACCAACATAGGAGCTTCATCCGATTACATCACCATGGCCCTTTGCCCAATGGGGACTGGATCTCATAGGTAAGATACACCCTCCATCATCCAACGGCCATAAATTCATCATAACCGCCATCGAATACTTCACCAAATGGATTGAAGCTATTCCCATGACCTACATCACCGACACGCAAATATCTAAGTTTATCCTAAACTATATCATTTGTCGGTATGGTGTATCCCAATCCATAATCACAGACAATGGCCACCCATTCAATAACCAATAAGTATGCCATTTATGTGAAGAGTTCCATATCAAACATCATTTTTCCACCCCGTATTACCCACAAGGTAATGGACAAGTCGAGACATCTAATAAAACCATTGTTAGAATCCTGAAAAAGACTATCAATGACGTTGGTCGTGACTGGCACCTACAGCTTAATCCTACCTTATGGGCTTATCGCACAAGCATTTGTACTCCCACTGGCACCACTCCATACTCCCTAGTATTCGGATCCGAAGCTATCTTACCTATTGAGGTTGAAATACCTTCCCTGAGGGTATCCTTGAAGGGTCACATTGACGATGAAGAATACCGTGTATCTAGATTACAAGAGCTAGAATTACTAGATGAACAAAGATAGAAAGCACTAGACCATTTGCAAGCATATCAGAATCATCTTTGTCGTAGCTATAATAGAAAATTTCTCAATAGACATTTTGACATTGGTGACTTGGTTTTAATGGAGAATCCTAAGAATCAAGCTGAACAATAAAAACCAAGAAAGTTTGAACCTAACTGGTTAGGGCCCTATATAGTCACATAATCTTTTGGATTAGGGGCATACCAACTCTCTACTCTTGACGGAGATCCACTTTTGTCACCTATCAATAGCCTTCACCTGAAAAGGTTCTATGCGTAGCTTCTGAGAGTCTTTGTCTTAACCAGAAAAATTTTAAAAAACGAGAAAAACAAAAAAAATGGTTACCTTGATGAAAACCTGGCAAACAGGAGTCTTTGTAACACCAAAAAAATAAAAAAATAAAATTGAGAAAATCAAAATAGTCAAGAGAAATAATCCGTCCAATAGTGAAAACCACTTCGATGCTGCTATGGATAAGTACCATGGTGAAAACCTGGAAAACAGGCGCTATGTGTAGTCAAGCTCGCTCTTTCGTCTACCATCATTCCAATCAGACTTTTTCATCATCCATCATAATAAATGGTTGTCTTATTCATTGGTTGGAACGATTGACATCAAAGTCCATTCTGTCACATTCCCCACTCCATCTTGCAAGTCTTATTCCCAACTAGGGGAAAATCCTTGTTCAGTGCCTTGACACCTTGTACATAACATCACACCATCGAACATGTCCTGAAAAATCCAAAAAACATTAGAAAACTTTTAAAAAAAACACAAAAAAATCAAAACATGTCAAAAAATACCAAAAACAGAGTCAAGTCAGTCATGTTAAGTCAGTCAATTATAGTCGAACTACGTTGCCTCTGTGATTGGAACATAGGCAAGGCCATCAATCGATGTGCCCCCGAGGCATTAGGTTTTTCAGTCTAGGTTTGTCATGTATCACACACATCAAAATCATGACTCTTTGTACATTCAAAGTCATTGGTTGTGTCGAACTACGAGGTCTCTGTGTGTACAACGTAGGCAAGGCTAATCAATTGATGAGCTCCCGAGACCACACTAGGTTAGTCCAATAGGGTTCATTCACATTCACTATCACACACGTTGCATATCATCAGCTTAGGTCAGTACTTTAGGGTATCATCTCATGTCATACACTGTCTACACACACTTTTTTTATCAGTCAAGGAATCAAAACAAGTCATGCATCAACAAGGCAAAACATCTCAAAGTCATCAAGTCAATATCAAACATATTGTCAAAGTGATCAACCTATGTCTTAGCAAGATATGTCTTTCTTGTCAACAGATGCTGCCAAATTGTCATAGCCTCATGTAGCTTGTCGCATCAACGTCATCAGGCTCCAACGTCTTATACAACACGTGTCTTTTTTGAAACCGGGCTTTGTCATGCCTTATACAAATAGTCACCAAGTTGAAACCAGACTCAACGTCTTATTGTGGTATGTGTCATCCATCACATTACGCCATGTCAAACATCAAACAATCAAACAATCCCACGAGATCAAGTATTGGCGAATACTTTTATTTGGCTTTATAACTTTATATCTTCCTTTGTCTTATCTTTTTATCGATTTGTGAATTAAGTTCGGTTACTAGCTTTCTCAAGGATGTCCCTTGAAAGATTTAGAGAAGCAAGGATGTCTTAGGATGCTTTTTCTTTGGCTGTTGTCTGTCAACTGTCTTTTTAACATTGGTTTTTGAGTCATGTTACTATTTTCCTCGAGGATGTCCTATTAAGGATTTAGAGAATCAATGATGTCTCATGACCCGTCTTTTATTTTTCTGTTGTTTGTGGTTTGTCTCGACAAAACGACTGGGGAAATTTTGTCCTTGGTATGAGTTAAGACACTCCTTGTCTACGACTGTCTATTTTTTGCAGATGGATGACTTTGTACACTATGGTCTATCTCATATCATAGTGTCTACTATCCATCTGTGTCATGTCCCGCTCAATGATGATAACAAGGAAGCAAGCATATTTGGAAATATATCAAAGATTATATGTTTTTCTCAATCAATCAACCTTCTTTATTTCTTACTAACATTTTGAATTCATTCATTCTAAAATTTCTCTTTTTTGACATAATGATAAAGTCCTATGACACAACAAAAACATTAGATCATCTGCATATGCATACATTCAATAAGCATTTCACATAGTTGCATTGCATTTCAAACATATAGATAGTAGCACTAACATCTTCATTGCATACATTCGAAATCAAGACATAATAGGAATTTCATCATCATAGCATAAATAATGTAAACATTGCATGTACATATCACCATCACATATAAATAAACATCATATAGCATATTACATCCATTATCATAAGTAAATAAAGACATCCATAACATCATAAAATGCATATCATCCATAAAATAGAACTGCATATCATATAGAAGCCACCAAAATCATATATATATATATATATATATATATATCGCTCAAAATAACGTTGCACGGTACAATGTCCGAACGTATCCATAAATAAAAAATGAGCTTGCAGGCTCTCTGATCAAAATACAGTGTCTACATATATAACAAGTGTCAACGTGTCCCACTGCCACTACTGTCACATGGTGAAGGTGGTGGGAAAATCCTTGAAGGTGCTCTTTGTGAGGTGGAAGGCCTCTCATACGAATTTGCCTTCGGTGGTCCTACCACACCCTCTGTACTCTATGTCCTGGTGTGACTCCTGCCCTATGATCTCTGGTTGTGAACCTCTGAAAAGCTAGGAGCTCGCCTCTCTGCTGGCACCACTGCCTCATATAAATCCCTGTAATAGGTAGCTCTCTCTACTGATCTGACTAGCTCACGTACCATACCATCAGATGAAGTGCCACTGTAAAGGCATCTGGCCTCTGTGAACTGCTACTCTATCTCTTGTCTCCGAGCTATGGCCTGATCCCTCTCCATGAGTGCATTGTCTCTCTCCGTACGAGAACTATCTCTCTTCATATTGGCACTGTCTCTGTCTATCTGCATAGCATCCAACTTTGCATGAGCACTGTCTCTCTCTATCCTCATGAATTTTAACTTTGTTGTCATCAGTCTCAGTCTCTCCTCCAAAGCCTCCCTATCACCATCCCTAGGGGCATCATCCTCCTGTCTCCCCTCCACAATCCGATCTCTGATCTCTCTCTCTCCTGCTCCTCCATCGGTGCCTCCTCCTCAAAATCATCCTCCCCATATCCTGCCAAAATACCTAGAGGGTCTATATCCATATCCATATCCACATCCTCTGCGGCATCCTCTCCTCCAATATCCACATCGGCTCGCTCCTCTATAACTGCCTCCTCGACAGTGTGCTCATCTCCGACCTGTGCATCAGCTCCACCTCCAATGTCCAACATCGGTACATCCTCTACCACTGCCTCTCGGATAGGTGAAAGTCCACCTACTCGACCCCCTCTCCGTCCTCTCCTATCGCCTCTGCCATCATCACCCCTCCCTCCAACTCTACCAACTTTGGCACCTCCACCTCTCCACCGTCCTCTCGGTCCTGTGCCTTATCTCTCAACTGGTGCCAGTTGATCCAGATCTGTGTAAGGAATAGGATGATGCTCTACCCACCATGCATCATACGCAGTTGTAGTCCTTGGATCTACTGCTCCATCTCTCCATCCCCACTGTACTGGTTGTAAGGCCTGTATCTCTGCCTCTGTGGTAGCAACAAGAATCATGGGCCCCCAATATGGAACCTCTCTAGAAGAATGAGCAAACTCTGCTCTACTCTGAGGCTCATCCTAAACCTCGCCAAACTATCTCAAAAATCTATCTGGCAAGTGTCGCTCTATAATGTGCACACTCAAAACAATCCTCCCAATTAGGTATTGTGTCTGTCTGCAATACGACAAATGTCTATCCTCATCAGACCACTCCTCATAATCCATGTATGGTGTCCACGTGATCTGATCTAGAATGTCAAGTGCATGTCTCCAATATCCAGTGTCTCCCACATGGCTCTGAGTGATGTGTCCCGTGTATCGGAACACATACAGAGATCTCTCCCGTCGCTCTACAGTAACCCAAGGACAAAAAACAACTATCCTCTCCCATGCCCAAACCATCAATAGAGTGGTCCCACAACTCAGCGATTGTGCATCTTTGTATGCAATATCATGTAGGTGAAAATATAACATCCCTAATAGACATGGACCCCAAGCATACATGGTCTCTCTCTCCAGCATACCAACCAACATCTCACCCCATCCAACCAGAAAATCATGACCCCGTCGATCTAGTAAAACTATCCCCCCTATCAGTGTACATAATATGCAGTCAATCCTATCCTATCTATCCGCCACCACCGACCATCTGATCTCATAATGCTCAATACCGAGCCTATTGATATCGTCCATCTGATAAAATGTCGCTAGCTCAGTCAATCCATGTTCGGTATCGTACATCACCTGCTCTCCTCTAATCGGCAGTCTAAGTATCCTGTACACATCCTCCAATGTGACAGTCACCTCCCCAGTCGACAAATGAAATGAAGATGTCTCAGAGTTCCATCGCTCGCACAATGTAGTAAGCATCCCCCTGTTCGCCCAAGTAGTGGGCATCGAAAGACAGTGACGTAGACCAAGTCTCCACAAGAGTCGTATCTCTGCACTACTCAAATGATCTCTCATATCGAATGTGTCAGGACGTGTCTCTCGCGTATATATAGGATCTAATACAACCTGTATTTCAACCAATGTGTCAAAAAAATTCAGGTTTTTCTTAGAATTTTTTTTTTGAAAATTTTACCAGCCAAATGTGGTTCACTTTAACAGATGCGGTGCATTCTTACAAATGCGTTGCACAACAACTCATTTGCATCTCATATTACATATGCATTGCACATTTACCACACTCATTTCTACCTACTGTAAATGTGGTGCAAAAAACCAAATGCGGTGCATTTTCTAAACCTGTCTACCTGATGCATATGTATTTCACTAATGCACATGCGATTCACCAACCTGCATGTGTTTATCCCTAATGCAGATGTGTTCCATAGCTACATATGTAGTGCATTATAATTTAGATGCGTTTATTCCATAAAATGCCTAATCTAGCCTAGGTGTGTTTTAGCACATGCATCGTTTCGCAGTCAAATGTGGCGAATACGATGGCATATGTGTTGATCCCGAAAGACCGCATATGCTAATTAATTTTTAAAGGCCTATAAATATGTGCAAAAATAACTTTCAAGAGTTCATTTTCGGGTACATACCAGTGGTATTGCGTCGGCTGGCCACCTGAAGGTCTGGATCCGATATCCTCGATGTGCAGCATAGGGAATGGGTGCCATCTTCGTCCGCTAGTTAGAGCAAATTCTCAGTTTTCCAAACTCTTCCAGGTGCAAATGAATTATTTTTCAACCTAATTCCTATTTATAGCTAGGGTTTGGGTGGCATTACTTCTACCCTTGTCTATTGGCCGCTTAACCTTTCAACTTCAAATGACATGTACACATCTGTATCATCTCCAAATTCAATTCCGTCAACTCCATAGCATTTCTAACTGTCAAATTGACTTATTGGGAACATTTCCTAATTTTTTTGAATTTTTTCAAAAAAATGTCAATATTCCCGAGGGGGCATACCCTAACCTGTTTCATGCTGGGACATGATCGGGGCATATTTTTCTTTGACACAATGCCGTAACAACATTGTATCAAAGAGGGGCAAACTGTAGACACTGAAAATTGGTTTAGGCTTGCGAACACCACTTTCGACATAATTTTCTATTATCCATGGTCATGATTAAATAATGTTAATTATTTAATTACCCTTTCTAACACATATTTCCTCTATTAATTAAATACTCCTTTTTAATTAATTCATTATGACCCTTTATTCAACTTGATTAATTAAATAAATCATAATTGTTTAAATATGTCACTAACTAATTAATTCTTCTTTCTTAATTAAATAATTTATTATTTAATTACCCCTTTTATCATACTTCCTTCTTAATTAAATATTTATTATTTAATTATTCATTTAACCCCCTTTATCTATAATTAAATATTTATTATTTAATTATTCAATTTATCCTTTTCAACAATTAAATTAAATAAATTATCTTTATTTATTTAATTAAAGTCTCTTATTTTCGAATGTTGAATTAAATTAACATTTAATTCATTTATTAATTATTTATGTCACATTCTTCTATCAATCAGTTGACTAATCATTCACTCACCTTCTGACTTGAGATCTATTTTTAGTTCTTCAGTTATTTCCGGATTCAACACTTAATTATCTCTGTGAGAGGACTCTCCGTCATAACTAGTCAATTAACTAGTTCTAACTCTTGTTTGCATTCAAATGCATTATTCTTCGAGTTCTAACTTTGTCTTTGACATACAAAGTCTATTTCTCCTGTTTTCGAAGACTCTTAACTGAAGGTTAAGATCTGGAACTCTTGTTCTTTCTGTTTTCAAACAGTCTTGACACAAGATTAAGTTCTCATTATAACTTAGTCTTTATCCTGCAGTCTTTTCTGACTCATGTTCTAACTCACGTTCTATCTGAGAAAAAACTCACATCGCATGACATTCATCAATCTTGTCCGTCGATCTCTCTTTCAATATGAGTCGATCGTTTGAAAACCCAAAATCTATAAAATGGCCTGTCATTATCATTATTCCTCCTCCCGAAATCATACACTTTTGAGAAGGAACTTATCTTCGATATTTTTCTTAGACATTCAGCAAAGTTATGCTTGCATCAAACACAAAAATTTGAGGGAAAGAATACTGAAACAACAAAATGGAGAAGAGCAATCAAGATAATTCGAAGGAGTGAACGCATATTCGGTGAGAGCTTTCCAATTAATTTGTTTAGTTAATTATGTTTACTTATTCGTTCTTTCTTGTTTGATTTAGATTAATATTAACATCATTTATTCTAGTTGCAGAGATCCATATCCATATTTTATTCTATCCTACACCAACAATAGATGCATTATTTGAAATTAATTCAAAGTTTTCAATTATGATAGCCTTGTAATTTGAAAAAAGTGATACATTTAGCAAGAGTGTGTAGGGGAAAAATAAAACGAAGAATTTTTTTTGGAAAATAGTGGACATACGTGAATTTATTGAACATCTTCGAAGTATATTGTTTTAGTAGGACAATAGAACCTTTCACTAAAGCCTCCTCCAAAACAAGATGGTTGAATTGATTAGGAAGTAAAGCATGATGTGTGTGTGAACCATCTGAAAGTTGAACACGGTATTTGACAAATATAGAATGAGGTTGTTGAATTGAGTCAATAGATGCAATTTGCAAAATAGGGCTCAAACTAGATATGCCTACAAGAATATTTGCAATGGCATTTGCAGTTAATGTCGCCATTGTTTACTTTGGATTCAATGTACTAAATGTTCCTGTGAGCATGTTGAAGTCCAAAAATTAGGCTTTCTAATGTAAATTGACTCCAAAAGTGGTATTATTTAAAAGGAACAAGACACTATGTTGTGTGACAATGACAATAATCAAAGATAATTGATCGAAGGTGAACAATTATGTTGCTTAAGATTATAGGAAAAGGAAACACACCTATTGAGAATAATTATATTGTAGGGAAAACAAGGATTATGTTTGTTGAACCTAATTTGATCCTAAAGTCTTTTAGATAACACGTTTTTTATTCTAAAAGAATGCAATTAAAGAACATGCTATAATGAAGATGTTGAAAGATAGTTAAGTGTAGGAAAATATAGTGATAAAGAAGAAATAATTAATTAAGTATTGTAAGCTTTTACCAACTATATGGGAAGGGAAATTTATAAATAAATATTTTTTTTCTAGGATTGTAAATATATAAAAGAGGATATCATGTCAAAATTGTTAGAAACTAACAATAAATGCATTATATCTTTTAAGAAATTAACCTTTAAGAAAAATTCATTGTACAATGGATGTTTAAAAAGGAAACTTGCAAAAGTGGATGATTGTACAGTAAAGTTGAAGAAGAAATAAGGAAATTGAAACATACCTGTAGATAACTAGTACAAAAAGTAGGAAGGAGTAGAAAACGTGATGAGCACAAGTCCCTGATACAACATATTAATGGTTTTTATTAATAAAGGGTTGTACAATGCGCTTGAAAATTTCAACGTTTACTATAGATAAAGCTTACTTCTAATTGATTTATTGGTATGCATTTATTTTACTAGTTTGGTAGAAATATTTTGCAACTAATCTGTGTCTGCAAGCCAGAAAATTGCTTCTCTGATATTCATTTGCTTTACTAGCTTGTAAGTAAACTTTTGCAATTTTTCTATCTATGGCCTAGCTGGAACCACTGTAATTAAGTAGTTGTAAATAAATATGCAACAATTGAGAGAATAAATGGTAAATAATTGCCTCATCATTTACATTCATATGGAGTTGAACATAACTTCTGATGTAAGAGAATAGAAGGTAGAATGAATCAATCCCATTTGTCCCTTAACAAGCTATCTTTCTCTTTTTCTTTTTTATGTTGTATACAGTTTATAAATATTATGTTCATACAAGCACCAATATGAGACTAATACAAGTTCTTGCGAGCACTTAATAGTGACTAATACAAGCTCTTGATTAGAAAACATATTGGGAATCAGCTATGGAAGACCAAGAGTAACTAGTTAGAAATTCACTTTATTCAAAAACTACACCTACTTTAGTAACCTTATGGAGTAAAATACCGTACAATAATTAACACCAGGCAGGCGAATTCCTTAGTACACAAGTGCATATGAAGATGATGATAAACATTTAGGTTTTTACATTGTTACTTTTGTGGGTTGGCTAATGGTTATTTGTGACTGTTGAAATGGATGAGGCTTTAAGGATTTTTGCTAACAACTAAGTGGTTCGTGTTACTCCAAATGTTCAGACTTTACCATATGCAGATTGACTCTTTTAGCAAGATAAGCAAAGTTGACATTTTATAAATTATTGAAGGATCTTACTTGTTGATTAAAAATTAAAACAGATGAAAAAAAAATCATAGAAGTGTAAAAGAGCATGCATGCGAGATAAGTATAACACCAAGTAGAAATAAGGCATTTTTATAGTTAATTGGTGACAAAATTGTATTTCAATATAGCGATGTGAAATACATAGTTTTGAACAAGATGTGTAGTACAAATTGTAAAAGATCTTGAGGAATGTTTTTTTTTGCAAGGAACACAACCTTGGTTATTGTACTACAAGAAAAACATATATTTTATGAATTTAAAACAAGAAAGTAGGACACTAATCATAATTGGGATTGGTTGTATTTACATTACAATAGTGCAATATAAACACTTTGCAAGAACAAAGGCTCTTTAGGCATTGTTCATATTGTTCTCAAAATCACGTTTAATTTGTTGAGCACCACCCATCTCGTACATCTCGTCAGCATGCATTTCTCATAAAAATATATAGAATGCAACAAACTTGTCACAAGTCCAGTGGAATTCTTGTAGTGCGCCTTCCATTGCCTGCACTTCAAAATGTTGGACATTTTGAATATTTCAAACAACTGTTTGTATTTTGTGGAAATTGTCAAAGTAACTACTGAGGATATCATTGGAGAGGTCTACAACATTTGCAGAACTTCCATCCCAATTTTGTGAAGGAGATGAGGCTAGTGGAATTCTAGGTGAACTGTCACTGTCTGATATTTTTATGATATCAGTTTGTTGACGAGGAAGTGCCATTCCTGGATGTAGGAAATATGAAATAGCACCTAATATTAATTAATATCATTATTTTGAAAACCACAATGCAAAAGCATTAAAAACCAAACTATATCAAAGTAGATTATAATAAATTTTTACCATGTCTAACATTGTAAATTTTAGCCATTTGTTTTCTTTTCCTTATTGGTAATTTTGAATATGCACTTGTATAGGTCAAAAAATAGAGTTATAAAATAGAAGGTGAAGAAAGTATATTGTAGACATGTGATTACAAGTAAAGAAAAATTTAACTAAAACTTTAGTATTTGTAAAACCTAATACATACATTGACATCACGTGGCTACTTAGAATGTGAGAGAAAATAATCCACAAAGGACATCAATCGTTGGCCAACTAAGATTTTATAAAGTAATAAATCTGAATGGCCTAAAGGACATCAAATCTGTAATATTATTAAATTTATAAACAACTATAAATTTGTAAGCTATAATTTTATAATTTATATTATTTTGAATACAGTTAAAAATCTGTAATATTATTAAATTTATAAACAAAATGATATTGTTAATTACTTATTTTAAAACTACTTTAATAAAAAATTACAAGAAAAAATACAGACTAAAGTTTGTAACAAAGCTAACAAGAGATAATGATACATGTCAAAATTATTTAGAAATCAAACTAAAAAGGCTAAAGCCTACACCAAGAAAATCATAAAGATCAAATGATGGAATGATATCATGCATTTGAAATCAGCCATTTCACTTATAATCAATCATTGGCCAACTTATGTAAGGGCAAGTAAAAATAGTATCCTACTTTCATCAAATTCATCGTAACACTAAAAGTTATTGGTTTAAAGGTGAATAATAAAATAGAAATACCCAGAAATAATAAAATGATCATAACTTTCTAATTTTAAACACTAATTTAAAATTTCAAAATGTTTTGAAAAGCTAATTCATAAGGAAACAAAACCCATTGATGTTTTAAGGAGATTAATAAGGGTGTAAAAGTTGTTGAAGATAGAAGTTCTGATATTCTAAAGCAAAATATGATAGTAAGATTAAGATATATAAATCAGAAAAGTATTCCCAAAAGGCAGATTAAATATAATTATACTCGAAAAGGAGGTATCTAACTCATTTTGCCAAATGGGATGCAATGTATTACATTGCTTAAAGATTCAATTTATTTCTAGTAGATCCCTTTGAACACTAACTTTCACATCTTTCGCTTCAGTCTACAATATCAAGTTAGTAAAAATATAGGTAACTAAAAATCCAGTCAGCTTCCATATTTTAGAAGTAAGAGAGAGGTAATTATATTCAACATAACATTCATAAAATAAGAGATTGTAAAACTCCTTTTATATATAGAGAAGTTGTTCAGGATACACATCAAAGATATTGAGATGGGCTTAAACATAGCACATGGTTAGTAATGAGTTCAAAGTAATACACTTGACTACAAGAATACTATGGTTACTAAACTAAGCCATATTAATACGTGTGGATCTTAACTGATGTAGCAAATTTAAATGATCTTGGATTGTTCTATATTCTTGAGATTGGTAAATAAATATTGTTTTTGAGACCAATTGTTTTTCCATACATAAACACAAAAACAAATTACAGCTACAGGTCAAGTTAAAGAGTATATTTAGACTTCAAAAACTAAATACAACTTAAGATATAGAGGTCAACATATTTCAAATTAAAAGATTTTTCTTAAGTTATAAATTGAAACACAAATTCAATTACAGAACCCAATTCAATTTGAAGTTAGATTTGCTTAAAGATAGTTTATTTCCTTTAAAAGTAAACATATAATATTTCCTAAAGGTTACTAGAAACTGATGCTAAGGATCCACTAAACAAAAATATAGGTGCTTACACTAAAATTTAAATCTTAGATATTTTTGGACATACTTTCCAGTTCAAATTGAAAAAAACATCAAAAAGAAGGCTAAAAATCTATACTTAGGGTAAAAGATACCGTAATGTTAAAGCCTAAATGTGCTTGTTAGTGGGATCTTGGTTGTAATGTTATAAAAAAAAATTCTTAAAACAAAACTATACCTGTTAATGTGTTTATAATAAAATAAATTATTTAGAAAGAAAAAGTATTTTACATTTTATATGAAAATACAACAACGTAAATTTTTTTTAAGAATACTATGTAAAACAAAACATGTATTTCTATAAAAATAAATAAATCGTACCTCAAATCTAAATATAACTACATTAATAAAATTTAATTTTTAGATAAATATAATTTACATAAAAATGTAAAAGCTGAGGGTCTTAGACATATTGGTTCAAAAAGGAAAATGTGTATACAACTTATAAAAGCAAGACATGAAAAAACTTAAATGGAAATAGTAGACAATTGAAAGGGAACTTGAAATAATGGAATGGTTAATTGCAATTAAAAGAATATATGCAATTGAATACAAAGGTAAAAATATATTTTATATTTTGTGCAATTTTGTCACACTGTTCAAGTAATAAACAACAAATCTATTTAGTATTTGGATAACAACTAATATTAAACTGTTTATTTAACCTATTAAAGCAACTTTTCCTTACACCGGTATGTGTTTTAATATGAATAAAAAAATTCACACATATTTAGAAATCAAATATGAACAATTCAAGACTTGCCATTTTGAATCTCAAACATGCAAATTTCAATGCCATGTCAAAATTATTCATTTTTAAATCTATTACTAAATATCATAACTCACTTTACATTTAATTTACATGCTTAACATATATTATTTCAATTGTCACTCCTCTAATTATCAATTATTGAGCTAACTTAAATTATATTTATGAGCACACATTTTATTAAATTGGGCTAGATTAAATTTAGAAAAAAATTACAATTATAGTATTTAAAAAAAAATTATTTCACAATTACCAAAACTGTTATTTAAAAAAAATGTAATATAAATTATTTTAGTTTCATACTTATTATAACATTAAAAATATATATTTTATAATATCAACAAATTTCAATTTGTAATATTGTCATATCAGAATAACACTTTTGACATTTCTTTAATAGGTAAAAGTGAAATACAAAATATTTTATAAAATTTAATAAAATAAAAATTTATATATCAAATAAGATAAGCTCAACTATATTTCTATCAATAATATTTAAGCTGAAAATTACCAAAAAAATATATATTAATCTTATTAAAAGACAAAATTTCATATGAGAAAATCGGTCCTTTCAAATTTCAAAAGACCACTCCACTTAAGTTCAACATTTGTCATTATATTTGATTATAAATAAAATGAATTGAATTTGGAAAACAATATGGTAGATAGACATTGGACTCTTAAATTTGATATTATCTCATTTTATTTGACTATATATTTAGGGTTTTTTAATGTCCATCAAGGTTTCCACGTCACCGAATTCAAAACAATGAATATAAGGAATGTTATTTATTTTCAAAGGTTAAGTTTACCGGATGTGACCTTGCTCTAACAGCTGTTAGTTTTTTTTTTTTGGTTGAAATGTGGTTATTAGTATTTGTATTGGTTGGACGGGGACCCCAAAACTATGGACACAACATAATAATCTATAGCAGTGGGGAAAGCAACAAAAAGCATAACCAACATAACCAATAGCGGCAGGAAAGCAACAAAAAAATGGTGAAAAATAGAAAAAAATGATGAATGGATGAGATTCGTTCAATCTTCGACATTTGCATACATATTTATGGAGCCCGTATTTACCATGGCTTTTCCAAGCTGCATACATATTTAAAATTGTTTAATGAAGCCTTTCGAAGTTCAAGGCATACAATAAAGCTCAATTGTTGAATGAGTATGGATACACCTGTGCGGCTCACATAGTGCCAGAGCCAAATGGATTTTTTAGGGCTAATAACTAAGCAAAGGTTGCAACATGTATTCAAGACAAGGCATAGTGTTGTCCTCTTTGCAGTGCAGTGGGTGGTTGCCGAGGATTTCTTGAGGGAAAATCATCGATACAATCATTGATATTGGGGAGATGAAAGAAGACATAAAATGCCTTGCCACAAGACTAGTGAGGGGTCAATTTGTAGGAAATCTTGACAAGATATTGGAGGTAGCGAGATATGGGAACGCTTGCAGATTTTGGATGTCTCATGTTAAATCTATGCAGATCTCTCTGATAGTAGTGGGATTTTCTCCAAGGAGACTGCAACCCTTAACACAAGTTCAAAGGAGAGTATCAGAATCACCAATGTGGCATTTGATTTTAGAGAACTAAAAAAAGCTTCACATGTATGTTTTTGTTTTTAACATACACTCTCTTTCTTGTTTTTGCAGATCAACAAAATTACAGAGGGAATGGGGATTTAAAGAAGACAAAAAGTTATTGGATCAAGTATTTTAGAGGTGGAAACATTTAGCATATATACATGAGGAAACTAAAATGAGCCTAGGCACCATCTGTAAGACCCTCTGTTTTGCTCTTTTGATCGAACAGTGCTATGTTTGGTTATGTCTGATTTTATGTTTGTACTTTGACTTAGAAGTCAGTTTCTATTTGATCGCTATCTATAAAGTGTTGCGAATTTTATATTTTGGTGAGATGGTGTATTTTTCTGATGTTATCATTATGGCATGCTTTGGATTAGCATAGTGGATAATTGAATTAATGATGTTTATGCTTTTGATCATATTAATGATGTTAGATTCGTCAATTAGTAATATTGTATTGGTGAAGGGGACGAGATTGCATCACTTGCTTGCGAGCACCCTGTGATCTCGAGATTTCCTCTTCACGGTGTGTTTTAATTTTGACATATATATGCATGTGGATATACTCTATGTTCGCAGGTTGACAAGTACATGACATCGACTCCACCTAGGTTCACAGGTTTGAGTGTGTCCATTGCCCAACGGTATTCGATTGGGAGATAGTAGCTAGGTTTTCTGTGCCAAGTCATCACCCTAGTCATAATGTGTCATCGGGTCTTAGTCGAGTTAATTGTTTTATATTGTTCTCTCTCTTTGATTATTTAATTGCAAGTTGAAAAGGGTAATTAAATGGATGTATGCATTTAACTTGTGAAATGAAATTGATCTGGTATTATGTTAATAACGTAATTTATTTTATTAATTAATTAAATTTAATTAATAAATAATTTAATCATCGATTAGATTTATTTATTAATTAATTAAATTGATTGTGTTGAAATTAGATAAGTTGTTCATTCTGGAATTTATGGATTTTATTATGTGAAATTGAAAAATGAAAGAAAAGGTTTTAAATTGCATTTTTAGAAAAGTTGAATTCAAAAAAATTGAAATTAGAGATATTTTCCATTTCTATTTTCTGAAATTGATGAGGGTTGGTGCATTATATTTTTGAAGAATTTCTTTATTATTGAATTTTCTTCACCATTTTGGGGGATGAAAATTTTGGAAAAAGAATGAAATAGAAAGAGGGGGAATTGTTGGATTTTGGGGGTTTTTGGATTGAAGTTGTAAGAATTTGTGGAACTGAAGTTGGGAGCTGAGCACCATTTTGGATCTTCTCAACTCAAAAAAAAAAACCAGGTTCCTTCTTTGTAAATTTGATTGTTTTAAAAAAAAAGGGTATTTACTTATATTTTATTGTTGAAAAATCATGTTGATAGAACATTTAAATCTTTTGTATGATTGCAAAACAAACCCATCTTAGTTCTTGCTTCCAAATTATAAATTTCTTCATGAAAATGATGGTGTTCTTGGCTGGAAATTGCTTTTTTGTTTAAATTTGTTCCTCAATTAATTTTACAATTTCATGTTGAGATTATATATATATATATATATATATATATATATATATATATATATATATATATATATATATATGTTGCTTTGGCTAGAAATATTAAGCTGTTAAATATTTTATAAAAAATGCCCCTGTGAAGAGGCATGGATTTCAAAATCCGCAGGTTTTTATTGAAAAATAAAAATAAAAATAAAAAATGAAAATTTGTTGGGGGAGGTCACTGGGGGCTCACCCCCACTGCACCCCCCATGGGAGGCGTGTGGGGAGGAGCCGCACCCAACGCAAGCACGCACCTCCTCCGTCCGCCGCCATCTCTCCCTACTCAACTGCCACCAGCAAGGGGGCGGCTGTGTTAGCACAGTCACCGCCCACCTAGTGGGGTGACTGTGCTAACACAATCGCCACTCTTGGTAGGGGTTGCTTGTGTTACACACAGCCGCCGCCCCACCCAAACCTGCCTGCGCCCTACGCGAAAATGGCCACCGCCTGCAACCCGCAGCCGGTGCCCTAATCCGATCAACCATCCTTAGCACATGGACCGAGGCAACCACCCAACCTTTAGGGTTGGCGCATGGTTCGAGGACGCTTTTGGATGCGGGTTTTTTTTAGTAGAAAGAGTATTTATAAATAAAACAATATTTTATTATTATATTTAATATTATAATATATTATAATATTATATTCATATGTAAATTATACAAATGTTTATATCCATTTTAAAAGATGATTTATTGAAGGCATGATGTAAAATTAATTGAAGAAATTAAAATATGATGTTTTTAATCAAATTGTTGAATTTATTTTAAAATAATATTATTTTGGAAAGACAAATTAGATTTGAAGATTTCATGTTTTAATAACGAGGCCTTGGCCTTAAAATGATTTATATTTGCAAGGACATGTTTAATATTGTAATTAATTGATGTTTCATTTTGCAAAGGAGATATTGTTATCTTAAAATGACATATTTGAATTGAAGGTGTAAATGTTATGTTATTGTTAATTAAGAGCAATTAGGAAATTAAATATTGAGTCTTAATTTAAAAGACGTGTTTTAATTCAGATTATTGAATTCAATAGAGTACTGAATGTAATGAGGAAATGGGTTTAGTGAGCCCAAAGTAGAATTTAAATTCTCGTCTCCTTGCTCGCCTTGATTGTGAACTGTTCCTGTTATGATTTGGGAAATTTGGGTCATAGAATTCGACAAGTCTTCCAGATGGGGATCTTATTTTATGTGGGTTGTCATATGATGTTGTCAACCTGTTATGAATTTCCTTCGGTAGTGCATGGTTTCTAGTCGGTGTTTACCTGGTTACCATGAACGGGGATGTTTTGTACCTCCTTGGATTAGGAGAGGATTATGTGATTTGTGACTCCTTGAAAGGAGTGGCCTTGTTTTGGTTGTACCTCCAGTGTTGGAGTGAGTTTCTTTTTAGGTATCCTCCTAGAGTTGGAGTGGTTGTAACATATGTTGTGTGTGCACTTGGGTTCCCTTGGTAATTGGTTCGATTGTGTGTTGTCAAGTAGAAGAGTGGCTTCCGTAGGGGCCAGAGCCCAAAGAGGTAAACTGGGAAACCTTTTGAGGTGGTTTAATCAAATGATAACTAAAACAAAACTTAGAAGATTAGGTGGTACTTCTCACAAATCAAGATAATTATGCCTCACTCATAGACATAAGGGCTCATTTAGACTTGGGATGAGTGGGAAGGCTTGGAATGGAAAGGTCATCTATCTTGTTTGTACGAAAGGTATTTGATTCCGCATGAGTGAGTATGGGGGCCGAGATTCGGTAGAGGTCACCAAGATAACCCTTTGTAGGGGCCGGAGCCTATGAAGATTCCCAGAGGACAACCCATGGCGAGCTGTGTGATGACACTCTGTCTAGGACAACAGTTGGTATTTGGTTCTATGTGTATGGTTCTCATAACATACTTGATCTGCTTTATATCTAGAAGCAATGTGACCATGTAGAGTTGTACTTGTGTTGTACTGGCCTGGTATATGAGTTGTACTTGTGTTTTACATGTGTTCGATTATGTCAGTTTGGTTCAGTTATGTGTTAGTCTATGTCTAGAGGTAGATGGTCTTGGCTAGGATTACTTGCTACTATCTCCTAGCACAGGGGGTGGGCCTTTGGGTTCCACTTGGTTGGGTGGCATGCACCTAAATCCGTTGGGCTTTCTTCATGTTCATGTGGATGAGACTTTCGGTTGGAGAGCTCGTTGGATTCAGTATCAGTTCTTGCTTTATTTCATTTCAGTTGATCTTGTATTATTTTACCCCTCATTTGACATCGAGGTGGAAGTTGTATTTATAAACCTATTTATTGGATTTTCCTCATTGAGGGAATGAGTGTTGTAACCTTATTGTTTAGTTAATGGACTAATGAAAATTGAAGGTTATCTCTTATGCTTTATGTAATTATCTTAATTAGAATGTATGTGTTTAAATTATAGGGTAAATAAATGATATGGTTTATATTCATGTTTTTTGTTGAGGTTCTATGTAACCTCTGTCTCGTAACCTTAGGGGATGTTTGCAATGGGTAGTGAACTTGTATGTTCTTTGTACTTAAACAAAAAAAATAGCCTATTTAAGTAGTCATTTGCAACTTCCTCTAGGGTCGTGTGGCAGGGCTTTACACCATCAGATAGTCGAGCCTTGGTTGGGTGTGGTGGTGTTGTGTAGGAGAAACATGATTATTTTTATGTAATAAATGGAAGCTTCCAATTCATAAATGAAGCTTTGTGTTGCTGTCGCATAGGCCTATTACTCTATGTTGTATACTCCTCTGACAGATAGCCTTAGCTTCGAACCTTTGCCCTTCCTTTTCAGCCTTAGTACGGTGAAAACGAACTTCTGGTACTCTTCCTCCATTGTGGGAGGAGATGGAGAGTCGGCCATAGCTTCCGTGCTAGAAAGGTACGCCATCGAAAATTTATTTCTATCACACTATAAATTTGCAAAGAGGGAGGGAGATACACAAAGCTTATTACTAGCGGAAATGGCATCTCTTCGGGTTGATATAGAATCAAGTCTCAAAGAAGAAGAAATGATGGAAATGAGAGATTAAAAATCATTGTTTTTTCGGTATCTTAATTATCTTTTCAATCATTTTGTTGGTTGATACCTTTGTTACAAAGATGGGGAGGACGATAGAAGAGAAGCTCCTAATGAAATAGGGGAAATGATCCATATATGAGCACGTTCCAATAATTCAATAATCTTACAATATTAGAAACAAAGAGGCATTACTGGAATTACTGAAATCCCAAGATAGGGCAACCGTGCTCAAGCCATCAGGGGTTGAAGCAAGGAAGAAAGTGTGAAGAAGAAAGAAACTGAAGAAAGTTGTTGGCAGAAACCCTGCCGATGGGATTGACATGCAATGTAACGAATGTAAGAAGGATTTTTTTATTTTATTTTTTTGGAGTAATTCGAATGTGAATGAAAAAATCGTAATCAATAAAGGAATTTTAAGTAACTCAAATATTTATGAATAGTAAGTTAAAATGGTAAGATCTAGCAAATAATATGAAATATTTAATTATGAATAGTAAGTTAAAATGGTAAGATCTAGAAAATAATATGAAAGATTTAAAGTGCTTAAAAAGATAGAGGTACCTGATTTCTTGGTCACTGCCTTACAATTTTCAATTTTTTCTTCTGCAATCCTTTGTTTAACAAGCTTTTGCAATCCTTTGTTTAACAAGCTTTGTGCAATGGTTGTTCTTCGTAAATGTAGCAGGTTGGTTATTTTTTTAATCTTACAAGTAAATGTCTATTTGTAGAAGAAAGGAGGCGGTGAAAAATGCCCAATAGTCATGGTGCATTAATGGAGTAAAAATATCCCATTCAGCCACTTGTATGAGGTGGCTGTGAAAATGAGAGTAAGAATATCCTATAACTAATGCAACATAAATGAACTTATGATTCATTACTCAGGAGATGCATTATGATGGAGGGCAATCTAAAGAAAATCTTAGCAAATGCGATTGGCAGGTATAAAGCATTGGAGATATGATAGGTATTAGTTTTTAACTAGTTTTTAAAACAAAAGAAACTTATGGATGGAGTTGTAGAGGCGACAATTATTAAGACAGAAGATACCTTTGGAACCAGCTGGAGAGGCTGCAATCAACTAAAAATCTACCTTATTTATAATGCCTCAAATATCCTGTATAGTGTTGTCGTTGAAATGCATTGTCTTTTCAGCCAAAGATGATCAACGGTTAATTCCATTTCAATTGTTGGTCGGCTGGTGTGGAGAGAGGTCAACCGTGGATTGCAAATTTTATGTTGGTCTCTCTCAAATTGGATATGTCTTCGGTGTAAAATATGTAACTTGAGAAAAAGAGGGGATCTTTTGACTGTTTTTCATCCGAAAGCCTATGTGAGGGTTGGGGGATCATTTTCTACTATTCAACCCTATGTGAGTGTTGGGGGATCTTTTTCTACTATTCGATTGGGGAAAGGGATTTTTTTTTGAACTTAATCTTTGTATAGAGATAAAGATTATGTGATCTCTATATTTTATTCAAGAAATAAAGTAGACATTGCTAATTTGTGTGTCTGATTGTCTTCACTTTAATTGTTGATTTTGTTTGCAAATTCACATTATTCATTCTTATTTTCTTTGTTATATCAGATTAAGGATGTGCTCATTGCAGAATCTATGAGTCTCATTTTTCCCACATAATTTTTGGGAATTATTTTCTTTCCTCCACTTTATCATTTACAAGTACAAGTGAATGATCTATGTGTCATTTACATTTGATCTTTTATTTCAAATTGCCTATGCATTTGAGTCATTTTTATGTACATTTATTATTTTTCTTTTCTACTTTCAGGTTAAAAGCATACCCAAAAAAATCAATTAAGTTAGACGAGGGAGTTGTACCTCTAAAATTCAGAGGAAAGTCACAAATGAAATTGTGATCTTTCTAGAGTCGTTGGAAATGATTACACCTCTCTGAGCAAAGAATTGATAAAACCTCAAGGTGCCCAATCTGTTAGCCAATAGGTTATAAGGTTGAGGGTATAGGTTATAGTGGTGAGGGTTGAGGGTGTAGGGTTTAGGGTTTAAGGTATAGGGTTGAGGGTATAGGGTTAAGTGTATAGGGTATAAGGTTGAGGGTATATAGTATAGGGATGAGGTTTGATGGTTTAGGGATTAGGGTTTAAGGAATAGGTTTGAGGATTGAGGGATAGTGTTCAGGGTTGAGGGTATAGGATTAAGTGTATAGGGTATAGGGATTAGGATATTTGGTATAGGGTTGAGGGTATTAGGTTTAGGGTTGAGGGCTTAAGTATAGGGTTGAGGATACAAGGTTAAGTGTATAGGGTATAGGCAGTAGGATATTGGGTATAGGACTTAGGGTGTAGGGTTTAGGGTCTAAGGTATAGGGTTAAGGGTTGAGAGTGTAGGGTTTAAGTATAGGGTTAAGGGATAATGTTTATGATTTAGGGTATAAGGTTGAGGGTATAGGGTATAGGGATGCGGTTTGAGGGTGTGGGGTTTAGGATTTAAGGTATATATTTGAGGGTTGAGGGGTAGTGTTCAAGGTTTTGGGTATAAGTTTAAGTATATAGGGTATAGGGATTAGGGTATAAGATATTGGGTATAGGGTTTAGGGTCGAGGATTTGAGTATAGGGTTGAGGGTGTATGGTTTAGGGTATAAGGTACAGGGTTAAGGGTGGAGAGTGTAGGGTTTAGGGTTTAAGTATAGGGTCAAGGGATAATGTTCAGGGTTTAGGGTATAAGGTTGAGGTTATAAGGTATAGGGATGAGGGTTGAGGGTATAGCATTTAGGGTTTAGGGTTTAAGGTATAGGTTTGAGGGTTGAAGGATAGTGTTCAGGGTTGAGGGTATAGGGTTAATTATGTAGGGTATGGGTATAGGGTTTTGGGTTTAATTATAGGGTTAAGGGATAATGTTCAAGGTTTAGAGTATAAGGTTGAGGGTATAGGGTATAGGGATGAGGGTTGAGGGTGTAGGGTTGAGGGTTTAAGGTTTAAGGTATAGGTTTGAGGGTTGAGGGATAGTGTTAAAGGTTGAGGGTATAGGGATTATGATATTGGGTGTAGGGTTGAGGGTGTTGGGTTTAGGTTTGAGGGTTGACGGTATAAAGTTGAATGTAGGTTTTAGGGTTTAAGTATATGGTTGAGGGTATTATGTTAAGTGTATAGGGTATAGGTTTAGGATATTGGGTATAGGGTTTAGGGTATATTGTACAATGTTGAGAGTTGAGAGTGTAGGGTTTAGGGTTTAAATATAGGGTTAAGGGATAATGTTCAGGGTTTAGGATAGAGGGATAAGGGTTGAGGGTTTAGGGTTTAAGGTATAGGTTTGAGGGTTGAGGGTATAGGGATTAGGGTTTAGGATATTGGGTATAGGGTTGAGGGTATTGGGGTTTTTAGGGTTTAAGTATACGGTTGAGGTTTGAGGTTTGAGGGTATTAGGTTAAGTGTGTAGGGTATAGGGATTTGGGGTTTAGGATATTGGGCATAGGGTTTAAGATGTATGGTATAAGGTATAGGGTTAAGGGTTGAGAGTGTAGGGTTTAGGGTTTAAGTATAGGGTATAAGGTTGAGGGTTGAGGGTTGAGGGATAGTGTTCAAGGTTAAGTATGTAGGGTATAGGGTTTAGGGTTTAGGGTTTAAGTATAGGGTTCAAAGTTTTTGGTTTATGGTTAAGGGATAATGTTCAGGGTCGAGGGTCAAGGTTAAGTATATAGGGTACAGGGATCATGGTTTAGGATATTGGGTATAGGGTTGAGGGTATAAGGTATAGGGTTAAGGGTAGAGATTGTAGATTTTATGGTTTAAGTATAGGGTTGAGGGTATAGAGTTGACGGTATAGGGTATAGGGATGAGGGTTGAGGGTGTAGGGTTTAGGGTTTAAGGTATAGGGTTGAGGGTATAGGGTTAAGTGTATAGGGTATTGGGTTTAGTGTACAAGATTGAATGTAGGGTTTAGGGTTTAAGTTTATGTTTCATGGATAATGTTCAGGGTTTAGGTTTTAAGGTTGAGGGTATAGGGTCAAGGGATGAGGGATGATGGTGTAGGGTTTAGGGTATATGGATTAAGATTTATTATATTTGGTATAAGGTTTGGGAGATCGAGAGAGATGGTGAGAGGAAGAAGTAGACAGGGAAGGAGAGAGAGAGGTGATAGAGAGATAAGTAGAGAGTGAAGGAGGAAGGTAGAGAGATTAAGAGAGAGAGGAGGGAAGGAGAGAGAGAGATGTAGAGAGGGATGGGTTCGATAGAGAGAAGTAGAGAGGGAAGGTGGGTGAGAGGAAGGGGGAAATAGAGAATATTAGAGAGGGAAGGAGGGAGGGAGGGAGAGATAATGGTGCTCGAGAGAGATTAGAGAGAGAGAGAGGAAGTTGGGGAGATTAAAAGAGAGGGAAGGAGGGAGCGAGAGGTAGAGATGGAGAGGAAGATATATAGAAGTATATAGGGAAGGAGAGATAGAGAGTAGGGAGAGAGAGAGGTAGGGAGTGATAGATGGAGAGGTAGGTAGAGAGGGAAGAATAGAGAGAGTAGTAGGCAGTGATGTATGGAGAGGTAGGGAGAGAGGGAGGGAGGGAGAGAGAGGTGAGATAGAGAGAAACAAAGAGAAAGTGATGGAGGGAGAGGTAGGTAGAGAGATGAAGAGAGGAGTATAAGATAATTAAAGAGGGAAGGAGAGGTAGAGAGAGATAATTAGAGAGGGAATGAGGGAGGGAGAGAAAAGTGAGATAGAGAGGTGTAGAGAGAGAGTGGTAGCATGTGATGAATGGAGAGGTAGGTATAGGGATTGGTAGATAGAGAGTAGATAGGGAAAAAGAGAGGGAGGAGTGATGGAGGGATAGGAGGTAGAGAGAGGAAGAGGGGGGAGAGAGAGAGAGAGTTGGGGAGAGTGAAAGAGAGAGAGAGGGAAGGAGGGAGTGGGAGGTAGAGATGGAGATAGAGATATAGAGAAGTATATGGGGAAGGAGAGATAGAGAGATAGAGGAGGAAGGTTGAGAGAGAGAGAGAGAAAGGTATGTATGGAGAGGGTGGGAGGTGAGATAGGGAGAAATAGAGAGAGAGTGGTAGGTAGTGATGGATGGAGAGGGGAGAT
>CM021103.1:508252344-508402232 GCA_007115665.2 Sequoiadendron giganteum
GAGAGAGGTTTAGAGTGTAAGGGATAAACAATGAGTGAGATAGAGAGAGAAATAATACAACTTGCTAATTACTGAAATTTGACCTCCCGATTACTGAAATTTGACTAAGTCTTTATTTTTTGAGATCTTCCAAAAACTAGAATTTGCATTATAACTCCTAGATATTTGAAACCACTCTTAAAAATCCTAAGACTATATACATGGAATATAACTTAAAGTATAAGAAAGTAAATATCCATATGTAAATATCAACTTATACTTTCCTTGTATATAATTTTCCTAAAAGATAACAAGAAGAAAGAGAAAAAAAAGAGAATATTTGCTTTCAATGTAGACCAAAATGCAAGTGCATTATAACACACTCATATTTTGTCAATGCATTCAAAAAATGTGAAGCTCATTATAACACGCTCACATTTCAGCAATGCTTTTTTGAATTTTAAAAATTGCACATTTTTTGAAATTCAAACTATAATGCAAGCATGTTATAACACACTTGTGTTTTGGAAATGATTTTTTGAATTAAAAAAATGCACATTTTTTGAAACTATAACTATAACACACTCACGTTTTCACTATTTCAAGCTAGCAAAAGTGAAGTGGCCACTTTTTGGTGCCCATCTTTTTGCACTTACCCTCATCATACCTCTCCTCATGCAAGTTATTTATAAAAAGAGTCTCCTTCGTGACAGTTGGGAAAATGTGCCTCAACTTGCTAGCTTGGAACCTTCGAACTTGGTGTGTTTTTCCATTGTATACCTTGTATGTCACGGGATCGCTGAAAATCCAAACTTCGAAACTACATGTCGCAGGTTTTGGAATTCTTAAAAATTCTGACAGATCGACCGCTAGATTGCAAAAATTTGAAACCTTGAAACCTATGAGTCGCAGGTTGTGAAGTTCATGAAATCTCCGATAGTCCAACTTCATCAGTGGGACGTGGCTACTTTGGAATGACTTTAAACTCTGTCTCCTCGATGGATTGATCACCCTTTGTTGATAGGAGGTTGCACTATCCCTGAGACATTGGACAATATCTCCTTGATATCCTGATAGCTTCATATCAGAGAGACCCAAATGCTTTGTCGAGACATTGTGAAATGTCTCCTTGACATGTCGATGGTAGGATAGAAGACACTTGTTGGTGTGACTTTGTGAGTTCGCCGAGACATTGTGAAATGTCTCTTCGACATGTTGATAGAAGTCTTGAACGTTCTTGTCGATGTGACTTCAGGTGTTCATCATGACTTTGGGCAATGTCTCTTTGATGAGCTGATAAGTTGATACCTTATGAAGGTAACATGATAGTAGGGTCCACATGGTGGTAAGACCTGCATAAATGAGACATTTGTGAATCGATGGGAGAAGCTAAAATCTCTCATCGACATGGATATGGACTTGGTTGACAATATACTGTAAGGAGCACATATCAACGTGACTCGAATAGATCAGCGATAGATTGAAGTTTGTCTCTTTGACATGGCTTGATATGGTAACTATTGGCTGACGTTTTGTCTACTGTAATGGATGGGAACCAAATTTGTATGTTTCCGAGTATGGGTCTGGTGATGCAAATTAGTTGGAATTCTCTCATAAGGAAAATGCTATAATGTGTAATGCATTGTAATAGTGTTTGAAATTGAGTTGGCGAGTCTGATGAGAGAGAGCAAGATTGATCAAGAATTATAATGCTGCTTGTATTGAGAGTGTGAATAGATATATGAGAGAAACAAACTGTAACTCTGTATGTGGAATTTTTTCACTGTAATACAAAGTGTTTTTGCTTGGTGTGGTAGGTTTTTCCCCCGAAAGGGTTTTCCGATGTTAAATCTGGATTCTATTATGTGGTTGTATTATATTTGTTATGATCTGTTTTTTGCTAATGTGCATCTTTAATGAACTATTATTTGAAATTAAACCATATGTCTACATTCTCTTCCTAGAATTAGCATTAGGAAAGTGTTTTCGCGTCTTTGTTTTTCTTACAAGTTGGTATCAAAGCCTGGCTAGTTGTGTTATCCTTATGGTTTGGACAAGTTTTTTTGTGCTAATTCTAAAGAGTAGGAGTCTTGTAGAGGAATCTGGTAATCTCGATTGCAGATTGAGATGGCAAGCACATCAAGGAAGATAGAAATTGAAAAGTTCAATGGTGGAAATTTTGAGTTGTGGAAACTCAAAATGGAAGACTTGTTGGTAGATAGAGATATTTGGATTGCTATGTCTGGAACTAAACCTTCAGGAATGAAGCAAGAAGATTGGGACCTCGTAGATAGAAAAGCCAAATGGTTGATAAGACTCTGTCTAGCAAACTATGTTCTCCTGAACGTTCATGAAGAGAAGTCTGCATCTTATTTATGGAAGAAACTTGGTGATATTTATCAGGGCAAGTCCTTGGTGAATAATTTATTCTTGAGGAAGAATTTGTACTCTTTGAAAATGGAGGAAGGGGCGTATGTGGCTGATCATCTGAATACGTTCAATATGCTCATTACTCAGTTAACATATGTAGGTTTGAAGATAGATGATGATGATCGTTGTATGCTTTTTTTATGTTCTTTTCCTGACTCTTGGGATCATTTAGTGATGGCTATTGGGAGTAAAACAACCACTTTCAAGATGGAAGATGTGGTTGCTTCATTTTTGTTAGAATAGATGCAAAGTAAATCTTCTGAGATGGCAAAGCAGGCTCTTATTGTTTGAGACAGATCAAAAGAGAAAGGCAAGAAGAAAGATAAGAAGTCTAAATCAAAGTCTGAAGGGAGATAAAAGTCTCTTGGCAAGAATTCCAAGGTGAAATGCTAGAATTGTGGGCAACCTGGTCATGTATGTAAGGATTGCAAAGAGGAGAAAAAGAAGAAGAAAAATAATTCTTCGGATAATGAATCTTCTTAGAGCGATGCAGATGCCTTAATTGTAGCCTTGGCAACTTAGGTATCAGATGATGTCTAACTGATTGACTCAGGTGCATCTTTTCACATGATACTCACAGAGATTGGTTTATGAAGTATGAAAATTATGTTGGTGGAAAGGTGTATCTGGCAAGAGACTCATCTCTTGAAATTATTGGTCGTGGAAGAGTCAAAATTCAATTTCCTGATGGAAGAATTAAAGGAATTGATGGCATAATTCATATACCAGGTCTAGCTCAAAATTTTATTTCTGTTAGTAAGTTGAATGATGTTGGCATGCAAGTTGCATTCTCAAGTGGTGGCTACAAAATGAGTAGAGGCTCAATGGTGTTGGCTAGGGGTGCTCGAGTTGGTACTCTATGATGAGCCCAATTTATGGTTTAATTTTGATAGGAGTTTATTATCCATTTGCTCTAGTTGTCATAGACTTTGATGCTTAGATATTGATCTTTTTATGATATTTCCTTAAAACCTTGGACATTGGGAATAAGCTCATTTTCATAACTTTTAAATGACATTAACATGCTATATGAACTATCTATGTTAATTTTACATGCATATTAATGATTGTCATTTTAAGATAGTTACAGATATGCAGTTGTTGTGCATACTAATATTGTCATGCAGATATAATTAGAGACCTGCAATTGAGGAATATTCTGACACCTGGTCATTCCTCATATCGGTCAACAAGGTGATCATTCAATGAAAGGAAGACTCTAGACAATGGGATATTCCTCATGCAAATCGAAATTGTAACCACCTTGTAAATGGTCTTAATTGTCTATTGAGCAGATTTAGGCATTACTATCGTGTTGGATTTGCATTAAGGCAAACATGCCTGACTAGATTTTGTGCATGTGTAACCGCCTATCCACTCTTTTCATGCTTTCCCTAAAGTGGTGTCCTCCAAATTTGTTGGAATTGACCACCTTTCTAGGTGATTAGTTAGTAGCTTATTTTCCTTTAAATAAGACTCAGATGCTCCTTCTCAGGAGCTTGCTAGGGTCGCTAAAGTTGCTTAGTCTGATGATGTAATCACACTCTTAGTTTTTCAGTAATACAGTCATGTTGCTCGATTGTACTCATGTTTTCCAATGAATAATATGAAGTTATAAGTTCGTGCATCTGGGTTTACATTTGTTATAAGGATACTCATCCAAGGGGACCCACTTGGTGAGTATTTCATCCTTTAGTTTAGTTATCATTTTTTGTTCAGTAATTAGTTAAGAATCTAGCACTATTTGTTCCTGCAGACACTAGAATTCCATTATATGATTGTTCCTACAGCCAAAGCAGACATAGTAGTTTCTTGTTTGTTTTCTTAGATTTTCATTTTTGTCATGCATTTCAGCTTATTATAGTTATTGGTTGATGCTCAACACTTATGTTATTTCCTTCCAACCAATTTTCTTTCAGCATTGTGTCTTTCTTAGCTGTAGGATGAATGTGGCTACTTTGGATCCCTAGTGCACATACAGTGTTGACCCATTTCAAGTTTATGTCTTTGGGTTGACAAGTTAAATGCACCTTCATAATGATTGAAATAGCTATTCAGGTTAGATGTCCAATCTTTGAATCACAATTGTAAGGGATTAGTTGTTAAATCATTATAGGAGGCCAACATTTTTAGCATTGTTGTTGGGGATGGTGTCAAACTAGGAAGTTATTTGGAGTCATTGATATTTTTTCTTGTTGTAGTATTTTTGGGAGTTTGTTCTTAGTATACCCCTCATTTAGGAAATTAATGACCCCCTATTCTTTTTCTAATTCTTTCTGTAAGTTGGCTGATATTGAGTTGATACCGTATGCATAGAGGGAGGAGGAGAGATGCTCATGGGAGATTACTTCCTAAAAATCTTGATTCATTCTAGCTAGTTGAGTATCAGAACCTGCCAAGAGATGATGATGAAGAAGAGACAAACCCCTTTGATGATGTGTTTTTGGATCTGACCAGTTCTAAAGTTTCCTCTGAAGACCAAAATTTGATTGAGAACCTCTTTGCTTTGGAACTTCATCAAGCAGACATGGGTGATGCAAATAGAAACAAACCTTACCAACCAGATTTTCCTTTCCCCATTGCTCATCAGAATGAAGTAGACAACCTCAAAAATATCCCTACTTTAGTCCTTCCTAATTTCCATGGACTTGTCACACAAGATCCTGATACATTCTTGTTCAAGTTTGATATACTCTACAGGAGTTATGACTATACCAATGATGCCCACGGGCTTAAGCTATTCCCTGCCACCTTGAAAGAAGTTGCATTAAGATGGTTAATGAGCCTAGGAAAAAATATTGTGGAGACTTGGGAGGACATGAAGACAAAGTTCCTTGAGAAATACGAGTATTGTAGGTGCAGTGACATGAGAGGAGATGACATTTTTAGGATGCAACAAAAGGAAGATGAGAGCCTGGAAGATTATATTTCAAGATTCTTGTTTTTCCTATAGAAATATCCACAACATACACTCAATGAAGAATCATAGAAGTTGATTTTCTTAAGAGGAATTAATTATAGCTGCATAGACGCCTTGGACCTGATGGGAGGAGATATCATCCAAGTTCCTTGGGAGGATATCAAGAAGATATGTCAGAACTATTCTAGGGCAGCTTTAAAGAAAGGGAGGGCTTACATATCCTCCATGGGTAAGTCATCTACCAGTTGAGTTTCAAGGATGGAGATTACTCACTTACTGGAAAACTTCAAGCAAGACATCATAAACAATCTGGCTACTCAACTAGATTCACTTCAGGCCAAGAAGAAACAAGAAGAGACAAAGGCAATGTTGGAAAAATATTGTCCTCATTGCAGACAAAAGAAGGACTGTAGATGCAAGATGATAGCTAATATTGACAACAAGTAGATGGCACTCGAGTTCAAGCCAATCTAGGGTGAAGATAATAAAGTCTACTATGTTACGCAAAGGAGGCCATGGGCTCCAAGACAGGGTATGCCACCAGATCCACTATCTTTTGTTGGGCCATATTTCAATTCTTATTCATCTAGTAACCAATGGAAACCCCCATATCCATCCAATTATGGAGGATATCCACCATAGCCTTGAAATAACCCTCCAAAATCCTGGCCCAATCACTAAAACTCTCCACCCCAGTGGCAGCAACCTCAAAGGAATTGGCAGTAGTTTCAAGGAAATTGGCAGCCACCTTCAAGAAATTGGCAGCAAACATCTCAATGTAGGGGAGGACAACAATGAACAAACCATAAAACCAATTACATGCAACCACCTTCTCAACCCCAACAACCTGCTATAATGCCTCCTTTTACTAGTTCAAGTCCAAATGTACCTAAACCTACTCAGCTACCAGCTCAACCCACACCTAACCCAAATAATAAACCACAATAGTAGCCGGTATACTCTGCTAATCCAAATCAATTCCCTGCATATATTGTGAGTGTAAGTGACATCCACTTACATTCAGGAACTACTTTTCTAGCTCCTTCCACACCCATTATCATTGAGGTTCCTATGGAAGAATAAGAGCCTTTGAATGTCCCCATTCAGCCAAGTGCACCTAAAAATCCTGAACCAGTTCCAGTCAAGCAGACTGAACCAGAACAACCATTTCCCCAGAGGTTGGAAACTATGAAATAAAAGGAAGAGGAGGACATAAATTTTGATATTTTAGATCAATTGAAGCATATATGTGTCCAAATGCCTCTATTGCAGGCCATAAAAGATGTTCTTATATATAGCAAAGCAATCAAGGAAGTATGCCTTAAGAAAATAGGTAGGAAGAAGAAAGACCCCACTACGGTTCATGTGGTGGGACAGTTGGCTGACATCATGCTTGGGAAAGTGACTGTTCCCAAATATAATGACCCAAGGAGTCCTGTGGTAGGAGTTGTTATAAATGGGATCTATATAAAGAATGCTCTGATTGATTTGGGAGCAACAATAAATGTAATGACTAAGGACATCCTGTAACAACTAAATATTGCAAGCATGAGACCTACTCCTACTATCCTGCAGCTCACTGATAGTTCTACTGTTAAGCCTGATGGTATAGTATAGGATCTCGTGGTAACTCTAGACTCTTGGGAATACCCAACAAATTTTATGATTCTTTCTCCAAAAGCCACACTAGGCAGGTACCCCATTATTCTTGGAAGGCCATGGTTAGCAACAGTAGATGCTTATATTGGATGTCGGGCAGGAGACATGACCATTTCTGATGGAAAGAGCACCAAAATTCTTGATCTCTACCTTCCTACTCAGCCATCCCATGATAGGAATGATCTCGTATGGCCACATGTTGGAGAAGAGGTCGATGAAGTTAATTCTGTGGCACAACTTATGATGTTAGGCAAAAGTTATTTCATGCAGATTCAAGATGAAGATGAAGTATTGTCTAACATAATTCAAAACCATTATGAGATAGAGGAAGCATCATCCTCTCATGCATCTGATTTTTCTGATCCAGTGAAGACACTCCTGCCCGCTCTTCCTACAGCCGCTATTCCTGCAGCTGCTCTTCCTGCAGCCGCTCTTCCTATAGCAATAGGTATGTCTCATACATTGTTGCCACATGAACTCAAGGTACCAAGAATTAGTGAAGCAACTATGCTATAGTTAACTACACAAGTGCAAGTGTCAGAAGGAAAATATCTAACTATTAACAGCAAACTGCGTGAAGAATAACAGTTGTCATTGGTAAACTTTACTAAGGGCTCACCAAAATGCATTTGCATGGGAATTTCATGATATGAAGGGATTGGACCCTAATCTTTGCACTCGTATGATATACATAAGAGATTATTGTACACCAATGAGGCAGCCATAAAGAAGAATTAACCCTGCATTGAGAGAAATTGTAAAAGGGGAACTACAAAAATTGCTAGATGCAGGATTTATCTACCCTATTTCAGATAGCTAGTGGGTGTCCCCATTAGTGATTGTGCCCAAAAAAGGAGGGAAGTGGTGAGTTCGTGTTGATTACAAGGAACTTAATGCTACCACCAAAAAGGACCATTTTCCCTTACCTTTCATAGATCAAGTTTTGGACTCGCTTGCAAGAAAGCAATACTTTTTCTTTTCTAAATGGATTCAGTGGCTATAATCAGATCCAAATTACACCAGAGGACCAGGAGAAGACCACCTTTACCTATCCATGGGGGATCTATGCCTACTCAATACTTCCATTTGGCTTATGCAATGCACCTGGAAATTTTCAGAGGGTAGTCATTAGGATATTTTCAGACATCTCTCATGATTGCATGGAAATCTATATGGATGACTTCACTACCTATGGTGTTGATTTCAATGAAGCATTGAAAAATCTCAAGAGAGTCCTACAAAGATGTGAAGACCACAATCTATCTTTAAATAGTGAAAAGTGCTTCATGATGATGCAAGA
Source organism: Sequoiadendron giganteum (assembly GCA_007115665.2). NCBI lineage: Eukaryota > Viridiplantae > Streptophyta > Pinopsida > Cupressales > Cupressaceae > Sequoiadendron > Sequoiadendron giganteum. Next base: position 508,260,633 of record CM021103.1, read on the forward strand.
AGGTATAGTTCTTCGCCACTACATCTTTCACAAAGGAATTCAAGTAGATCCTACAAAGATTGAGGTGATCACCAATCTGCCTATCCCTGCAAAACAAAAGTATGTTAGGAGTTTCTTAGGACATGCAGGTTATTATAGGAGGTTCATCAAAGACTTCAGCAAGATGGCAACACCATTGTATAATCTCCTAACCAAAGATGTTGAATTCCAATGGACAAAAGACTGTGACAAGGTATTTTCTGACTTGAAAGCAACTTTAATTCATGCTCCTATACTAAAGGGTCCTAATTGAGAGTTTCATTTTCACGTCCATACAGATGCATCAAACTATGTTATAGGAGCATTCTTAGGATAGAAAGAAGGAGCTATTGAAAATTTTATTTATTTTGTCAACAAAAATCTGTAGGGAGTTGAATTCAACTTTATAGTGACAGAAAAATAAATGTTAACAATGATCCATGCCCTAAACAAATTCAGGCACTACATAATAGGCTACCAAATTTTTGTGCACACCAATCATGCAGCCATTATATACCTCATGAATAAACCCCTAATCTCAAGTAGGCTAGCAAGATGGTTATTGTTGATGCAGGAGTTCAACATAACCATTGTGGATAAACCAGGGAAGGCCAATGTTGTTGCAGACTTTCTTTCAAGGCTGACTACATCAGAGGACAATCAAGTCATAGATGACTCTTTCCTTGATGAGCACTTATTTTTCATTAGTGTGCAGACACCCTGGTATGCTGACATAGCTAATTATCTGGTCACAAGGAGAGTTCCTCCTCACTTCTCTTCAAAAGAGAGGAGGGTGCTCATTGAAAAATATTTTCCTTTCTCATGGATTGTTGGATGTTTGTTCTACACTAGACCAGACCATGTCATGTCATGAGGAGATGTGTGAGGGAAGATGAGACATATGATATTTTGCATGCATGTCACAATGAACCCTGTAGAGGGAATTTTGTAGCCAATGGGACAACAATGAAGATTTTGAACACATGATATTACAAGCCCACACTCCACAAAGATGCAGGGAGATATACAAGGAAGTATGATAGATGCCAAAGGATGGGCTGGCCAACCAAATTTGATGAGATGCCACTTCAACCCCAGGTAATAATCACTCCTTTTGATAAGTGGGGATTGGATTTTGTAGGACCTATTGATCTTGCATCAAATGGTAAATCCTATATCTTGGTATGCATTGATTATGTAACCAAGTGGGTAGAAGTTGAGGCATAAAGCATGCAAGAGATAATAAGGTTGCAAAATTTATTTATGAGCAAATTTTCACACGGTATGGAGTTCCAAGAGAGATAGTGACTGATCAAGGGGCTCAATTCACTTCAACCCTTGTTGTAGCACTGGTCAATGAGTACAACATTAGGCACATGAAGTATACTCCTTATCACCCCTAAGCCAATGGCCAAGTTGAGGTGACCAACAAAGAAATTAAAGCCATTCTAACCAAAATAGTGGTTATCCATAGAAGGGATTGGGCAAGCAGGCTACCAGAAGTTGTTTGGGCCTACAAAACTACCTGGAAAACAACTACAGGATTCACTCCATTTGAGTTGTTGTATGGAAAAATAGCTATGATGCCTGTTGAATTTGAGTATAAGACTCTTAGGACTACAATAGACTTGGGGATGGATATCTTTGAAGCACAAAGGGATAGAATCATGTAGCTGAATGCTTTGGATGAGATGAGGAAGGTAACCTTGCATCACATTGAGGTACTGCAGAATCATAGAATAAAGTGGCATGACCAATTCATAAAGGATAAGAAATTCCAACCAGGTGACTGGGCACTGCTCTATGACTCTAGGTATCAAGATAATGCAGAAAAATTGCAGACAAGGAGGTTAGGACCATATGAGGTTGTTGAATTCTTTCCCAATGGGGTTGTTCTGCTCACTACCATTGACCCTATCAGATTTAAGTTGCTTTTCAACAGCCATCGCTTGAGGTTGTATCACAAGCCAACTTCCAAGGAGGAATTCTTGTAGCAATTCACTCAGCATGTAGTACCCAAACTTCCTGCAGCCAAAGGAAGAGGACCTAGTGTCCCTCCTTCTGGCTAACTAAGGTATGTAAATTGTCATACTTCCACTTTTATGGGGGTCCACTTCTTCACCCATCCGCCCATCCATCTCCACCTTTATTTCTCTTCCATCATGCCACCATCATTTCACTTTATTCCATTTCACCTCATTTCACTCCACTTTCATTAATTGCTCAACTAATTTCTTAAAAGTGATCGATACTTTCTCCATAATCTTTGCAACAAATCTTCCAAGAATTCAGGTACATGCACATCAAATTTTTATATCTTAATTGTCTTTTAGTACATTCATTTAATTGTTGTACATTAATATGGACGTTCTCTATAGCATGTAATTATTCCCTACCCTATCAAATCGACCTTACCACCTCACATGTGAGGACACATGTGCAAATTTAGGTTTGGGGGGGAAGAGTGAATTCCATGTTCGTGTGTCTGTTTGTATTGGTTCACGTCAGCAAAGTTTAAATTATTGAGCCAATTTGAATTTTGAGTGAGACGACGGCTCCCATGTGTGAAAAAACATCAATCGTTGCCAATTCTTCCTTATCATAGCCTTCATTTATTACTCTTTTACTGATTTTATTGCTCGTGTCATAATATTAAGCCAAAAAGGTAAGATTCAGACAACACTGGTGTTGGAAACTTAGCAGCATTGCAGGAAGGAGAAGTTTAGCTTTCAGACGAAGATTGTAGTAAGGAAAACTTTGCAGAGTGATTGTTTGATTGTAGACAACTGAACAATGGGAGGTGGGTTAATTTGAAATGAACCCACGGTTCATGATGTATTACTGCAGGATGCACCCTACTAGGCCGAGTTTAGAAATTGTGGATGGTTAGATTATTTCCTGAAGCTGAATGGTTTTAATGCAGACGTTGCGTTGACATTTTCCTAGACATTGTCTGAAGGAAAGGCCATAGTAAAAGGGTTGGAGGTCACAACTACTAAAGAAAGGATTGTAGAAGTTATAAGGTTGCCTCTTGATGATGAAGATTACCCTGCTACCAAAGATGTCAGGTCAGCCAGGTTTGAATTTACAGAACCTGGTGACCCTCCATTGAGTGTGGAAAAACAAGGTGCAAAGAGAACATCTCTGTCTGAGCTATGCAAGCAAGTAGTTGTTTATGTTGTGAAATACATTACCTGTGGAGGTCGTCAGTCGAATTTGCATTTTGTGCATTTTAAACTCCTGAATAACATGAGGCACGAGAGAAGAATGAATGTGCAAAATGTGCTATACCACCTTTTTTCAATCATGGTGGATGAGACCCAAAAAGGTAGGAAAATTTCATTTCCTGATCAAATTATTAGTTGAGAAGTCTCTGCATGATGTGTCTGATATGACTTGGAAAAAATTATTAAATATTGATCAAATTAGACTAGATCATTTGTGACCTAGGGTTTTTCCTCGACCTCATAGGGTTAGTAGGAGAATGAGCGATGTTAGAGCTACTCCTGGAGCCTCAACTTTTGGCACAAGCCCTAGAGAAAATCCTTCTACAACCAAAAAAATCATAGAGATTAGTTCTTCTAAGATAAAATATTCAGATAAAGAAAGTTCCTCTCCAAATTCTGATGATGATGTTCCTCTTGGCATCCTAATGAGAACTAGGGCATAGAGGAAGAAGGCAAAAATAAGGAAGGGAAAATTTAAAAAGCAAATGACAAAAAGAAAAGTGCCAAGCTCTAAGAAACAAAAGGTTGACACTGTTCCTCCTGCAACCAAACAAAGACATGAAAGCCCTCCTAGAAAATCAAGATCAAATGGGCTAGCCTTTGGTGTACCTCCAGAGGAAATCCCTAAGCCAAGAGAAACATCACAGGAGGATGCAAAAGCTCCAATGGGGTAGGTAAATGTTGAGGAAAAGGACACATTTGAGGAAACAACAAACACAACGTTGGCAGATCTTGTTGACATCGCAGAATAAGTTGAAAGCCAGGTGTATGAGGAAAATCAGGAGCTCGTAGCAAGAGGAGAAACAAGAGTTCCTGTAGTAAGAGCAAGAGAAAGAACAAGAAGTCCTACAGCTAGCACTGAGAGAACAGTCAGCACCCCTGCAACTAGAATTGGCTGAACAAACAGAGTCCCTGCAGTTGGAGCTTTACAAAGAGCAAGCAAAAGTTCCAAGAATTTTTTTGGTAGGAATACATAGTCCCTCTCATTTTTTAATGCATATGCTAGCCATGAATTTATGGAAATAAATGCAAAGGAGGGAAGAAGAATGGAAAGAGGAGAAATGCAGGCTAAAGAGGGAAATTCAGAAGAGAGATGAAGAGATTGTAGATAAGAATGAAGAAATTGTTGCTTTAAAAGGAAAGGTGGATAATATGACAGCCTTAGTACCTCAGATATTAGAGTTCAGGACTCCTCCAAGGGTCTATGCTTTGTATTTGAAGGATAAGTATCTTTCTTTTAAACTAGCAAGGATTATTTTAGGTTTGAATCCTTCCATTGAGATCCCTCTTGAATTTTTCAATGCTTATCGAATTGCTCCTCCTGAAATGAAGAATTTGTTGTGTGAATTCTATTTGCATAATTTTTCTGTAACCCAAGACCATGATTGGAATCCACTATTGTATGTTGGAGATGTCCAATTGAGGGTATTTATGTCCTGGGTATAGAATGAAATCAGTCAAAGAAAACAATTGAGGACTCAGGCAAATTGAATCCAACACTCCCTTGTCCATCAGGGTTGAGTCTAAAAATCGAGGAGGTATTTTTAGGGATTGGCACAAAATTCTTTACCGACCAAGCTATGGCAATAAGATCCTGTTTGAGAGAGAAGCAGTTTATAAAGAATATGAGGAAGTAGCAAAAACCACAAGGGAATCTGTAATGGGATATATGTCACAAAGGTGGAACAACCTAACTACTGAATTGAAACAAGATGAGCCTCACTCTATGTAGAAATATTCTACAACACTTAAGAGAGTTGATAGATATATACATATTGGAAGGACAAAGGGACAATTTTTGCTTCCACTAAATTTTCAGCCACCTATCCTATTGTGGCCTGTGCCAAATTTTAGATATTACCAGTATGACATAGCTGATGAGAGTCCAAGATGGATCGGATTGGATAGGAAGCAAGGGTTCTATTGGGATCCTAATTCATGCACAGTAGAAACTGATGTAGGACAGCTGGCAGCTGCAAATTCAAGGCATTGACCAAGCAAAAGAACAACCCTTCCTCTGTTGGAGGACCAACAAAACCTTAGGTTGGGGGGAGTGATGAGCCCACTTTATGGTTTATTTTTTATAAGAGTTTATTATCCATTTTTTGTAGTTGTCATAGACTTTCATGCTTGGATATTGATGTTTTTATGATATTTCCTTAAAACCTTGGACATTGGGCATAAGCTCATCTTCATAACTTTTAAATGACATTGACACGCTATATGAGCTATTTATGTTAATTTTACATGTAGATTAATGATTTTCACTTTAAGATAGTTACAAATATGCAGTTGTTGTGTGTAGTAATATTTTCATGTAGATATAATTAGAGGCCTGCAATTGAGGAAGATTCTGACAGTTGGTCATTCGCCATACCGGTCAACAAGGTGATCATTCAATGAAGGGAAGACTCTCGACGGCGGGAGATTCCTCATACAAATCAAAATTGTAACCGCCTTGTAAATGGTCTTAATTGTCTGTTGAGCAGATTTAGGCGTTACTGTTGTGCTGGATCTGTGTTAAGGCAAACATGCCTAGCCAGATTCCACTCATGTGTAACTGCCTCTCCACTCTTTTCATGCTTCCCCTAAAGTGGCATCCTTTGAATCTGTTGGAGTTGACTGCCTTGCTAGGTGATTAGTTAGTAGCTTCTTTTCCTTTAAATAAGACTCAGATGCTCCTTCTCAAGATCTTGTTGAGGTCATTGAGGTTGCTTAGTCTGATGATGTAATCGCACTCTTAGTTTTTCAGTAATACAATCATGTTGCTTGATTGTACTGATGTTTTCCAATGAATAAGATGAAGTTATAAGTTCGTGCATCCGAGTTTAGATTTGTTTTAAGGATACTCATCCAAGGGGGCCCACTTGGTGAGTATTTTATCCTTTAGTTTAGTTATTATTTTTTGTTCAATAATTAGTTAAGAATTTTGGACTGTTTGTTCCTGCAGCCAAAGCAGACAGAGTATTTTCTTGTTTGTTTGCTCAAATTTTCATTTTTGTCATGAATTTCAACTCAGTATAGTTATTGGTTGATGCTCAACACTTATGTTATTTCCTTCCAATCAATTTACTTTCAGCATTGTTTCTTTCTTAACTTTAGGATGAATGTGGCTACTTTGGATCCCTAGTGCACATACAGTGCTGACCTATTTCAAGTTTACGTTCTTGGGTTGACAAGTTAAATGCACCTTCATAATGATTGAGATAGCTATTCAGGTTAGATGTCCAATCTCAGAATCATAGTTGTAAGGGCTTAGTTGTTAAATAATTATAGGAGGCGAACACTCTATACAAGCTGGATGCATAGGTTGTCCAATGTAACAATATCTTTGTGAAGTAAAGCAAGGTTGCTCGTGTAGAGAAGGAGAACAAAGTTCCTCTGGGGGAAAAATATTTGGAGGTGAAACTCCCGACAAAAAAGACCATGCTCTGGCATCAAAGGCTCAACCACATTGGTGAGAGAAAGGCTTAAAAGCTTTGAAAAATAAAAAATTGGTTGAAGGGCTTGATGATTGTAACCTTGAGTTCGATTTTTATGAACATTGTACATATGGAAAACATCGTGTTTCATTTTATTCTAGTACTCATAGATCTTCTGGTGTTCTATATTATATTCACTCTGATGTTTTTGGTCTAGTAAATGTTCTTTCGTTATCGAAATCAAGATATTATGTTTCATTTATTGGTGATTATTTGAGAAGGGTATTTGTGTATTTTCTAAAAAGTAAATTAGAAGTGTTTAGTCGGTTTAAAGAGTTTAAAAAATTGGTTGAAAATTAGACTAGAAGAAAAATTAAATGCTTGAGGACAGATATTGGTGGTGAGTTTTGTTCTGCAGATTTCAAAAGGTATTGCAAAGACCATGGAATAAAAAGGCATAAAACAATACCTTACACTCCACAACAAAATGGAGTTGTTGAAAGGTTGAACAAGATGTTGATGGAAAAGGTGAGAAGTATGTTGAGCAATGTTGGTTTGGAGTACAAAATTTGGGCTAAGGTTGTGGCTACAACATGTTATTTAATAAATCGATCTACCTCTTTAGAACTTGTTGATAAAATGCCTATGGAAGCTTGGTCTTGTAAGAAGCCCTCTTTAAGACATGTAAGATTCTTTGGCTGTGAAGCATATGTTTATGTGTTGAATGAGAAAATATCTAACTTGGGAAATAAATTTGTAAAATGTATCTTCATTGGCTACAACATTGGTGTGAAAGGATACAAGCTTTGGAATCCTGTGACTGAAAAGGTTGTATACAACATAAGTGTAATCTTTCATGAGAAACCCTCTTCAGTGGATCTGCAGGTCAGAAATGAAAGAAGAAAAGAAAGAAAAAGTAGTTGAAATTCCTCAAAATCCAAATAAAGAGGAACTATGAAGTGTACCTAAAACTGAGGAGAGTTCCAACAACTCAAAGAGTTCCAAAGAAGAAGAACCACAACCTCAGCCTCATCCTTTGAGGAGGTCTACACATGAAAGGTGGAAATCTAAAAGGTATGGTTTTTCCATGTTGGATGTAAACTATTCCTATGCTTTGATTACAAACACTGATGAGCCTAGGACTGTCAAAGAGGTAACTGAAATGTCTTATTCAAATTCTTGGTTGGAAGCCATGAATGAAGAAATGGTATGATTAAAACAAATGAAACTTGGAGTCCGGTGTCCTTGCCTAAAGGTCGAAAGCCTATTGGTTGTAAATGGGTATTCAAGAAGAAAATTGGTTTGGATGGCAGTGCTGAAAAGTATAAAGCTAGGTTGGTTGTGAAAGGTTATTACCAAGTAGAGGGAATTGATTATGGCAAAAAAAATCTCCTGTAGCTAAGTTGACATCTATCAGATTTCTTTTGTCACTTGCAATAGTGTATGACTTAGAGATTGAACAGATGGATTTGAAGACAACATTTTTTCATGGAGATCTTGAAGAAGAAATTTATATGTCCCAACCTGAGCACTTTATGGAAAAAGGTAAAGAAAATCTGGTTTGCAAGTTACATAAATCTCTGTATGGTTTAAAACAATCTTCTAGAATGTGGTACCAGAAGTTTGACATGTTTGTGTTGTCATTGGGATTTGTAAGATCAAAATATGATCATTATGCGTACTTCAAAATTGAAAATGATCAGGTTCTTATTATTGCCCTGAATGTTGATGACATGTTGTTCATAGGAAATAGTAATACTAGGATTTCTGATCTAAAATATCAGTTGTCAACAAAGTTTGAAATGGAAGATCTAGGTGCAACAAGGTATATTATGGGGATGGAAATTAAAAGGGATAGAGGAAGTATAAATATTTGGCTCAACCAAAGTAAGTATATCAATACTATCTTGGAGAGATTCAGTATGACTAATTGCAAGTAGCTAGTTGTTCCAGTGTTGCAGGGAACAAAACTATCTATTGATGATTGTCCAAAATCTCCTACCGAGATAACGGACATGACCAAAGTTCCTTATGCAAGTGTAGTTGGTATTTTAATGTATGCAATGGTCTATACAAGGCCATACATTGCCCAAGCAGTGGGAGTTCTTAGCCGTTTTATGGAAAATCTAGGTAGACCACACTAGGGTGTTGTGAAAAGAGTTTTTAGATACTTAAAAGGTACCTCTCAGTATGCTTTGTGTTATCATGGTAACTTAGTTGGGTCAAAGATATACATCAACATTTGATGTTATGTGGATTTTGATTGGGCAAGGGACATTGATAGTAGGAGACCCACTAGTGGATATATCTTCACATTGAATGGTGGTGCAGTTAGTTGGATGAGCAAGCGACAAGTTGTAGTCGATTTATCTACTACGGAAGCATAATATATGGCAACAAAACATGCATGTAAAGAATCCATTTGGCTTAGACGTTTGTGTTCTAATATTGGGTTCAATGCAGGGAAAATTACCATTTGTTGTGACAGTCAAAGTGCTATTTTTTGGGTGAAAAATCCAACTTTCCATACCAGGATGAAACATATTGATGTGTAGTATCATTTTGTATGGGATATGATGGAGGATGGAAGGGTCAGTCTTGAAAAAGTGGATACTCTAGAAAATGTTGTAGATGCGTTAACGAAACTAGTGAGCACAGACAAGTACAAGTGGTGTGCTATTTTGATGGGCCTTTGGGCCTATGATATCTAGTAATGTCAAAGTTTTGGGAGAAGTCAGTAAGTCTTCGTCAAGTGGGAGCATGTTGGGAAAATGTGCCTCAACTTGCTGGCTTTAAACCTTCAAACTTGGTGTGTTTTTCCATTTTTTCTTGTATGTCACGGGATCATTGAAAATATGAACTTCGAAACTACATGTCGTGGGTTTTGAAATTCTTGAAACTTCTGATAGACTGATCGCTAGATTAGGAAAATTTGAAACCTTGAAACCTATGATTTGTGGGTTGTGAAGTTCGTGAAATTTCCAATAGTCCGACTTCATCGGTGGGACATGGCTACTTCAATGTGAATTTAAATTGTGTCTCCTTGATGGACCGATCACCCTTCGTCAATAGGAGGTTGCATTCTCACCGAGACATTGGACAATATCTCATCGATATCCTGATGGCTTCATATTGGAGATACCTGGATGCTTCACCAAGACAATGTGAAATGTCTCCTCGACATATTGATGGTAGGCTAGAAGACACTTGTCAGTGTGACTTTGTGAGTTCGTCAAGACATTGTGAAATATCTCTTCGATATGCCAATAGAAGTCTTGAACGTTCTCACCGATGTGACTTTGGGTGTTCATCATGACTTTGGGAAATGTCTCTTCGATGAGATGATAAGATAATAGCTTATGAAGGTAACACAACAGTAGGGTCCACATGGTGGTAAGACCTACATAGATGAGATATTTTTGTATTGGTGGGAGAAGCTGAAATATCTCATCGACATGGCAATGGAATTGGTTGACAATATATTGTATGGAGCACGTATCAATGTGACTCGAATAGATCAATGAGAGATTGAAGTTTGTCTCTTTGACATGGACCGATATGGTAACTATTGATTGATAGTTTGTTTGTTGTAATGGATGGGAACCAAATTGGTATGTTTCCAAGTATGGGTTTAGCGATGCAGATCGGTTGGAATTCTCTCAGAAGTAAAATGATATAATGTGTAATGCATTGTAATAGTGTTTGAAATTGAGTGGTGAGTCTTATGAGAGAGAACGAGATTGACCAGGAATTGTAATGTTGCATGTATTGAGAGCGTGAATAGATATTTGAGAGCAAAAAACTGTAACTCTATATGTGGACTTTGTTCACTGTAATACAAAGTATTTTTGCTTGGTGTGGTGGGTTTTTCTCTTGAAAGGGTTTTCCCACGTTAAATTTGGTGTTTATTCTATGGTTGTGTTAAATTTGTTCTGATATGTTTTCTACTAATGTGCATCTTTAATGAATTGTAATTTGAAATTGAACCATATGTCTGCATTCTCTTCCTAGAATTAGCATTAAGAAAGTGTTTCTACATCTTTGCTTTCCTTACAGTGACAACGTTAACTTGACTTGTCAGATCAACCATAACACCAATTATGACATTATCATTGATGCAGGCCAATATATACAATGAAGAGGACTCTTTATTTAATGGAAATTCATGTGAGGTGAATGTTATGTCAAGTGTAGCACTGGCATAACTTTAAGGAGGAGGGACATGGATGAACAAGACCATTTTCACATATTCAGATGGACCTAGCTTAGAAGAGGAAGAAGGGGTGACAAGGTTGGTGGAATGGGACGAGAATGGATGTGTATAAACTTATAGTTGAATATTAGGATTCATTATAGATTTATTCGAGTTATGCTTTTTCTTATCGATTTAGATGGTATCATTATCAGTGTGGTCTTGGATCACATGACGAAGATATACATATTTCTCAGTATTATGACCTGAGACCCAATGGTAGTGATAGAACTTTTATGCATCGTACCGCTAAGGATATGACTCATAAAGTGGTATAATATCTAGTAGAGTTATAATATTATCTTTTAATAGCTTCTACATTAAATTAGTGTACGATTCAAATAATTTTGTGAATATTTTGTTTCTTCCTGCATAATTTTTATTAGTGGGAACGAAACTATGTTCACCACAACTTTGTTCTATCTAGATTCCCCAAGGATTAACATGCCTGATCGACCATCCTAATGGGAGGACAAGGAAGAATCCTCATAATATGTAACAATTTCTTGGTATTCACACAAAGCAACACAAATATGGGCAAAGGATAGGTATTTCATCAAAAGGAATTTATTTTGCAGTGCTTATTGTAAGTTTTCGATGAATATTTTTTGCACATCAGAATCAGGTAAGGGATAAGAAATAAGAGAAGATGGCCTGATAATTAGCTATAAAATTAGTCACCTTCTCATGATCCCCATGCTTACACCAGACAAGGTTAGTAAATGCAACCTTTAGCTCAATGTTGACTTGGAATAGCTGGTGGAACTGATTTACAAGTTTATCGAAGGAAAATAGAATTATCAAGCAGGGTGTAATACCACTCCAAAGTAGCATCCTAAAGAGAATGTGAGAATAGTTTTGCTAGAAGGGAATTATGATAGAAGAAATCCATATACATGGCATTAAATGATGAGACATGAGTCTATAGATACCCATGACTACTGTACTTCTTGAACTTTTGAATTTCCACTCCTTATGAAATGGGTTGTTTAGGATATTGATGGACAAGGGACGATGATGACAGTAGGGCTGGAACATAGGTTGGGAAGATGAGTTATCCAAATTCACCAACTACGACTGCATTTGTCCCATGTTTTATAAGAGAGCATTAAGGATGGGGTTTGCGGATAAAGTGTGACTAGCACCACCACAAAAAGCTCCAATTCTAGCACCAGTGCCAAAATTAGTGTCATCGCTAGTGCTAAAATTAGCAGCAGCACCACCACCACCAATAGCACCACCATTAGCACCAATACTTACACCTGCACTAGATGTGGGAACCTGAAAGCCTAGAGGAACCTGATTCACCCTAACCATAGGTATCTCTTGAGGTGTAGAGGTGGTAGCGACATTGAAAGAGGGACCTATGTCGACCATGCAAACAAACACTTCAAGCATCGAGATGTTCAATTGTTGACCAGTTATCTCTGATTGGAAATCTTGGGTATTACCCAAAGTGGATGTGTAATATGGGATATGGGTTTCCATAATATTCGCTATACCATGAAGCATCTCTAAGCCTTTTCACTCTTTCATTAATAACTTCTTTAGACCCTCAACAAGGGAAGCGACTTGAGCATCAAAATTTCTCTCACCGAGAATTTCGCAAGCTCTTCAAGTATCGATCCCAAAGAGTGAATTTGCTCTACATGACCCTTTAGAGCAACTTATTCCTCTGATGAAGTGGAAGAGTTTGAAGGTGAGTTTGGGGGGGTAAAGGTCATAAATTCATTGCGAGGTGGGGAGAATCTGATTGAAATTCCTATAGAGTACTCCTCAAAATTTGGACACATGTGGGAAGGACTAAACCTTTTAGACCCCATATCTTTGTTTTGATAGCTTCTCCTTACTACATATATAGAGGTTATAGATTGGGTCATAAAGCTCATTAAATATTCACAACACATTGTCTACAAGACATCCTAAACATGAGAGAAGAAATTTTTTGACACAAAGACAAGAGGAAAGAAAGTTCACATCGAGTTCACCAAAATGTAGAGGAGATTCGCTATTCCCTAGTATTTAGGACAAAGAAGAATCTAAAGGGGGTGAATTGTCCTCAACTACCTCAGGGAAAAAACTCAAGTGACAATAGATAGTTAAGGGAGATTTTATGCAATTTTTTCCTGTGTTTATGATTATTTAAGGAAGAGAACTTTAGAAATCGAGTGAATAGACCTTAGAGGTCTCAAGAGATAGATAGACATGCTCTCAACCAAAGTGGACCAAGGAAAATAATGTGGCATGTTGGCATCTCATACAGACCAGAGGTAGATTCAACCACCAAAAACATAAAGGATTTGATAACTAACTAAAATCTGAAGTTTGATAGATTGAACTATACTAGACAAAATGTAGAAAAAACAAGAAACAGTACAACAACAAGAATACTAGATAACAAGTAAATAAACTATTATATGAAATGACAAGTAGTGGAAGAAAAGGGATGAACTCATGGGTGGTCCAGCCTCCTATAAAGCTCTAGATGAACAACTTGAACACACAAAAACAATAAAAGTGTTGGGGTTGTTTTGAGGGCTTGCTTTGGTCAAACCCTCACTTTGGTGTTTCCACCTCCATGGATAGCCAAGTAGACAATAATATGGAAAGAAAGATAATAAACAATATGAAATGACAAGATGATGATGAAGAAAATGTAAGATAACAATATGTTATTCAATGAGAACAACAATATAACAAAATTAAGTGTTACCCTTTGTAACATGCATGTTGTTCTACCTAGTAAATCTACTAATTTTTACACATGTAATTGTCTATGCATCCAATGTAAAGCAATAATTTTTTTCTTTTCTATTAAATAATAAATGCATCAGTTGAAATGTAACTTCATCCAAACTTTTCCATTGCATAATCAAAGAATCAATTCCAATAATATAAGTATGATTTAATTTTACATAAATATATTCAAGATAACATTTCATATTACAATTTCCATATAGATGGACACATGATTACATGCATTACTTCAACAAGCTTACAAGAACTAGAAATACAAATGGTCCAACATGTCCTTCTCCCAAATCTCGGTTGCCAGCTGCATGAGGAGAAGCATCACTCAAGCACTTTTTCGCTAACCATGGACTAACTATAGTTCCCCACACATCTACCAAACTAGTAAGATGGTCCTACCCTTCGACGAAGAGATTGGTTTGGTAACCTAATCCTTCAAATAGACTTTTCTGAGCATAGTGGTGTGTCCTACAAATCTAGAGCTACCATAATGTCTACTACCTCATATATGATTACCCCAACCTAGAATGTAAATTGGATCACATAGTGAACTAACAGTGAAGACAGTGGCTACCTACACTAATTTGGCCAAAGATTCATCACCCAATAACTTCGATTGAGGTAATCTATTTCACCACATTTAATTGCTCAATTTTTATTGACCATTAGTATTCTATTATAAGGTTATCCCCTTTCTCATGGATTTATCCTAACCCTAGGAATAACCTTTTCGTTAACTTATATCTAAATGACATGCTACAAGATTCACAACATAATTCTCTTATGAATAGTATAAATAGTATATAGTCACATAAAACCCCTTTTATAGTATAATAACTATATACATTTAAACCCAAAAAGAAAGGTTTCCCAAAATAAGAGATAATCAAATATCTTTCAAAATACTTGAAAGCATCAAACACACATAAAAGACAATATTTCCAACATGACATCATAATAAACAATCTTTTCAACATAATGACAAGGGAGTAGAAATCGACATGCCTTTTTATTTAGCTCGAACTGAATAATTTTCCCTCCTAGCTTAATGACTCAAGATTGTTTGCAACTTTCACTATGAACAACCCAAATACCTCTACTAGCTTCTCTCTAGATCTCTCAACAAAACCAATCTAAAATAACAAGCAACTCTCTCTATCTCACAATTCTCAATTCACTCACAAAATTTGCAGTAGACTAACACAAAGAAAATCAAAATGATAAGTGTAACAATTGGTAGAATAACCACCTCTATTTATATTAATTTATGAGCAACCGAAGGCTATAAACAAGTCAGTATTTTTTCCACCTTTCTAACCTCATGCAACGACTCTCCAAGTTAACTCTCAATTTTGCAAAACATCATAGTCCTCATCATTTAAATAGCTGATTCGGCTTGATATATAGGGACAACAAGCTCAAAACAAGTTTCCTAGTTCAAATTCCTTTACAAAATGCTGCCAAGTTTGCACTTGACTGAGTCTAAATAGTATTTGTAGGCTTATGGGCATTTTAAAAACCTCTTTTACATTCCAAACACTTGAATATAAGGCACCACCTCCATATGTTTGGCACCAAAATTATAGCACATGTTTTGACATATTCCAAAGGTTTCAAAACAATATTTACTTCATTCTAAAACGTTTACATGGTAGCAATAACTCTTACGTGGTTGTTCTTTGTTTTGATGTGGTCTTATTAACCTTTATGTGCTAGATTATTTGTCGGCTACACCTTTATCTTATGCGTCATATTTTATATGTGCTTTGCTTCACAATATTAAACATAATAATCAACGCTATGTTATGCGCTTGAGAATTATATCAATAGATTTTATTCATATATATATATATATATATTATATATATATATACATATTATATATGTGTATTATTTCATAAAGTTTACCAAATACATTTTATTAACAAACATATTTATATAATATATAAATATAAAGAATAATATTACACACACACGTATATACCACATATATATACGTAATTCCATTTCAATATCTTTATAAAACATTCATACATACAATTCCATCGATCGACATATATATACATATACATATATATACATATATAAATACATATATACATATACATTCAAGCTCGACAATGGACAGTTTACTTGGAACAACTAGAGGGTTGATGATGATTGCATTGCAGAACACCTGGATCGATTCTTGGTTTCCTGCTTTTGGGTTGGTGGTATTTGGTCTTCTAGCTCGAAGATTTTGGATTCGAGGGGTTCGGACCACTGACCTATAAATATTACTATCCTTTTTGCTTGGATGCCTCAAAACCCTTCCTTCAAGTTTCAACTTATGTGGTTGTGTGATCCTGATCTTCATGGCTATGTTTCTCAGTGGTGGAGGTATGGTAGACCTTCCTATGATATTGCAATGTATGTCTTTTCCAAGCTTATTTAGTCTGTCAAGTATTAGCTTAAGCATTGGAACTGACAATGCTCTGGAAATATTTTCCATGCGAAGTCTGTTGTACAGGCTTAGTTGGATAATATTACAAGAATTATTAGGGAGAATGGGGTGATTGAGAATCTATTGCAGGAGGAGTCACAGGCCTTGAAAGCTTTGGAAGAGTGGGAGTTGAGGGAGGAAGTTTTCTAGAAACAGAAAGCTCGAGTTGACTGGCTCCAGGAGGAAGATAGAAATTTTGTGTACTTCTTCAACTTTGTGAAGGCTAGGTGTCATGGTAACTCTAATCCTATTTTGGTCAATAATAGGGAAGAGACTCTTTCTTCATTTCATGATATTTCAAATGAAACCGTACAATATTTCATTTCCCTATTCAGGGAGGATTTGTAGGGTGGTTTTGTGGAGGAAGCTCAGGTCCTTTCTTGTATCCCTTCCTTGGTTTCAAGGGAAATGATGGATCATCTTATGAGAGAGATTTCTTTGGAGGAGCTAGAGGGGATTGTGCTTCAGATGAAGAAGGGGAAAGCCCCAGGCCCTGATGGTTTCCCAATCGAGTTCTTTCAAGAGTTCTGGGAGATTATCAAGCTGGACTTATTGGTTGTGGTCCAATAATCTCAGAGGAATAAGCAGATGTTAAAGGATCTCAATTCTACTTTCCTTTCTCTCATTCCCAAGTGTGAGGGGGTAGATAGGTTAAGTCGCTTTCGACCCATATCTCTTTGCAATGTTGTTTATAAGATTATTTCCAAGCTAATTGCTGATAGGCTGAAAAAGTGGCTCAAGGTGCTCATTTCTAAGGAGAAAAGTGGTTTTGTGGAGGGTAGGCAGATTATAGATGGAGTTATTATTGCAGTGGAGACCATTCACTCTATGGCCAATTCCAAAGAAAAGGCTATGTTTATCAATCTTGATATGGCTAAGGTGTATGATACAGTTTGGTGGTCCTTCCTCCAAAAGGCTCTAGTTGCTTTTGGTTTTGATGAAGAGTGGATTCAATGGGTTATGAGTTGCGTTACATCGGTCTCCTTCTCTATTTTAATTAATGGGCAACATTTTGAGCTTTTTAGTGCTTCTCGACGATTGAGGCAAGGTGACCCTCTCTCTCCTTACTTGTTTCTTCTGCTTGTTGAAGGTTTGGGCCGCTTATTGAGAAGGCATATGGATTTGGGCCTCATTTAGGGATGGCACTGGGGTGACCATTTACCTTCACAGTCTCATCTTCAGTTTGTGGATGATACAACTCTCATGGGTGTGGCCACTATTCGGAAAGCCATGAATCTATGTAAGGTTATAGATATTTATCTCGTGGATTTGAGGAAATTTATCAATGAAGACAAGTCTTCCATATTCTTCTTCAATACTCTTAATTCCATTTAGAGGAGAATTGCTCATATTCTTTGGTTTCAAATTGGGGCTCTTCCTTTGTCTTACCTTGGGATTCCTATCTCGGTGGGTAGGTTACCAAGGGATTTGTGGTAGCCTATTTTGGATAAATTTCATGTGAAATTTACTCATTGGACCAATCATTGGCTATCCTTTGCAGGTCGTGTTCAGTTGCTTAAATCTATGATTGAAGATCTCCCCATTTATCGATGTATGATTCAGGTGGCCCTGATGGGTTTTGTTAGGGAGTTGGACTCATTAGCAAGAAATTTCTTATGGGCTGGCAGCTTGTTGTCTTCTAAATGGAGTCTTGTTAAATGGGATACTGTGTGTTGCCCAAAGCAGTATGGTGGTTTGGGGTTGAAGCAGTCCTCGCTAGCGGGTAGGCTTTGACAACTAAACTTTATTGGTAATGGTGTATTGAGCAGGATCGGATTTGGGCCAGGATTCTATCCCATAAATACTTACATGATATTCCTTGGAAAGATATCCCTCGCTACCCTTTGGTGGGAAAGGGCTCAGCAATTTGAACTACTCTCAAGAAAGGAGTTGCACTGGTCAAGGAGGGCTTATTTTGGATATGTAAATGTGGGAGGAAGGCTCAGTTTTGGTATGATTCTTGGGATGGCTACCCCCCCATTGTTTCTTAGTTTCCTAACTTTTCGACCTTGTACCCAATATTCTATGATGCTGGCTGGTTGAGGGTGAGCGAATTTAAGTTGCTTTCTTTTCATGGGTAGCTGGTGAGAGCAAGGTGGAAGAATCTCGATGAGTGGCCAGTGGTGGGTATGGAGGAGGAGTGTGCAGTGCTTAATAATATTCTTTATGGAAGATGATGTAGTTCCCTCATGGATGAGGATGTTCTTTCATGGTCTCCTAACTTGAAGGGTACTTATACTGTTGCTTCTGGATACCAGAGGCTACTTTCTCATAGGATCGAGGGGGTGGAAGCTCCTTGGTGGAAGAAGGTGTGGAATAAGTTTTATTGGCCGAAGTGTAACTGCTTCATTTGGAATTTGGCCTAGAACAGGTGTCTGACATGGAATAACATTCAGAAGCGAGGTTTTTAGGGCCCCTCTATGTGTGTTCTTTGTGGGGGCGGTGAGGAGGATTCTTCTCATTTGTTTTTTCGTTGTCATTTTACTTTGTAGCTCTAGCATTCTTGGTGGGGAGTTTGGAACAACCCATGTGTTCATGCCTCCTCCTTGGTGGATTTATGGACTAGCTTGGGAAGACCTCCCTCGTTGGCTCCCTTTTTGTAGGATGCATGGCATGTTGGCACTATTTTCTTATTGTGGCAGGTTTGCCTAGAAAGGAATAGGAGGATTTTTAGAGGTGAACACTTGTGGATACAACAGGTGTGGCACAAAATCCTAGGTATGATTAATGAGACTATTGAAGCCAAGGGAGAGGTGGTGTTTCTGTTGGAGAAAAGGGATGTGGAGATGGTGGATAGGTTGGGTATCAATGGGTTATCCTCGACCTCAGCTTGTTGCAGGAGAGGAAGGCAAGTGAGGCAGCAGGTTCAAAGAATGGGGAACTGGTAGCCCCCTCTGGTTGGCACATTGAAGGTTAATACAGATGGTTCTTCCAGGGGAAATCCAGGACTTGCTGGAGTTGGTGGGGTTGGCAAGGACTCTTTTGGTTGAGTGGTTTTCCTCTTTTATGTCCATAAAGGTTTGCAGACTATCAACCTTATGGAAGGTTTGGCAATGCTCTATGCTTTGGAAAGGGCCTATGCTTTGGGGTGGCACAGGGTTATTTGTGAATCAGATTCTCAGGTTTTGATCAACTTGCTTAATGAATAGAAGGTGTCCAATGTTAGCTGGCAGTTAGTGGTGACGGTGCAACAAATTTTGTAGATTGGTTCCTTGATGGAGATGGTGTCATTTGTCCATATTCCAAGGGAATGGAATAGGACAATGAATTGCCTAGCCAAATGGGCTTCTGAGAATTTCAATGGCTAGAAGATTGAAGAATGGGTGGAGATCCCCCATGAGATATGTTTGGACTTGGAGAGGGTTCTTGCTGAGGATGGAGTTGGTGATGGTGCTAGTTGATCTTGTCTCTTACTTTGTATGGCTTGTTCTTTTCGGTTCCTTCGGGCTTTAGCCCTTTTCTTTGATGTAATGTTCTTTTCTGAGGTTCAATAAAGTTTTTACCCCCTTTTTTTTAAAATAAAAAAAATATGGATGATCTTGTCTCTTGCTGATTTTCAATCTTGTTTTATGATCATTTGGAATGAGGGATGAGATGAAGTCTTGAAGTTGTGTTCAATTTTTTTCTTGAGTGTTTACTTTTATATCAATGAGATATATGCATTTAATGTGTGTATATATGTATAAGTGTCTATGGTAAACTCATACATGTGAGTAAATACATGCATGAGTATATGTAGGTAGACGTACCTACGCATGCTCATGGATAGATTACCCATATGCATGAGAATACCTATTGGACTAAAGTGATATATATATATGTACATGTACATGTATATACAT
Source organism: Sequoiadendron giganteum (assembly GCA_007115665.2). Classification (NCBI taxonomy): domain Eukaryota; kingdom Viridiplantae; phylum Streptophyta; class Pinopsida; order Cupressales; family Cupressaceae; genus Sequoiadendron; species Sequoiadendron giganteum. The sequence continues at coordinate 508,280,627 of CM021103.1, forward strand.
ATATAATTTATACATATATACCTATATAATTTATATATATATACATATATACATATATATACATACATACATATATATATATATGTGTACAAAGCAACAGATATATATGTATACATATATACATATACAAAGCAAGAGACAAGATGTCACTTTAGTCCAATCGGTATTCACATGCATATGGGTAATTTGTCCATGAGCATGTGTAGGTATGTCTACCTATGTATACTCATGCATGTATTTACTCACATGTATGATTTTACCATAGACACATATACATATATATACACACATTAAATGCATATATCTCATCGATATAAAAGTAAACACTCAAGAAAGAACTTCAACACAACTTCAAGACTTCATCTCATCCCTCATTCCAAATGATCATAAGACAAGATTGCAAATCAGCATAAACATTCATAATCAAACAAAAGATCACTTACCCATTACCTGAACTGACTTGACTTAACTAAGATCAACTAGGGTGTGAGTGTGTGAATGCTCAGTAAGGCCGAATTCAAAGGTTACCAGACCAAGTTCTTCTCTTGAGTGATACTTCCCCTATCTTCCAAAGGCTTGATCCTATTCTTGCATTCACTTAGTTCACCATAACAATAGTTAGCCAAATCAATGCATCATATACCTCACATTCATTTCATATTTACATTATATATTTCATATACTGAATCATAAAGAATTTAATTGAATCAAACAATCATTCAACATATTTCCATCAGAATTCATAAATAAAACACATTCACATTTATTGAAGTAATTTACCAAACTAGGTAATAGTAAATAGATAATAACACACGGGTTGTAACACCCTCCCTCCAATGATCTTGGTGAATCCAAGAGGAAGAGAAATGCCTTGACAGCTTGAGATGATTGTGCAAGAATGTGATATAGAAGAGCTTGAACTAGCAAAAAATATGTAGAGTTGTGAGAAGTGAATATGTTAAGTGGTGATAATGAAGTGCTAGAATGATAGATTGGATGAATAAGAGTGAATTCCAATGAATATAATGAATGGAATAAAAGATATGAGTTCAAACTAAGGAATTGGAGGCAAAAGAGTCATTCTTGGATGAGTATGTGGTTGCAGGGGGTGTTACACTTCGTGGGCAGGCGAAAGTGTAACATCCCAACATCCATTGACCTGAGAATCTTATTAGGATGGTCGGGCAGCATACAAACACCTACGCATCGTGAAAGTGTCCCTGAAAAAAATTCCCCATCGATAGGAAATGACAAGGAAAAGGAAAAAAGTGAAGGTTAGAGGGATGGGAAGTTGCATTATCGACTCATTAGGCTAAAGTGAAGGTTGATGTAATGTGAAATTGCATACTTGGGTGCAATTTTATGATATTATAGGTATATCTTGTGTTTATAATTTATAGCCTTACTCTATTGAAATTGTTTTAGGTCTAGTTTACTCGCATTATTTCTCTCTTTGGATCAAGTAGGAATTAGTAGTATTTATTTTCATGTGCCAATATTTGGAGTACATTGAGTGCTTGTCATTCCTACTAAAACCAAATGAGCAAAAAGAATGATAGACTCAGTCTATAGGAATGTACTTAACAACTAAAGATCGTCATCTCTCCATAAAATAGAGTTAAGCATTTCTTGTATGACTAGTAGAAAAATAGATAGAGATCTTCTAGAAAATGTGTATAGACATTCTTACATCATTTCTCAAATTAAAGTTGTAAAACTGAAATGATCGTCAGCCTTCACATCCTTAAATTGAAACTGAAATTGATCACAAAATGAAGTGAATAACATTAGGAATGATTACAAAGTTATAGGTTTAGGATGCACTTGTCAAGAATAAAAAGTGTCCTAATAAACCTGAGTTATCAAAAGACCAACTCAAATTAGATCCCTGAATGGTGGAGTTTTGACTAAGAGAGGAGTGAGATAACAAAATGCATGAATCAATTAAGTGACTAATGAAGCACATGACTAATTGAAATGCATGATTAATGCAATAAAACTCACCAGAACTAGAAGATCTTTTCCTAAGTTTGCAATAAGCACTAGAGTAAATTAAGGATGATTAATTTACTCCAACACCCCCCTGAATGAAAATTGAGGAGAAGCAAAAACTGATGAAGGAAAAGAATCCAAATGATGTGTGCCTTTGAAAATTGCTCACATGTCCACATGTCGGAAAGTGGTGATGTCGATCCAAGATGTTGTGAAGAATGATAGAGAACAAGCTACAAAGATGATGAAGATGGTGGGCCAACAATGTTGATATGGTTGTCAACAATTTATTCAAACTAAAGAAGAAAGCTTCAACTATTGAATAACTACAAAGATACCCTCCGTTAGGGATGATGCCATTGTTTATCCAATGCTCAATATTGTCCTGTTATAAAGAAACTATGGAAGCACACAACGATGCAACTTTGGAATCTCATGTAGTCAGGAACTTAGAACAGTAGAACACTTGGCTGCTGATTGGAGGAACAATTTAGAGCTTGACAATTAATTAGCAACTTTTAATATTCTAAGTTTGTTTATTCAGAAGCAAAATGAAAGAAACCTATACTAGATGCAAAAAAAACATGCATGCATCTAGAAACAAAAGTTTACATCTGCCTCCATTGTGGTAAAAATCTTCACAGAAATCTACCTATAAATCTTCATGTCGAGCAAAAAGCATAAAAGAAACTTCTCCTTCAATGAAGAGATCAAAGTTGTTGAATATTTTGAGTCCTCCCAAAATGAAAAAACGTCTCATTCAACAACAAATGCCTCCATGGAGTGAATATAGGTCTACAAATATTGATCCTCAAAGCCACAACTTGTAATTGTAGGTGCAAGGGATGAAATCGCAGGTGCAAGGTGTCCTCAAACAAGAAAACCAAGCCTCCAAACTACGTATGAGACAAAGCAATAGTCTGCACATAGCATTCGTAGCCAACAAAGGAAAATTTAGCCAACATTTCATTGACATTTATGACATCGCTCCATAAAAGGAAGAGATACATAGTGCACAACAAATTCCATGCCTATGAGGGTTGCATGAAGGTATTCCCAACCACCCAATTGATAATTGGTATGCCTCCACACAAATCAAACACCAAATGATAAAAGACATAGATTTTCCATACCTCCAACAACAATGCCATGCCCCCAACAACAATCGATCTTCCCCCAAATCACAACTAGTGGGCGTACTCAAGGTTAATCGGTCATCATATGCATGCAAATCCTTACCTTAAATGAAGAAGAAAATGAGCTTTTGGCCACTGAAAGAAGAGATTCGGCCTTTACTCAAACATAAAATCATGCCATTTTTGCAGAATTGGGATTTGCAGATTTGGACGGCTAAGATATGCGACCTCTGATGCTTGGTCAAAATATTTCAAATGCCAACAAATTTGATCGCATCTAAGGAAAAAACTAGATCGTCATGTGAAGAGAAATCTTACGTACAGGAATTCATTGTGGATCGTTGAGCAACATGAGTGAAAAAGGGAGCAAGTTAATGAGCCCTCAAACTTGACTAGAGAAACAAGACCAAAAATGACTCCAAATCGAATAAAAAAAAGCTCATAGTGGCTCTGATACCATATTAGATTTACCAAGATCAATAAGTTGAAACTGATCACAAAATGAAGTGAATAACATTAGGAATGATTACAAAGTTATAGGTTTAGGATGCACTTGTCAAGAATGAAAAGTGTCCTAGTAAACCTGAGTTATCAAAAGACCAACTCAACTAAGATCCCTAAATGGTGGAGTTCTAACTAAGAGAGGAGTGAGATAACAGAATGCATGAATCAGTTAAGTGACTAATGAAGCACATGACTAATTGAAATGCATGATTAATGCAATAACTGGTGCAGGAGCACTCATAAGATACCCTAGGTAGCCTAGAAGGTCATTACTTGGCAATTTGTTTAGGCCAAACTTAGCAATCTCTTCCTATTTCTTTGAGTTTGTGCCTTAGTGGAATTTGAGATCATGTATTGTGTTGGTAAAGGTCATGTTGACCATTTGATAGGTTGAGGTTTGGCTACAAGTATGGCTTAAGACCTTTGTAGACCTTTCTAGGTGTTAGATTTTCTAAATTTTTCAAATAAGGCTTAATGGAAGCCACAAGCGGCCATGGAGTAGTTAAGACCGAGATTAACTGAATTAGGGACATATAAATGGTGTGCCTCGACTTGAAAACAAGAATAGAAGCATTGGAGTTTATGTTGGAGTTTTGCAATCAAGAAAACAGTGGTGTTTAGGGTGAATTTTCTGGTTTTTGCTTTAAATTAGTGTGTTAATGGATTGATCATGGCACTGTGAGTTGTGGAGGATGTAGTTCAATTTTATTTTAAGCTTTGTGTGCCATTAGATAGTGGATTAGTTCAATTTCAAGTTCTAGTTGTAGATAGTTTGATTTCTTTTAGTCGCTGATCTAAACCAGTCAGCTTGAGAAAATGGAGGTTTAGTTCACATTCCCACTGTACATAACATACGGCCCCTTGGGAATTGTGACTAGACTCCATGCTTGTATATATGGTAGGGTTAGGAGGTCTTGACAGTCCTACAAGCACCATGGAAATCTTCTCCTAGGCGAGCCAAGAAGTGTCCGGCTAGGGAAGACAAGAAGTGCAGAGCACTTGATTTGCAGAGGTGTTCATTTCCCATCAAATCACTGTGTGGAGAGGGTAGGTATGAGCCTTGCCAAGGCATAGCATGGAGGAGGAAGATCCACCAATCCATTTGGTGAGAGAACAACTTGACAATTTGCTGTGAGGTCAGGAAATGGCTTAAAAAGGCCTATTTTGCTAAATTGAGGGTTAATCTTGTGTACGGACAATTGAGGGTTAAGACCTCTAAAATATTTGAGGGATAGACACAAGGACCAGGAACCCCAAAGAAATATTATGTGTTCCTTGGGAAACTTTGGAGAACCAACTTTTTTTATCGAAGAAGGAGGCCTAATTGGAATTCCTAGAACTAGAGGACTAAAACCCTAGATGAGGGTTTGGTGGAAGAGATGGGAAAATGAAGGTAGATGGACCATAAAGAACCATCAAGTGATCGTGTGAACCTATTTGAAACATCTCCACACCCCTGCAAATATGAAATCTACTATTGGGAGTAGGTTAGCCTTTAGGGTGGATTAAGGGCTAAGGGAAGAATTGCAAAGAAAGCACCAAGGTTGTCTTGGTTGGAAGAATATGTATTGGTAGTTGGGTTGGCAAGGAGAACCAGGGGAGCCTAGTCAAGAGGTAGGTCCTATAGGTTAAGGTGGAGAAGTGAGATACCCTAGGGGTCTTCCAAGTAAGACCTAGAGTAGGAATCATGGAGTGATTCCACCAACCCTCCCTATCAGATTGGTATCAGAGCAAGTTAAAGATTTGGGATAGAATCTTGTATATCAGACCTTGAATCCAGTGGTTCCACAACCATGGTGAAAAACATTGAGTTGGAAAAGAAGGTCGAAGATTAGGAGGAAGACAATAGGAGATTGAGGGAAAGACTATCTCAACTCGAGCAAGCATTGAGTAATGTGCAGACCAAGGCCGATGAGGTCAGTGATAGATTGGAAGGCAAGGTACCAAAGAGTGAAGAGGTTGTAGAGGAAGACAAGACCCCTGAACCTGACCCTGTTCTACAAGAAGAACCGTTCTTGAAGGCATTGAAAGCTTTGAGTGGAAAAGCACTTGAAGGCATACCACTGTTTAGTGGCAAATTGGAAGTTGATCTAGTCATGGATTGGATAGAAGGCATGAAAAAACATTTTGAGTGTGATGGATTCATTGAAGCACAAAAGGTGAAGGTGGCCAAATCAAGATTGAGAGGATCTACCTTGACATGGTGTAAATTCATTCAGACGGAGAGGGAAAAAGAAGGCAAGAAGCCTATTTCAACTTGGAAGGGTATGGTTGCCAAAGTGAGAGAAGCATACATACCAGATGATTATGAGATTTAGTTACATAAGAAGAGACAAAGCTTGAGACAAAGAGACCAAGATGTGAAAACCTACACTGAGGAGTTTCAAAAACTTTGTATGAGGTCTAATGTTTAAGAAGATGAAAGTCTCAAGGTGGCTAGGTATCTTAACGACTTGAAGTGGAACATTCAAGAGGAGATGACTCTTTTAAGTCCCAAGACAGTACACCAATGCTACCAATTGGCCATTAAGATTGAGGAAAGAAGCAAGAGGAAACAAGATCAGGCTTCTAAGAGTAGAGGCAAAGGAAGAGATCAAAGAGGACATAGAGGTGGCTACCAAGGTAGAGGGATTGAACAAAGAAACCAGGGAGAGTCCAAACTCATAGAGCATGGAAGTGAAACACCTTCTAGAGGAGGTTATGGAAGAGGTAGAGGATCTCAAGGAGGATCAAATAGAGGAAGAGGAGCAGGCAGAAGCAACTCATACTTTACTAGTATGAAATGTTGTAATTGTGGTCAAATAGGACATCCAGCTTATAGGTGCCCAAAGAAATCATCTTCATCAAGTACTGAGAAGAGAGTGGCATATGCTCAAGAGGACACCATGAGTACCAAATCACCCAAGGTTAACCACATTGAATCAGAAATGGGGGAGAACCTGATGTTTAGAAGAGTTTTGATCAGACAACCGGTCAAGGAAGAGCCAAAGCAAAGGAGAGCCTTATTCAGGGTAAGGTGCAAAATCCTTGGAAAGGTATGTAAGGTTATAGTGGACTCACGGTCTACTGATAACATAATCTTAGAAGAGGCAGTAAGGAAGTTGAAATTGGAGAGGGTACCCCACACTAACCCTTACAAAGTAACATGGTTGAACAAAGGGCAGATTGTTCTTTTCAATGAACAAACAATGGTGGAGTTCTCCATTGGAGGTTACAAAGATAATTTGTTATGTGATGTGTTACCCATGGATGCATGCCATCTTCTATTGGGCAGAGCATGGCAGTATGACAGAGGTGCCATATATGATGGAAAAGAGAACACCATTTCTTTCAAGAAGGATGGAAAGACATTTAAATTACAGTCACTGTCAGAGGAGGAAGAAGGACAGTCAAAGACCCCTAGTGTCTTGTTAAGCAGTGGTAAAGAGTTCCTTAACAACCTACATCAAGGAGGTGAAGGATATGTGGTTATGTTGCAACCCAAGGATGAAGACAAGACTAAGAAATCAGTCATACCCGGAGTAGTCCAAAAGTTGTTAGAACAGTTCAAGGACATAGTTTGTGATGGTACACCTACAACCTTACCTCCAAAGAGAGCCATTAGCCATCAGATTGACTTCATACCAAGAGCTTCATTTCCAAACAAATCAGCTTATAAGCTTACACCGGATCAGAATCTAGAGGTAGCTAGACAAGTGCAGGAGTTGTTAGATCAAGGATTGATTAGGAAGAGCATCAGCCCATGTGCAGTACCAGTGGTCTTGGCAACCAAAAAAGGAGGCAAGTGGAGGTTATGCACTGATTCAAGAGCTATAAATAGAATCACAATCAGGTATAGGTTCCCTATTCCTAGGATTGAGGACTTGATGGATTGTCTTGGAGGAGCTCAGTACTTCACCAAGTTGGATCTCAAGAGTGGATATCATCAGATTAGAATAAAGGATGGAGATGAGTGGAAGACAACATTTAAGACAACTGATAGGTTGTATGAGTGGAGAGTTATGCCATTTGGCCTCTCGAATGCCCCTAGCACATTCATGAGGCTCATGAATGAAGTGCTCAAAGACTTTACAGGGATATTTGTGGTGGTATATCTTGATGCTATACTCATCTTTAGCAAGACAACAGAAGAACATCTAAAGCATGTGGAGTTTGTTCTTAGAAGATTGCAAGAAGAGAAATTAGCCATCAACTTAGAGAAATATGAGTTCTTCAAACAGGAGCTTGTGTATTTGGGGTTTGTAGTGTCACAAGGATCATTGAAGATGGATCCAAGCAAGGTGGAAGCTATCCTAAATTTCCCTACACCAACCACAAGGACAGAGGTAAGAATTTTTCATGGATTGGCTCAATTTTATAGGAAATTCATAAGGAACTTTAGTGGCATATGTGCACCAGCCCTTGACACAATCAAAGGTGGCTTAAAGACTAAGTTCAAGTGGACTCAAGAAGCTGAGAAGGGTTTTGAGAAGTTGAAACAAGAAGTGGCAACTCAACCTATTCTTTTATTACCTAGCTTTGATAAGTTGTTTACTGTGGAATGTGATGCCAGTGGAGTTGCAGTAGGAGGAGTGCTAAGTCAAGAAGGCAAATCTATAGCTTTCTTTAGTGAAAAGCTCAACAAAGCTAAGAAGAAGTATTCTACCTATGACCTAGAACTTTATGCTTTAGTAAAGTCACTTAGGAAGTGGAGGCATTATCTTCTACCCAAAGAGTTTGTAGTCTTTACTGACAATCAGGCACTGAGCTATATCAACACTCAAGAGAAGTTGAGCAATAGACATTTGAAATGGATGGAATACATCCAAGCTTTTACTTTCACCATCAAGCACAAGAAGGGATAGTTGAATAAGGTGGCAGATGCACTAAGCAGGAGGTTGCTGACAGTGCAAGAGATACAGATCAAGAGCATTGGGATAGAGAGTTTCAAGGATCTCTATGGGGAAGATGAAGACTTCTCGGAGGCCTACAAGGTATGTTCTGACTTTGAGAATCACTTTCATAGTCAATACTCAAAGTATACATTGCAAAGTGGATTTTTATTCAAGGGGAATCGGTTATGTGTTCCCAAAGGATCAATGAGAGAGAATCTCATCTAGGAGAAGCACAATGGTAGTCTTAGTGGACATTTTTGCATCAACAAGACAATGGAACTAGTGCAGAGGTTCTACTATTGGCCTAAGCTGTCAAGGGATGTCAGGAGGTATGTGGAGCAATGTGTAGTATGTATGAAAGCCAAGGGAGGAGCTAGTAATGCAAGATTATATCAACCCCTACCCATTCCTAACAGACCATGGGAGTGTATTAGCATGGACTTTTTGGTAGGACTCCCTAAGACTAAGACAGGGTTTGATAGTGTCTATGTGGTGGTAGATAGATTCAGTAAGATGAGTCACTTTATCCCTTGCAAGACCACCCATGATGCTAGCTATATTGCTCAAATTTTCTTCAAAGAAATTGTAAGGATCCATGGTTTGCCTTTGAGCATTGTTTCAGACAGGGATGTGAAGTTCATGAGCCATTTTTGGAAGACTCTATGGAGCAGATTAGGTACCAACCTGTCTTTTGGATCAGCTTACCATCCTTAGACCGATGGGCAAACAGAGGTGGTTAATAGGGTGTTAGGTAACCTTCTAAGATTCCTAACCAAGGAGTATGGACAAACATGGGACTTGGTTATATCTCAGGCTGAATATGCATACAATGACAGTGTGAACCGGACCATAGGGAAGAGTCCTTTTGAAATAGTGTATGGAATGCACCCAAGAGGTGTGTATGCTCAGGGATCTAGGAGCTATGGAGCATAGAAGTGGACATGCAGAGGATTTATCTCAAATCATGAAGGAGATTCAAGAGCAGGTGAAGAAGACAGTCACCGAGGCTACTCAAAAGTTGAAAGGTAAGGTGGATATCTCTAGGAAGGCTCTACAATTTGCAGTAGGAGACTATGTCATGGTCCACCTCAACAAATCCATATTGCAGAAGGGAACATCAACTAAGTTGCAAATGAAAGTGGTACCATGTAAGGTATTAGCTAAGTATGGGAAGAATGCCTACAAGGTGGAGCTACCTGCAGATTTGGGCATCTCACCAGTATTTAATGTGGCTGATCTGATCAGATATAAGGGAATAGTCACTTATATGGATCAAAATAGCAGGTATATCTTCAAGGATGTGAGTAACATAGCCTTACCTACTCAAGACAAGCTACAAGCAGAGAGGATCTTAGAGTCAAGGGTGAAGAAGTCTACCCGGTCTAAGGAATACATGGAACACCTCATCAAATGGAAGGACAAACTTGAATCTGAGGCTACATGGGTGGATGAAGCTCAGTTCAAGAAGCATGGCCTTGATTTAACATTGATCCCTCCCCATATTCCTTAGTGTTTGTGCAGAGGGGGAGAATGGTGCAGGAGCACTCATAAGATACCCTAGGTAGCCTAGAAGGTCATGACTTGGCAATTTGTTTAGGCCAAACTTAGCAATCTCTTCCTATTTCTTTGAGTTTGTGCCTTAGTGGCATTTGAGATCATGTATTGTGTTAGTAAAGGTCATGTTGACCATTTGATAGGTTGAGGTTTGGCTACAAGTATGGCTTAAGACCTTTGTAGACCTTTCTAGGTGTTAGATTTTCTAATTTTTTCAAATAAGGCTTAATGGAATCCACAAACGGCCATGGAGTAGTTAAGACTGAGCTTAACTGAATTAGGGACATATAAATGGTGTGCCTCGACCTGAAAACAAGAATAGAAGCATTGGAGTTTGTGTTGGAGTTTTGCAATCAAGAAAACAGTGGTGTTTAGGGTGAATTTTCTGGTTTTTGCTTTAAATTAGTGTGTTAATGGATTGATCATGGCACTGTGAGTTGTGGAGGATGTAGTTAAATTTTATTTTAAGCTTTGTGTGCCATTATATAGTGGATTAGTTCAATTTCAAGTTCTAGTTGTAGATAGTTTGATTTCTTTTAGTTGCAGATCTGAACCAGTCAGCTTGAGAAAATGGAGGTTTAGTTCACATTCCCACTGTACATAACGTATGGCCCCTTGGGAATTGTGACTAGACTCCATGCTTTTATATATGGTAGGGTTAGGAGGTCTTGACAGTCCTGCAAGCACCATGGAAATCTTCTCCTAGGCAAGCTAAGAAGTGTTCAGCTAGGGAAGACAAGAAGTGCAGAGCACTTGATTTGCAGGGGTGTTCATTTCCTGTCAAATCATGATGTGGAGAGGGTAGGTATGAGCCTTTACAAGGCATAGCATGGAGGAGGAAGCTCCACCAATCCATTTGGTGAGAGAACAACTTGACAGTCTGCTGTGACGTTAGGAAATGGCTTAAAAAGGCCTATTTTGCTAAATTGAGGGTTAATCTTGTGTACGGACAATTGAGGGTTAAGACCTCTAAAATATCTGAGGGATAGACACAAGGACCAGGAACCCCAAAGAAATATTATGTGTTCCTTGGGAAACTTTGCAGAACCAACTTGTTTTATCGAAGAAGGAGGCCTAATTGGAATTCCTAGAACTAGAGGACTAAAACACTAGATGAGGGTTTGGTGGAAGTGATGGGCAAATGAAGGTAGATGGACCCTCAAGAACCATCAAGTGATGGTGTGAACCTATTTGAAACATATCCACACCCCTACAAAGATGAAATCTAGTATTGTGAGTAGGTTAGCCTTAGGGTGGATTAAGGGCTAAGGGAAGAATTGCAAAGAAAGCACCAAGGTTGTCTTGGTTGGAAGAATATGTATTGGTAGTTGGGTTGGCAAGGAGAACCAGGGGAGTCTAGTCAAGAGGTAGGTCCTATAGGTTAAGGTGGGGAAGTGAGACACCCTATGGGTCTTCCAAGTAAGACCTAGAGTAGGAATCATGGAGTGATTCCACCAACCCTCCCTATCAATAACACTCACAATTAGAACTAGAAGATCTTTTCCTAAGTTTTCATGAAGCACTAGAGTAAATTAAGGATGATTAATTTACTCCAACACTAAAGATCGTCATCTCTCCATAAAATAGAGTTAAGCATTTCGTGTATGACTAGTAGAAAAATTGATAGAGATTTGCTAGAAAATGTGTATAGACATTCTTACATCATTTCTCAAATTAAAGCTGTAAAACTGAAATGATCGTCAACCTTCACATCCTTAAGAGTACAGTTTTCAAATCTTATCCTTCCAAGGATACAATTATCCATTTTGGATTGTAACACCAAACTTTGACTTGTCCAAGTGGCAATCTAAGACCATGTGAGAAAAATTCTATTGCAGATATGTTGGATGAAACATTTATGCCATATGAAATCTGTAATAAGTCTCATGAAAGCTAACTTGGGTTTGGAAGGCTGAGGATAGAAACAAATCTTCTAAGTGATCAATAAATTTTTTCCTAAATAACATTATGTATTTCAACAATTCTATTGGGAATAGTTGAGTAGAATCACCTAGGAAATATTAACATAGAAACATTCTATGAAAATGTTTCTTAACTACAAAATAAATTGACCTTAAGGTATCAAGAAATAGGACTCGGACTACAGTCCTTTTCCATCAACTCTTTGCTAGTATTCAACATGGAATTGGTTATGTGTTAAAAAGGCAGCAAAAAATAGGCAGGGAACAAGCCTACATAAGATATTGACCAACACTATAGTAGGTTGATGCATTTAAAGTATAAGCATGATAATTAGTGTGAATGGAAGTGGTCTTTTGTGAGAAAAACCTCCAAAAAGATACTTGAAGAGTTGAAGGGTAGATAACAGTTTATTCCTATTAGATTTAACAAAGTTGTTTTTAATGCATCTCAAGAGGCAACCATAACTCCTCCAAGTTAGCCAACAACATATCACAAAACTATTACATGGTCAAAGTAATTTTGGGTTGCTTATGTATAAACTTTCATTCACTATACTATCATTTATAATCATGGGAGAGGAGCCAAAAGGGAAAATGAACATAGGATAGTGGTTGGTACGTGGGAAAAATCTTGAGTTTCCTCTAATAGAGTGAGCAAAATAATTGAATTTCTTAATAGTAGTTACAAGAGAGAGTAAAAACTCAAAACATGGGGCTTTATGGTCAAACTAAAAATGAGATGTGGATGGAGAAACTAGGAGGGTGGGATGAATTAAGTTGGAAAACAAAAAGCATTAATGCTAAATAAGCAAGAACAACATGAGGAAGTTGGTGAGAAACCTCAAAGCTTACAATATGTGAAACATAAGACATACTAACCAAATCATAATCTACAAAAAAACATGAAAGAACATTTTCCCAACTAATCAAATGCCTTTCCCAAGTCACAAAGAGGATTTTTGTGGTCCATAAGCTACCAACAATACTCCTTATGTTAGTCCCCAACTCATGGATTTTAAGTCCCATACCACCATGAGAGCATTGTGACCAAACACATAAGTTGTTCAAATGAACAAGGAAAGCAAAATAGAGAGTAAAGACACCATAAAAATTATAGATACCTGAAGAAACCCTTGTGGGGTAAAAAAAATCAAGCTATAATGTGGCTAAAAATTCACTTAGAAGCAATCCAATGGCTACAATAGTGATTATACGGCCTCTAGGTCGATTATAAAGGTCGCAAACACTAAGAAACTCTTCAAAGATCACTCTTAACTGTCTCGATAATGCATGAAGTTTCCTACATAAAAAAATCAACTATAGCTTTGAAAGATCACTTGCAAGACTCCCTCTTACTTTACTAAAATTCATATATACTTGTATAGAAATATACATCATCTAGGAGCCAAAACGACTCACTATGCAGAAGAGGATGTTGAAAAATGTGAGCTCTAGAATGTCATTAGACATGTGTGACTATGTATTACCTTTTCATTTATTTTTCCAAGGGGAAATCATGCATTCACCATAGTAGATTATAAATTCAACACAACAATTACACTTTTGCCACCTGTGTAAACTGGCAATTTTGCTAAAATGGATAGAATATTGTGTTTCTTTGTGACTTTAAATCAATTGAGGCCTACACAAGGATGTTTCGTTTGTCCATGAATAGTCTCCAACATCAAAGAAATAGTCCATTGTCCCAAAACATCTCAATGAGCACCAAATTCCCATTTTTAAATCACACCTTCCCAATTAGGGAGCTTTTGGACAAGACTCGATGAATGAGGGTGAGCCCCTCAATTGATGGATTAGTTACCACCTTGCCTTGCATCACAATAAAAACACAAACCAAAATTTGGTACACCTCTATCCCTAATCGTTTGTGTGATGAGAAAGTATATTTCTTGAAGTTGGAGAAACTTGCTCAATAGTTCTCTTTGAAGGGAAGCATCCTCCCATGAAGACTTGAGACCTTCTCGGGATGTTCTCTACCCTAAAAAGCATGCAACATGAAGAATTCACCATCCTTAATTATCTAGTGTTTGTCACTCTCCTATACAAGACTGCCTTGCGGTCATAAATCACAATATTGTGTCTCACTTTTTGGCCAAGATGAACATTTATATCAACATTTTTAATCGAATCTTCACCTTCTGAAACCTATAACAACTATACTATTAATAATTTAAAGATGATGTGAACTAGTAATTTGTGGGAATTTGTGTGTAGATTCTAAATATATATTTTTTTGAAATAAATCATGAATATTTCAACATCTCCTTTAATAACTAGTTGTAAACAGTAAACAACATTTTCAAAATGTAACGTTTATGTCATCAAATATAAAAAAATTTCTAGAAAGGATAAAATTCTAATTTTTAAAATATAGATTCTTAACATCAATATCTAGGGCAAGGATATTTTTTCATAATTTTTTGTTACATATTTTTTTAATTAATTTTTGAAGTCACTGTAACTATTATTTGGACATGTGTATGTCGTCAAACATGACTTGTGTATATATCAAAATCCTTTTTTTTTGGTGAAACAAGGACATCAATACCTAGGGCAAAGGTATTAAAAAAAAAATGGTTTACTATTTTTCCACCTTTGTAGAACAAAAAACTTAATGTTTGGTGAAAAACCTATGTTCAGTAAAAATTGAAAATTAAATACACGATAAAGTGAAAACATATCAAAACTATAAATGTTGGAAAGATCATTGTGAGGGCTACAATCTTGCAAAACATAATTTTTAAATAACTTTATTTAATCATTCAAAAGGTAAAGAAAAAATGTTTTTTTCTAGCATTTTGATAGTTGTGAAGTAGACTCCATTGTGGGTATGATTTAATACTAAGGGGGTTCTATCCAAGTGAATTTGATCTAAGGGGATCTTATCTAACCCTCTTCAATTAAAACCATTTAGATGAAACCTCTCAATGCTTAATCATTAGTTTTTTCTAAAAATAAGTGATTTCAAGCAAAAATTTGGATGTCCCAAAAGTGAAACACACTATTGTGGCAACACCCATCTTTTAGGCTGCACACTTTCATCCATTCCTCTTCTTAAATTATCTTCTCATATCTCTTACTACTCAACACACACTAAACTTGGTGTATATATATGATATTTCTTTATATTCCTCACACACCATCTTCTCCTCAATTCACAATTATCTTTTATATCTTCATAACCTAGTGAAAGGATGAATCACTTGTAAGAGAGATAACCCTTATGAAAGTCACGCCTTTTCACTATCCACTCTTTATCTTAATCAATGCCTTCTAAAATTTTGTTTATTATCTTCAACAAACATTTAAACTATGTTCCCGCCTTTGTGCTCTTTCATAGGGTTTCTCCCTTTAAGAGGGATGATCGTTTCCTTTTATAAAAAAAATTATTACCTTCTAATACATTTTTTTTGCCCTTTAAGGTTAATTAATCTTAGCTTCTTTATTCTTTAATATCAATTGCTATTTTTCTATTTGAAAGATAATCGTTGCTTTTTCTCTTTAAAGATCATTGTTGCCTTGTAATAATCATGATCACTTGCTTTATATTCTTTATTGTTGTCTTTGTAAATCTTCATTGGTGTTATTTTAGACTTTAATCACTTCTATTCATATCATTGACCGTGATCATATATCATTTCACTCTTGAGAAATTTCATATAAACATATTTGTATACCTTTAAACTAATAATAAACTCTGGTCGACCAAGCATAGTTTATTTTTAAATCACTTCCAGGGAAATCGACCAATAAGATATATATGATTATTATGGCACTTAAAACCACCTTAAGGAGATTGTCATCAATGCCATGTTGCCTTGACCATTCATGAGTCTTGTCCTAGCCTTATCTAAGTTATCTTCATTCAAAATAGATATCTCCTTTGAATCCTTAATAGTGTGCATAGTTTTTTATTACTTGTGTCAATGCATGAGCTCATTATTTTTCCCATGTATGTCTTTAGATTAGTCTCTTGATTTTCTTTAGCGATAAGTGGTCTTTGGCCTTTATAGATCACACGCCTTTGACACAATCTCACCTATCCATCTTTCCAATGAACTCGCCTATATGCATTTGACATTAATGACGACATCCAACTATCTCATTTATTTGCTTTGACATCAATGACAATATTTGCAACAACCTCGAAGAACGAATTCCTCCTTGACATCAATGACGATATTTGCAAAATTATCTTCATTCATAGAGGTCATAGAGTTCATTTTAGTTTTACCCTTCTCACCATTTTTGTGAGGGATATTTTCGAGATGTAGTTTCCACCATGAAGAATCCACATGACCATCCTTTCCACAATGACCACAATGTGCAGATTTCTTTTCAGAGCTAGTGCAATTCACCTTTTTATTGACCTTAAATTGATTAGATATGGGAGAGGAAGTATTACCATCTATCTCTAGATAATGAGTGTGAGAATACTTCATCTATGACAAAATTTTTAGAAAACAATAAAGGATATGGACATGATTATGAAGACCTCTTATATACTTTGTTAGTACTTATAATATATCTTTACCCATTTGTATATCCTTCCTACATATTTCACTAGTATATAATTGCACACTTTGGCCTTTTTTTTGCATAATATATTGTCATTCCATCCTCTTTTCTTTCTTATTTACATAGAATTGTTTCCTAATTGATTACTTAAAATACTCCAAATAATTTATATAATGCTTTTTCATGGCCATTAAAAACAATAGACTACCAAATCAAGTCAAACATGTTTTTCCAACCTTAGTCTAGCAAATAGAATCTTTTGATCCAAGGTGAGAGTGTGCAACTCAAATAATCCTCAATTTGAGTGATCCAGTTGTCAAGTTTCTCCAAATCCATGTCCCATTTGAATGGTTGTACCTCAATCTTGCCTTTAAATAAGAGTCTTATTGGAAAACTCTTCCCACTCTCTATAGACTTCCCTTCATTAAATCCTTGTCTTAAACCAACTTTTCCATAAGTGCCTCCATCAATCTATTCATAGCCACCATGGGTTAAGATGGAATTTCTATGTCAACCACCATTTTAGAGAACCTTGTTTTAGCTTACTCATACTCTTCATCATTTGACATGCTTCTAACTCTTTTCTTCACTTGCAAGATACAATGTCTCTTTTCAAAGGTAGTATATTCTTTCTACCCAACCTAGTTGTGGAAATGAACCTGCAAGCATTCACAACAAGCCACTCCCAAAGGAATGAACTCGTTATAATACTGTTTGAAGTATAAACTACCAAGGATAGACCTTAAGTTAGTCACCAAGTCATAAATTTTAAGTTTTATAGCACTACGAGAGCACTCTGACCAAACATGTGAGATATTCAAATGAATGAAAGAAAAATCAAGAGTAAAGACACCATAAAAGACCAAATATACCTTACAAAAACCCATGTGGGGTAACAAATTCAAATAGAATTTTCTAAAATTCCACCTAGAAGTAATCCATGTAGTTCGTAAATAATCCTAATGAGTCTCATTATAATCAACAAAGTAAATAATCATAATTATTTTTTTGTAATTGACAAAGTTAGTTCCCAACCGTTGATAGTTGTTAATGGTTGGTAGTCCTCAACCACAGTTGGCCAACTTATATAATTCTCATTGTACACATGATTAGGGACCACATGTATGGATTCCTGGAACATTTGTAAAAGCATTTTGAATAAATCTAATCACATACCTTTCTTAATTATTGTTTTGTAATATACTTGTATCTACTTTATTGTTTTTTCTATCATAATCAATCAAGTAGAGTTAGCAAAAAACACTCCAATGACTACAATAGTGACTCTATAATCTCTTGTTTGATTACAGAGTTGATGTATACTGATAAACTCTCAAAATATCAATCCAACTCTCTAAAAAAATACACTGCCTTGTCTTAGCAACTCACAATAGTTATAAAATGATTAAGTTTCCGACACAAAAACCTCAACTACAACTCCCAAAGATTACCTAAAAGATTCCCCTCTTACTTTTTTCACATTCGTATGTGTTTATTTAGTAATATATATCATTTTGAAGCCAAAACTTAAAGGTTTCACCCCAAATTTCACACCCAATTTTTTTTTTGACTTTCAACAGTCAATCATCTCAAATGTTTTGATAAATAATTATAAGTTTCCAAAAATGTATGCCTTGTGTTGGTTTCCAGTTTTTCCTAATTTTTATTGGAAATTAATGCTCACAAACATTTTTCAAAGTTTAGATTTAAAATAACTTCTTTCAGTGCATAGAAGAAACATATATATCGGGGAACATACTCTATAAAAATTTTGATCATCAATAATACACAAATTCAACAATATTGAATAGTTTTTTGGTATTTTTGGTAAATTATAATCATATGCAAACTTCATAAATTTTGAAACAAATCTATTGACTCTAGCTTGACCGCAATACATTCCTTACACAACTTCGACTCCTTTATTTTCTCCTGTACGGTTGGCTCAGGCATATGAGGACTTAATAAGGCATTCCCAAAAATGATACAATGGCTTTCCAAAATAATGATCAATTTTTTAAGCTTATAGTATGTATGTTTTTGTCTTTTATTGGCATCACTTCCTTCCAAACTCCAAATACTCCTATTCAATTTACCCCAAACTCTCGTGGACTTTCAAATATGCATGAATAAATTCACAAGACTTCCCTTTTAGACCATTAAAACCCAACCAAACATGAATTATATTCACTCGCCACTCCTAGATGAAGTATTATATTCACTCGCCACTCCTAGATGAAGTATCACATTTGTCATGGCATACGACAATAGTTAATTAATTCAAGGTGACACCAATAGTGAGTTTTAATAATTGAAAACATACACCTAGGCTAGTGATTAATGATAGTGCAACACCCACAGTAAATATCAATCCCTTTCTAAAAAATGAATAAATGTACCATGTATAGCCAGTAATATTTCAATGGTACGACTGTTGCTAGTGTACAACTCAATAAATAAAATAATATTCTTTGTTTCATACAATTTTCAATGCATAAACCTTGTTGCCCAGTTAGTTAATAGCCAGTGAAAATAAACCTAGAACCATATTTGCTCACTAGCAAAATTTACTAGTATAAATGTGGGTGGAAAACTCAACACCTGTATGAATCCCAAAAGGTACAACTAGCTTAGCTAATTTAATCTTAATAAATAGATCTACTCTTTAAGCATAGAACTGATTGACCATCAAAACCAATGTCAATGAATCACTACCCACAACCAGTATCTGCTCCTATCTTCAAATGCAAACTCAAACATGTGTGAACAATCAAGATATGTACAACCTATTGAAGTACAACCCCAACAAGAATTTCATCTATTCTCAAATTCTATTTGGATATGGGTAAAAGGCATCCTCCAATTTTAAAGTATCAATTTAAGTAATACCCAAAGTCATTGATGACCGATGTTTTCCTCAATCACAAAAATATGGCAATTCCTAGCAACACTAAGCATATACAGTCATCATTGGAAATTATTGAACTTCTAGGAATTCTCAATTCAACACCTAGGAAGCATCTTTCAACATTGAAGGTGTTATTCTTAATGGAGGTTTTCGTCTCCAATAAGTTCTAAATCACAAACTGCAAAAACTCCTTCCTTGTAAAAACTCGAGCATAAACCCAAAAATGAAAACTCCCTTGCTTTTTCCTTCTTTTCAAATGTAACTGATCACCTTTTCTTGAAAATATCCTTTTTCCTTATTCTTTTGATTTAAAATTTCATATTCACTTTAAACACACCAAAAATATACTTTATTAACTCCTTTTTAAAAACTCACCTTATAACTTCATTTTGAAACAATTAATTTAACACTGAAATAAATAATAATTTTAGCTTAGGAACTTTAAAGTCAAATTAATTAAAACATTTACTGTCGTATTTTGAGAGGGGACATTATGAAAATGATAATCATGCAAAAGAGGAAGATGAAAAATAAGAGATTTAGAATACCATTAGTCTTGTGCAACTGCATATGATATGTGTCACTTTCACCATAGGGTGATCACATGTTTGCAACAAATTCATCTTGGTAGATTACAAATTCATTGTAGCAACAATAGATTTTCTACCTTTGTAAACCAACAATTACAACAAAATAGGCAAAAAACTATGATTCTTCATGTCTTCCCATCAATACCTTCGATAAAGGGCTAAGGCTATGCAATAAATATTGTAGCCGAATTTCCAACCTAAATTCAAGTTCTAATGATGTGTGTATCATTCAGAATTAATTTTTAAGTAATAGAGAATATTCTTTATTGGCTATTAAATTGAGTTTTATGATGATATCACATTCGCCAAATTTCAATACGGTACACCCAAGTTATGGCTTGTACTGTTGTAATTGTCACCCTTGACAATTTCACTCTGTGTTTTGGCCCCCCTAAATTATTAAGCCTAATTGGCCTTCTATTTTCCTAAATTATGCATTACGGGGCTTATTTTTGCTGATTTCCAAGAAATCTCAAGCATTGAACATATGCATCTAATTAAGATTTTTCTCCCGACACTTAATGTCCTAGAAAATAGGGCCAAGACCCATATACCCTTGGGCATATGGGTCCCCCTACTTTGTTGGGAGCCAATTTTTAGTATGTTGGTGTTGACATTTGAACATTCAATATTCAAATTGCAATTGTCAGCTTTTGAAATTTAATTTATGAGAAAATGAATAAATTCCTATCAATACCTAGCTATTGCATCATTTGAAATCTAACAAGAATTATCAAGCATCAAGGAGAACTTGTGATCAAAGACTATTTTTAAGAGCAACATTTTCAGTGATTATTGCAACAATTCAAGATCCAACATCATGTCAAATTCTATGTGATTTTGTGTGTTCATTATTTTGTGAAGGCTAACCCTTTTGTAGGTCTCCAAAGCATTCAAGAATTTAAGCAATAGGTCTCCAAAGCATTCAAGAATTTAAGCAAGCAAGATTCAATACCTTGAGGTGATTTGTATGACTTCAATCCTTCAAGGAAGCCATTGAAGGGTGGTGAGTTGTAGCACTTTCTGATTTCATCATTCCTTCCTTTCATTTATCCATTTATCATTGACATTGCCATTGTGGAAGTGGAAACACTCACACGTGGTTTGATTGGGGAAAGCCCCTGAATGGCCCAACATTTTCTCTCTCTTTGAATGTGTAGGTTTTAGGTTTGAAGAGGATTGAAGGAATATTGAAGAAAAAAATTTCATTGTTACATTCAAAGCTCTATTATTTTGTCAAGCTACAAAAACTCACCTACAAAATTATCTGACAACATTCTAAAAACTTTACAAGTGGAAATGGGAGTCTCAGATCTACCATCATTAGACAACAAAAGTACAGAAAGACACCCCTACAAAGATCCATATGCCCCTAGGCATCCATGTCCTTATATGCATAGTGAAATCAACTTTTCAGGACAAGTACTCAGTCTTTTTCACTTCCCAGATCTACCTACAAACTATTGTTTCAGTCTGTACATTGTAAAACTATTGCAATTTTCATATTAGGGTACATAGTTCAATTAGGTTAATTAAGGAAAATTATTTTCAATCCATTTTCAAGGCTCAAAAGGATTATATCTAGGTTTGATTGACTCACCTTCATGGTTGAAAGTCAAACTAAGCACCTTGTTAATTTGCATCCTAATGCAACCCTGGAAAAAGGTCCTAATTGAATCCTAGGTTTTGCACATAAATATAGGATCCCCTTTTTCTATATTACATTTTGGTGAACCTAACATTTGGAAATTTCACCCTAAATCTAGGTTTTGCATTGTGTTGTTTTGCATCTCTAATTTAGGGTTTCATTTTTGCATCATAAAAGATATAAAATTTCAAAAAATTATATCTCATATTGTATCATAGGTTGCAATAGGGTTATTTTTAGTCATTTAGATCAGATTTTACATTCAAAATTGCATTCATAATTATCACTTTTTGTTTAAACATTGTTACACATTTGCATTCAAGTCACCTTATTTTAAATTCAACAAATTCTAGAAACTTTTTTACTTGCAGACTTGTTTGCACATAGAAATAGAGCCTTTAGACAATCTATAAACATTCAAATTTTTAGTTTTCAAAACCCCTTTTAAGGACTTAGACACCCTTGGGTGCCTCTATCCTTGAACACTTACACTAGCCAACTTTTTCACACATTTTTGTCTTTGTTTGCTTAGTTTGTTTGTCCTTACAAATAATTGAATTGGAATTCATAATTGCATTTATTTAGGCATCTTGCATTTAGTTCATAAAAGTGAAAGAAAGTGTATTGTTTAGTTTCAAATTTGCATCAAAAATCATTATTTTTA
The DNA here is from genome assembly GCA_007115665.2 of Sequoiadendron giganteum. Classification (NCBI taxonomy): domain Eukaryota; kingdom Viridiplantae; phylum Streptophyta; class Pinopsida; order Cupressales; family Cupressaceae; genus Sequoiadendron; species Sequoiadendron giganteum. Next base: position 508,302,958 of record CM021103.1, read on the forward strand.
CATTTGCGCATCTTAGAATCAGTCAATTATTGCACTTTAGATCTAAATTTTGCATCTAATTGGCTTAAATTAAGCAAATTATTGAAAATTACTCACTGTTCAAGCTATTTGCAAGTAGACCTAAAATCCTTAAGCAGTGTCATACACAATTAGAATTTAAATTTTTGAAAAGCTTACCTAGGACTCAAACACCCTTGGGTACCTCTGTCCTATTGTTGACTGAACCAATTTTTACATAGATCTTTTGTCTGCTTTTTCTATTTGAATCTTGTTTCTAGCTATCTTGTTGTGTTTGTTTGTAAGTTTAGTGTTCATCTTGGGTACACTTAGTGTTTTGAAATGCGCATGAGCTTTACAACCTGGTGTCTTATTGTCAATACTTCAACGAGATGTAGTTCAAGACTTATGACATCCCACATTGTTTCTACATCCATCGCGGATCTTGAGTCTTCTAACTCTCTCATGCATGGTATTCTCAATACTCAACCCATTTTGGACTCTATTCCTCATGTTATAATACCAATGATAGCTTTACCATCATTCATGTTTACAGATATCGAGACTATTATTGCTTATGTTCCCAAAGACAAACTAAAACAATTGGACAAAGATTTAGAAAACTTCAAGACTATGTGAGTACTAAATATCTACTTGGCACAATAGTCCCTATAATAGATAACATGAGGAAATTTATTAGTGATGCTCAAGGATTAGATGTTTTGCGTAGCCTAGCCCATATAGTTGATTCTAATTTATCTCAATGGCTAGTTGTGCTTAAGCTTTTGGACACACTAAAATTCAAGGAGGAAGTCAAGTCTCCCTCCCTACAACTATAGCCTTTATTCCCACATACACAAACCTAATCGTCACTTCAAGAATATGTAACCAAGCATTAACATAACTCCAACATCAGGTATTTCCACTATGAATCCTTATAGTTTCGTGTCCTCACATGTCACACCTCCAAATCCATCACCTCTTAAAAGCATTCAACATAGTAGTCCACCGAGCACATACACACTTTCACCTTATTCTCCACATTCCCAAAACATGTCAAACATTGATTCAGTTATAAACCAACTTTTGTAAAATATGACATCACTTCAACAATAAATCTCAACATTGAACCAAAATTGAAATGGACAACCATTGCAATATATCAAATGAAGCCTGTTGTCACTTGAAATCTTTAAAACACCCATGCCATAAACATAGAGATACCTCGATGTGAGAAGTATAATGGTAAAGGAGACTGTTGTGCAGTTTTGCACACACACCCCACTGAAAGTAGGGACCCTCTTTTGCTTGGCGTTTTGGCTCTTTTTTGTGGCCTTGCCCTTTTTTGAGCTTGTCTTTGAAAATCTTGAGTTTTTGTTTTTTGGGTGCTTTGGTCCTCGATTTGTGCTACTTTGCAATGTTCCTTGATGCGTATCTTGCTTGTAAAGTTCTCCTATTGAGCTAAACACTTTGAAACTCTAAGTCTTTTAGACAATTTTGAGTTTTTCCCTATTTTTGGGAATTTTCCTTTTAGGCGGATTTCCCCGGCTGCTTGGAAAACCTGGCGGGGTTGGTTTTGCATTGTCTTCAAGGATTTTGATGCTTCAAGGATTTCTGTCTTGCTCGGTTTTTTTCGAATTTTCCTTCATTCCTTCGTTTCCCCGGTTTGCATCTCTGGGGTTGTTTACCTCGATACTGCGAGGGCTTTGCGTCTGGGCTATGGTTGAGTGGTGGTACCACCTTACCGCGGGGGGCTTTCATTCTTGGGATGGTGGTCTGGCCTTACTACGTGAGTCTTTAGTTGGTGGTGCGTTTGCACGGGGTTGGTCCGTCTGGCGCGGTAGCATGGTTTACCTCGATACAGCGGGTGTCTCCAAGGCCGGTCGCAATTGTGCAGTTCACCACCATACTGTGGGGGCTTTGTGCTTGGCTTACGGTGTTGCAGTTTACCGTGTTACCTTGGTGGTCGAATGCTTGGCTCACGATAGCGCAATTTTGGTCGCTTTGGAGGTGTTGGAAGGTTAGATTGTCGATCAATGACGTTTGAACTATGTTGACTTCGTAGGAGTCCGTTGCCTTGGGAAAATCTCGATAGTTCATCCTTGCTTCATTTTCCTGTGATGTGCTAAGTATTGCCAGTTTAGGTGATTTCCGTCCCTGTCGTATTTTTCTGAAAGTCTACTATTTGTCAAAGACTGAGAGGATTCATGGCCTAATTGTTAATGGTTCTACATTGCATGATGGATTTTGATAATTTAATGATATGTGCAGACATTTTTGGAGTTTTGACTGATGAGTGATTGGCCTTTTGGTGATTTATGTGCTTCCCTCACTAAAATCTGCCTGGCCTGGAATTCCTCAAAATTCCTTCCCGACTTGAATTCCGCAGAGGGGTGAAAATCCCGAACTTTGACAGGGCTGCTTTAATGAAGTTATAATAGATTTTGGTGGTTGTTTTGGATCTCTCTGATGATTAGCATGTTGTTTATGATTGATTAACACAAATTTTGATGCTATAATGAATGCTAATGGTGGCCATTTTGAATGTAGGTTGGATCAAGCAGGTTGTTGTTGTTGAGGCCAAGGGAAGTGGGTGTACTTTGAAGATGTTGTGGGATTTGCGGGATTGCAGCCAAGTACATTTTGCGACTATGGGAAGGTGAAACTCGCTCGTACATGGTTGGATCAACACGCTCGAGGGTCGTTCGTCTGAGTTGGGCGTGACATGGAGGGTTTGAACTAGTTTGATTTGATCAAAGTCATTGGAGAGGCCCAACTCGACTGATTGGTCGGTGACTCGTATTCACACTCATGACGTGCGTGTTACCTTTTTCTACTTCGTGCCGGTGGGACATTAATGGCGAAGGGACCTACGGGGTTTGATTGATTTGAATAAGGATTTGTGGAGATCCTAGGCCAATCTGAAGGGGCACCTCATGCATACATTGTAGGATGGTGATTTATTGTGGGTTGTCTGGGCTGATTTGGTTGGTGGCCGACCTTCTCTGTAACCCTAGCTTGGGCTAGATGGGAAGGATTTCTATAAGTATGGAATTTCGCCTCATTTGTAAGGGTTAGAAAAAAGTTGGTTGGTTAGTTAGAAGAAGAATAGGTTATTGTTAGATAGTGGATTAGAAGAATTAGGAGTTAGTTTTATTTTCAAGCAAATGTTATAATACAGAATATCAAAATTGTTTCTATTACTGGTGATTTAATACAAGTGAAGACATTGTGTTATTATTGGTGTCTTCTTTGCATTGATTTGTCTTGCATGGTTCTTATTCTATCTTCCAAATTTCTTGGAAATATCTGAATGTATTTTAGGTTTAGAGTAAATAATTTAATGGTGCTTTGTGATTTAATGCTTGGAGTGTTATAACAATCTCTAGTTCATACTTTGGGCAACTTCTTGATTATGGGACTGCTGTGAAAGGTCAACCTGTGCCTATTATTTATGTGCTTAGTTCAATTGTGGGCATTTATCTAGTTCTATTGAATGAATGTCCATGATCTGAAAATCTTTAATTCCTTAGAAGATTGCACTGTTTTTGTGAGATTGTAGGTATAACCTGGGTTAAACAAAATGTAGTTTTAAAGGGATTGGTTTGTTCCAAGTATTTCTTCATTGGTATTATTGATCTTAGGAGTAGTATCAACCTTAAGATTTCTGAAACCCTTACCTTTTGCTATTTCTTGAACTATGGTTAAATTAGGAACTCAAGTATCACCATGTTGCAAAATCTAATAAGTTTAGAGTCTTCAACATTTGTTTTGTAAGGTCCCTTTATGATTACCAAATTTTCACATTTATCACTGAGTGGTTCCACTGCATTTCCATGACCTGACACCTGAGAGACCTCGGGGTTATCTCTTTTCTCATAGAGATCAACCTTTCAAGAGAGATAGAATACTATATTCTATCTGAGTTGTTGTTGTGCAGAAAACACCATCAACAAGATTCATACTAGAAGGAGGGAACTGAATAAGAAAGCTGGAGTGTTTTCTAAATGCCCTTTCTCTTGAGAGACTCAGAAGGAGAACCAGATCTACCCCAAGAGAAGAAGAAGAGTTTCAAGAACTCCCACCTCCAACTAGGTCAAGAAGGACCAGAAGAAGGGAGGAGTCATCATCCAATCCATTATTTTCATCGTCCTCACCCTCATCCACCTCATCTTCATCCGATTTTGAGGTTGGTTCCATTCAATAATCCCAACTAGTCATCACTCAGCCCTTACCACCTCCACCTCCGCCAATGGATTTCTTGGAAAACAATCCATCACCTTTATCCTTTAACAACTACAATGTTATGCCCAAGAACCTTGAGCATTTTTGCTCTAAGTTTCACATGAGTGATCCTAATAGAACAATAGAGGAGCATATTAGGATTTTTCAGACCTGTCGGAGGGATAGAGGGATTAATCATGAAGATGTTGCATGTAGGATTTTCCCTCACTGTCTGGGAGAGGAGGCTTTTTACTGGTACAACCACTTGCCTGTTGCATCCATCCATAACTGGGCTGAACTTGAGGTTGCATTTTTGTAGAAGTTTAAAATTCCTATTAGTGCCAATGAGCTTTACATGCATTTTACCAGAGTTAAGAGAGAATTCAATGAGACTATAGGATCATTCAATAATAGGTTCCACCGTGCATACACTAGATTACATACACCTTATGTTGTGGATGATGCCACTGCCTTGGAAGTCTATTTTGAGGCCCTAGATAGTCTTACATCCACCTTCCTTAAGTGGAGAACTAATCCTCCAACTACCCTGCTCACTGCATATACAAAGGTTGTTAAGGTCAGTACTGATCTGAGACAACACTTGTCAGGACCCCTGCCATCTCTAGGACTAACTGCTCACCCTGGGCAAGTCCAAGCTCTTAACTAGGCACTGACTAATCACACTCCCATTATGAATCCCATTCCACAGCTACCTTTGGTTCCACACCCAGGTCATCCAATAAGTCAGGCTCACCCAATGCCCAATTATCCGCAGCAGGGTGCCAATCAACCCCTTTATCCACAGCCACAAGCTGGTTTCCCTACATATTTACATAACTCAAAAGTTTTGAATCAATCTGCGGGTCCTGGAGGAGTGTCAGGATACCCTCCAAATAATGTAAATTTAGTTCCTTATAGTAGTCATGATAAGGAAAGGTTAGATGAGCTAATTGAGCAAGTGAAGAAGTTGAATATGGAGGTAACCTACTTGAGGAGCCATAACGGCCAACTCCGAGCTGCTAAGAGGAGCATGCAATCAAATTACAATAGGGAGAATCGAGATTTTACAAGAGGGTAGCACTTTGATAGAATATCAAAATTGTTGCTATTACTGGTGATTTAATACAAGTGAAGACATTGTGTTATTATTGGTGTCTTCTTTGCATTGATTTGTCTTGCATGGTTCTTATTCTATCTTCCAAATTGCTTGGAAATATCTGAATGTGTTTTAGGTTTAGAGTAAATAATTTAATGGTGCTTGTGATTTAATGTTTGGAGTGTTGTAGCAATCTTTAGTTCGTACTTTGGGCAACTTCTTGATTATGGGACTACTATGCAAGGTCAACCTATGCCTATTATCTATGTGCTTAGTTCAATTGTGGGCATTTATCCAGTTCTATTGAATGAATGTCCATGATCTGAAAATCTTTAACTCCTTAAAAGATTGCATTGTTTTTGTGAGATTGCAGGTATAACCGGGTTAAACATAAAGTAGTTTTAAAGGGATTGGTCTATTCCAAGTATTTCTTCATTGGTATTGTTGATCTTAGGAGTAGTATCAACCTTAGGATTTATGAAACCCTTACCTTTTTCTATTTCTTGAACTGTGGTTAAAGTAGGAACTCAAGTATCACCCTGTTGAAAAATTTGATAAGTTTAGAGTCTCCAACATTTGTTTCATAAGTCCCTTTGTGATTACTAGAATTTTCACATTTCTCACTAAGTGGTTCCACTGCATTGTCATGACCTGACACCTGAGAGACCTTGGGGTTATCTCTTTTCTCATAGAGATCAACCTTTCAAGACAAATAGAATACTATATTTTATCTGAGTTGTTGTTGTGTAGAAAACACCATCAAATAAGACCCTAGCAATCATATATCGACCTATACTGCCTTACGTATAGATAAGCTCCTGGCTAAACTATAAATCCTAGGTCAATAAAAGACATGGATTTGGAATGGTTTTGTTCATTCTTTAATAACTCAATTCATTCATTTAATGAGCTTGTTGAAGCATTCCTCCAATGTTTCCAAGTAAACATTGGTCCTAAGATTACCTCAACTGATTTAGTGTAATGAAAAAAAAATAATAATGAAAAGATCACAAAATTTATAGGATGTTATCAGTTGCTTTACTCAAATCAATCTTACCCTTCCTGAAGTAGATGTTCAAAGAGTGCTCATTAAAAAAATTCAACCTCGCATAAGGGATAAGATCTTATTGATGAAATATCCATCCTTTATACACTTGTGTACAACCCTTCATGACTATCAAAATTCGGTTAGTCAGTATGAAGAGACATATTCATCGAATCCTATTGCGGAATCTAAATCTGTACCTCAAAACAACTATCAACCATTCAAGAAACAAAACAAGAAATTTATCAAGATAAATACACCTCAATCAGCCAACTACATTGAACCTCAAGTTTCTACCATAAGTTCAACTGCATACCAATTTAGACCTCAAGATAAACAATTTACCCCGTTACCTAATTCCCTCCATTCGATCATGTTACAACTCCTGAACAAGAACTTAATCCACTTGCCTCTGATTAGACCTATGGACACAACCAAACCTCTACCTCTGAGGTTCAATCCAAATTCATTTTGTCAATATCATCGCACAAATGGACATGATACAAAACAATGCATGCTTCTTAAACATTAAGTACAAGACCTTATCAATTCTAATCATATCCAATTGGGTGGTGTTAATGATCAAGGGAATAAGTCTATTGGCCCACCTAACCAAAACTTGCAAATTTTTACCAACTCATTACTAAACCATTCATCCAACTTTGTGCAAGCTGGTGATGCTGATAATGATGATATGAATATAGATAAGACTGGTGATGATAATGATGATAATAAGAGTATTCATGAGGATGGTCTACAAGATATGGTAACTCTCATAAACATTCAACCTCATAAGGGAGAAACCACTTTGTTACTTGACATTGATTTCACACATATTGATGCATCTATACATTAACCCGATAGTCCTCTCTATATCACCAGGCGTATCAATGAAAAACCTACAACAATGATACTTATTGATCTCATGTGTGTAGATAATTTGATCATTGAGGAATTCTTGTTTGTGCATGAGATTTATCAAGATTCTTATGAATAATCGAAATCATTGTTAAAAAATCATGATGGTTTTTCTCGCCCTACGATAGGTTTGATCACTCTTCCACTCAAATTTGAACCAAAAAAATTAGATGTATCATTCTCCATCATCTCGATGTCAGACCAATTTTGTGTGAAGCTAGGCTATCCATGGTTACACTCCATGAATGTTGTCCCATTGATTATTCACAAGTGCATAAATTTTCCATTTTAAAATGAGATATTCATAGTACACCATAGTGGGTTTAATCCTTTGTGTCTTCCCATGGAAACTTTTCATTAGATTTCTTTCAGCCTCAACCTATGGAACCTATTCAACTTCACGAGGATTTCTTCTTTAGATCATACAAAAAGTTTAAGGCAAAATTCATATCAAAACTATCCCTTAGCAATATCCCACCTAAGAATGATAGGTTTATGGTTGTTACTCCTATCCCAATAGTTGTGGATGAACCTATGCCTGAATCGAAAGCTCTTCCTAGTAACCAAGGTAAATATGCAACAATTCCTCCACCCATATCACACAAAATACCAAGTTGCATAATCCCATTTGTTCCTCTAAAAGAAAAACAAGTATATAGACCTAAGAATGCAATGGTTTCCCAAACCCTAATGGTCTCTTCAATTCCTCCCCTAAGGGAAGAAAAGAGACTGATGGTTGAAAAATATGCTCATACACTTTCATAAATTGAAAACCATGCAAGGAGAAACATAAATGCTAAAGAGCATATGGGTAGACATCATGCTATTTCTCGTCAATTGGAAGATAAGAATAAAACAACACCTCGTGAAAAACATAAATTAAAAAAAACCATGATGAGAAACCACCTTTACCATAACATAAAATTGAACCTTACATGTCTCAACCAAAATAGAAACTAAAACAAGAACATATAACTGACATTGTTAAAAAAGATCCCGTTGTGATAAATTTGGATTATGAAGATGATATTGCTAAGATTGATGAACAAGTGCATAATGAGTTGAATTTGTTGTTTTCCAAGTCTATGAATTTAGATGGGGAAAATTGTGATGATCCTTCTGATGGGAGTGACCCACCGCGTGTTGAACCTGGTGATGCTCCTAATACGACACTTGTTATAGTCCCTTTGGCTAGTTATCTGCCTTCCATTTATGATGAGCAATATTGGGATGCAAAGAACTTGCTTTAGGTTGACTCACATGTGCGATATTCCTTTGTTATATTTTCTTTATGTGTTCTTTGTGGTTTCTTACACATGATGTGATGTCTTCTATCGTGTTGCTTGGCATGTCTTGGTGTTTATGAGTTTTCTTTGGATGAACCTTGTTGCTCTGTAGGCGCAAGGATAGAAAGGAAACAAATCTATCGTGACATTCTTCTATTTGTATCTACATTCTTCTATATGTCATAAAATTTTGTCTTGTGTTTTCCTTGTGGGGATGAGGCAAGACATTGATACATTTAGGTCTCTTCCATGTTGACCCAAAATATTGTTTATTCCCTCTCTTTATGTGTCATTCTTCCCTTGTGTCCATTGTTCCATGAGTAGTTGGGTAATGATGTCAGTTATGAGCTCTATTATATCACTGTAGAAAAGACATCTACTAACCCCAGATTTGTGGATCCCTTTTGTGTTCATCTCTTGTGTTATCTATGGAATTTACATTTAGGGGCAACCCCTTGTCATGAGGCAGCTTTATTTGGAAACATATCACTGGCATAAATCTTTCCAAATAAGGTCTCATGTTTGTATATTGCAAGGCATTTATCATTTTTCTACCTTAAAGTAATTGCTCACAACACAGTGTTTAACAATTTATTTAAGGTTGGGGAATACGTTCTATTATGTGCTCACTTTGTTCACACGTGTTGGACTTAATGGTGCATTGACATTGCCATTTTTGCTTCACTTTGTTTGCATGCATTGAAATTAGTGTTGTGTTGGTATAAAATTTTGATCATTTTTGTAGCACCTTATCAGAGTTGTCAAGGAGTATAACTCTTGGTATGGTTGACATGGGTGCACACCTAGTGAATATCAAACTTCACTAGACCTAGTGTGTTTCTCATTTTGCTACTTTGTCATGGGTACACACCTAGTGAATAACAAAATTCAATAGACCTAATGTGTTTCTCATTTTACCTTGTCTTGGGGGCTCACCTAGTGAATATCAGAATTCACTAGCTCATGGTGCCTTCTAGTTTGTGATTCACCTAGAAAATAGTGGATTTTTCTAATATGTGAGTCATGAACGCCTTTTGGTGTGGATCTTAGCATAGCATAGCTTGTTAGTCCACATCCCCTCTCTGAATTTGGTTTTGACATCATGTATGTTTGTGTATGTTGTCTTGTTGCATATTGTACATGTGTGTTCCTTTGTACTCATGTTGTTTTTCCATGGGATCTTGGATCCTCAAGGCTTGTGCACTCCCCCTAGGTCCTTAGTCATCATATCTCTTCAAGATTTGGACAATCAAACCCCTCTTGGCATATTTTTCTACTTTAGTCTGAGTCTGAGTGTAAGTTCATACTCTCACTAAAGTGGAGGCTAAATGTACCATCATAAATTTTCACCCCTGAAAAATTCACTCTATGTTTTGGCCCCCTAAATTGTTGAGCCTAATTGACCTATTTCCCTAAATTATGCATTTCAGGGCCTATTTTTGCTAATTTACAAGAAATTACAACCATTGAACAAATGCATCTAATTAATATTTAGCCCTGGACACTTAATATCCTAGAAAATAGGGCCAGGAACCATACACCCTTGGGCGTATGGGTCCCCCTACTTTGTTGGGAGCCAATTTTTAGTATGTAGGTGTTGACATTTTAACATTCAAAATTTAAATCACAATTCTCAGCTTTTGGAATTTAATTTGTGATAAATTGAATAAATGCCTATAAATACTTAGTTATTGCATCATTTGAAATCTAACAAGAATTATCAAGCATCAAGGAGAACTTATGATCAAGGACTATTATCAAGAGAAACATTTTTAGCGATTTATTGCAATAATTCAAGATCCAACATCATGTTAAATCTTATGTGAGTTTATGTTTGTTCATTGTTTTGTGAAGGCTAACCTTTTTGCAGGTCTTCAAAGAATTCAAGAATTCAAGACCTTGAGTTGATTTGTATGACTTCAATCCTTCAAGGAAGCCATTTAAGGGTGGTGAGTTGCAACACTTTGTGATTTCATCATTCCTTCCTTTCAATTATCCATTTTATCCTTGACATTGCCATTATGGAAGTGGAAACACTTACATAGGGTATGAATGAGGAAAGCCCCTAAATGACCCAACATTTTCCCTTTCTTTGAATGTGTAGGTTTTAGGTTTGAAGAGGATTGAAGTAATATTGGAGAAAACTTACTCATTGATGCATTCAAAGTTGCAAATCTTGTCAAGCCACAAAAAATCACCTATAGAATTATCTAACAACATTATGAAAACTTTGAAATTAGAAACAAGAGTCTCATATCTACAATTAGAGGATTGAAAAAGCAGAGCAAGACACCCCTACAAAGACCCATACACCCCTAGGCTTCCCTGTCCTCATACATGCATAGTAAAATCAACTTTTCAGATGGGCACATAGTCTTTTGCACTTCCTAGATCTACTTGCAAACTGTTGTTTCAGTCTATATGCTGTCAAATTCTTATATTTTTTCATATTAGGGCACATAGTTTAATTAGGTTAATTAAGGAAAATCATTTCCAATCTATTTGGCTCAAAAGGATCAGATCTAGTTTGATTGACTCACCTTCATGGTTGAAAGTCAATATAAGAACCTTATTGATTTACATCCTAATGTAACCCTGGAAAAGGTCCTAATTGAATCCTAGGTTTTGCACATAAACATAGGATCCTCTTTTTCTACATTACATGGTGAAAGAAAAATATAACTCTTTTAGGGCCAAAGGAGGCTTGAAGGTGTCTTGTTGATGTCCATATCACTAACGTCAATGAAATATTTGTCTTGGCTAGAAAAATACCCAGTTGTCAATAAAAAACCAGTCGCTAGAATATGCCAAAAATGGATCAAAATATTTTTATCACTACTTGCTGGTATCAAAAAAAGATTGTCTGAAAAATGATACATGTGCCAAAAAAATTAAAAAGTTGTTAGATTTCCACCACCAGTCGTGAGTTGTAGGGTGGTAGGAAAGATTTTTTGATCATTGGAGAAATATTTTTGGTCATTGAAAAAATGGTTGACGATTGAAGTTACCAATTGAGCAAGGTTGAAGGTCATTAGGTGGTGGTAATAAAGGCCATCTTGTAGGTGTAAATGGCCCCGTTGTTGGTGGGCTCATGTGGGCCTACAAGCCTACCATGGCAGGTACCACTTAAAAAATTGCTTCCTACCTTTTTCAATATATATATAGATTAAAAAACATAGTTTATTTAAAAACTATTATTTAATAAAAAAATCACCATACTTGATCGTACATGGGTCGTAGTAAAAAACTTGCCTCTTAAGCTCTTGATGAACAAGACAGATAAATTTATAGTCATAATTCATCAAATCAGCCTCTTGAATGCAACAATGAGGTCTTTTTCGTGTCAAAGTGAACCAGAAATTCATCCAACTCCAAAAATTACAAAAGATATAATTAAAATTCCAGATTTGAAGCCCTATAACCCTAGTTGAGGAAAACCCTCATCAATCGAGAAGAGGTTCGTTGAATCTACACTTTGATACCATGTTATAATTGTGAATAACATAAGACACGAGATCAAATAATGAACATAGAAACCTTCCATGTAAGTGATCTGCAAACAAAAAAATTATATTCCTCAACAAGAAAAACTTACAGAATGAAAAGCTTCCATGAATCTCCAGAGACTTCACAGAGATTTGGTTTTAATAGTATAATGAAGGGTAAGTGCTTTATAGAAGCAACCCTAAATGATAAAAGGATTAAATCATGACAAGTGCCATCATCTTATGCAATGAGATATAATAATATAATAAAATCTCAACTAATAAAAAAAACTCTTAAATTTAACTTAACTGCAAGTCACTTAGGTTGACTTGCCAGTCATTGCAGATACTCTTGAACATGACCACTCTAATGCTTTTTGACATCCATGTGCTTCATTTCTTGTCGACGCTGATTCTTCTTATCCACCATAAACCAAATGACTATTTTCACCCCCTTAATCCCTATTTATACATTTTCACTCCAAATTTATTTTAAGTTTTCATTAATAATGTTACCTCTTTTCCTAATTTTATCCTTTGAGATTTATTTACCCTATTGAAATCCCATATAGGGCTCGTAGCCCTATCTACCCTCTTGAGGAGGCATCCCCACCTCCTACTATTTTCCAACCCTCTTCCCAACAATCGGGGCATCCCATTTAAAAAAAATATATATTTTATTTTTCTTTGAAATGACCTTATAAAATTTCATGTCAAAGAGGCAAAAAATATAGACACCTAAAATATATTCCTACATTTTTCGTTTTCATCATACCAAGTATACCTCACAAACCTATTTGGAACATTAAATAAATGAATAACATTTAGTTAATTAATCTATTCAACCATTATTCTAACACTAATTACATATGTTTCAACAATTTAATTAACCATTTCAATCTATTCCCAACATTAATTAAATATATTCCATTTACTTAATTAACCAAGTCAATCGTTCTTCTAACATTAATTAAATTCATTCAACTATCTAACTAAATTTTTTTATTGTTATTCCCACATCAGTTGAATAAATCACATTTATCTATTCAATTTAATATCTTTCCCTAAAATTTCTACCCGATTTGAATAAATTACATATTGAATTAAATTAATCATTTCCCCAAAATTCTCTTGTGAATTAGATAAGTACACAATATTTATTTAATTCCTCTAAATTCCCCCTAATCATTTCTTGGATAAATAAATAAAGTTTATTTAGCTAATTAAACATTTGTACATTCCTCCAAAGTCAACCTTGCATAAGACTCCAAATTTGGAAAATACTTTCAAGTGCATAAGGCTCTAAAAAGAGCCTTTTCAATCTCCACCCTTCATCTAGATTTGGTCAAATCTCCACTCTCCATCTTCCCTCCATACTTTCCCTAATCATGTGCATCAATCGCATGATGACACTTGTTACGTGTCCATTCTCTCCTACACGAGAATCAACCCTAATCCTTCATCTCCCAATATCTAATCCTATTCATTAATGCAACTTTAGCCAAAATTTATAAATCATCTCCTTAGCCATTTTGAGGAAGGAAGGACATTGGATGCTAAGGTTATGTTGTATGTTTGAACACCCACATTCTACCTCAACTATTAATTATCAACTTGGAGCAATCGCCATTGGTCAACAAGGGTTTGTATCAGTAATAATATATTGCTTTTATTGATTTTGTACTCCTTTAGCTCTAGTTTAAGGTGAAGATAGTATGGGATATGATTCTCATTTTTCTTATGTTGTTTCCTACACTTTTAGTTCTATATTTAAGAATTCAAAACTATATCTAGCCATTTCACTCCCCTCTCCTAAAATTATATCCATAACAATATATGCATATGTTTTTGGGGGCATACTACATCCTATTATGTTACATTTGTTCATCCATGCATAGATTGAAGGGGGAAACTAGTTCCAACTCCTAGAAAACCCAATTCATTAGGCTTTTCCATTTTTATATTTTCCTTCACTTCTTGTTGGGTAGATGGAGGGGTCACACTTATTTCACCTCCTTAACGACCCTACACATAAGTTGTCTCTCCTAGATCAAGTTTGCATTTATTCCAAATCCATGACAACCCTATACAACTTGATGCCTTCTTCTTTTCAAACCTTTTTCACACACTTTTATGGTGGCCAAATTAGGAAAATCCCTATGATCCTATCTCCAATCTCTTTTCATTACTTTTTCATAGTAAAATGAAAAATAATTGAAGTACATGCAATGAAAAATATTTATAATATTTATATCATGTTTAGTGCAAGTGTTATCAAGGTCACGTTCTAACCATGTGTTGATTTGTAGATATGACCTTTGAAGAACACAAAAAAAGAAAGGGAAATGTTCAATTTTTTTATTCTTTTGAAATACGCTTGTTACCTATTGTATTATTTTAATTTAGCATGGATGATTTATATTGAACAAATGTGCACCAATTTGGGGTAAAATGTAGAGATCAAAAGTGCATACTTCACACCCTTCTCCACTTGTTTTTTACTCACTTTGATCTTTTCATTGTGTAATGTTAGTGCTCAATTCAATTGGTTCTAGTGCATAAGAGAACATAACTCTACTATCTCCTCTATCCTTTGTCAATTCAAATCTTCTAATCTAGACCCAACTTATTTTTTATTTGTTTCCCTACCTTGGTTAAAATCATAGGTATAGTTTTGTGTTTTGGACATAAATGGCATGAAATCTCATTCACTTTATTTAAATCCCCCCTTTCACACTTCTTGAGTTGACTTTCATCCAAGAATTCACTATTGCCTAAACTTGTAAACAAAAATATTAAAACCAGGTTGCTATATTTAAAGACAAGTCATGGGGAACTAAGAGAAATATGAATGAAGTATTGAAAAGCCTCCAAAAGAATGTGAAGGATCGAGAAGCTTCCAAAATAATGTCCCAAAAAGAAGAATATGAAGAACAACACACAAGCATGAAAAAGTTGTAGATCGTTGTTGAATAATGATTGATATAGCATTGGAATGAAGAGCCTCCTTTGAAACAAATGATGATTAGGATCAAGAAGACACTAATCTCCATGATCTCCCCCAATGACACTACTCGAATTAGATGAAAAACAAAGGCAAACATCTAGAAATCGATGACACAAATGGCACAAATACCAATAGTCTAAAGAACATTAATCAAGTGAAAATAGAAGGTCACCTCCAAAAAACAGGAATCCAAGAATGTCCATATGGTAAATGTTCCATTTCACTGAAATGTATGGGTAACTAGTTGCTGCATTTTCCTAATTCATAGGAACAAGAACTAGATACATAGATCACTCCAAAATGAAACTAAGGTAACATTAAAACCAATAGTAGAATCCCCCCATAATGCCGAAAGGGAGAGGCAAGACAAGTACATGCAAAAGAACAAAGAACATCTGAATGTGCAATCGAAAGAGTACCTACAAACAAAAGGGTGTGCAAACCAGGGCACACACACATGAGGCAATAATCATTGGGATTCGATGCTATAATGGAAGGAACACTGACTTGATAAAGGTGTGATGGCAAAAAAGGCACTCACAACCCACCCATGTCACTTTATATCATAGTGCAAGTACAAAAGACACAACAGGATGTGCAAAATCCCCAAAAAGTATACATTAAAATGGCACTTTATCTCAGTGTAAGTATAAAATAAAATGTGACACCAAGAAGTGCATGCAAAAGAACAAAGAACATCTGAATGTGCAATCGAAAGAGTACCTACAAACAAAAGGGTGTGCAAACCAGGGCACACACACATGAGGCAATAATCATTGGGATTCGATGCTATAATGGAAGGAACACTGACTTGATAAAGGTGTGATGGCAAAAAAGGCACTCACAACCCACCCATGTCACTTTATATCATAGTGCAAGTACAAAAGACACAACAGGATGTGCAAAATCCCCAAAAAGTATACATTAAAATGGCACTTTATCTCAGTGTAAGTATAAAATAAAATGTGCTTGTAAAACATGTCTGTAATGCCCAAATAGGACAAAATGCTAGAAATACATGTGGAACATCCTAAAACAAGTCATCCCACACAAATAGAAAGTTTCTAGGAGTTAAAACATCCAAGTAATTCACCAAAATGTGAAAACACAAAAAATCGAATAAAATGTACTTGGAGAAAAATTGGGAAAAGTGCATGGATGGCTATGAAGAGCTCTGAGAGACATTTCCAATACCGTTGGAATTGTGAAAAATAGAGAAACCGGTCAAAATTTGTGAATTCGAGAGTGAAAACAATACATTTGAATTTAATAGGTTGTAGAATGCACCAACAACTAGAAATGGTGAAAATACTTATACCATTGGAAAGTTCACAAAACCGGATTTCTAACGATATCAAATTCGCCAAAATTTGATACCGTATGCCCAAGTTATGGCCAAAAGAAAAACATAACTCTTTTAGGGCCAAAGGAGGCTTGAAGGGGTCCTATTAGTGTCCATACTATTGACGTCAGTGAAATATTCCTCCTGGTTGAAAAAACTTGACTGTCGATAAAATACTAGTCGCTAGAATAAGCCAAAAATGGATTAAAATATTCCAATCAAAGCCTGCTAGTACCAAAAAAATGTCACCTAAAAAATGAAACAGGTGTCAAAAAGGGTCAATGGTTGGAGTTACCCACTGAACAGGCTTGAAGGTCATTGGGCGGTGGTAATAACACACTATTGGTGGTAATAAAGGCCATCATGCAGGTGTAAATGACCCCACCGTCAGTGGACTCATGTGGGCCCATAGGCCTTCCATGGTAGGCACTTGTGGGTACCACTTAAAAAATTGCCTCCTTCCTTTTGCAATATATATATATATTGATTAAAAAACCAAAAAAATAAAAAGTTTATTCAAAAACTATTTAAAAAAATTGCCATAGTTGATTGTACAAAAGAATTGCCTCAAAATCTCCCGATAGACAAGATAGACAAATTTATAGTCAAAATTCGTCAAATCGGCCTCTTGTATGCAACGATGAGGTCCTTTTCATGTCATGTTAAAGTGGACAAAAAATTGTCTAACTCCAAAAATTGCAAAAAAAACAAGTTCTAGATTTGAAGCCATGTAACCCTAGTTAAGGAAAACCCTCATAAATCGAGAAGAGGTTCATTGAATCTACGCTTTGATACCATGTTATAATTGTGAATAACACAAGACACAAGATCAAACAACGAATACATACACCTTCCACACAAGAGATCTGCAAAACAAAAAATTGCTATTATTTAACAAGAAAAACTTACAGAATGAAAAGCTTCCATGGATTTCTATAGACTTCAAAGAGATCTTGTTTTAACAATATAATGAAGGGTGGGTTCTTTATAGAAGAAACCCTAAATGATAAAAGGATTAAATCATGACAAGTGTTAACATCGTATGCAATGAGATAGAATAATCTAATAATTGCTCAACTAATGAAAAAAACACTCTTAAATTTAACTTAAGAGCAACTCACTTGGGTTGATTTGCCACTCATTGCCACTAATCTTAAACACAACCACTTTAATGCTTATTGGCATGCATGTGCTTCATCTCTCATCAACTCTAATTATTCTATCCACCACAAACCAGATGACTTTTTTCACCCCCTTAACCCCTATTTATACATTTTCCCTCCAAATGTATTTTAATTTTTATTACTAATGTTACCTCTTTTCCTAATTTTATCCTTTGAGGTTTGGTTCCCCTATCGAGAGCGCATCTAGGGCTCGTAGCCCTATCTACCCTCTTGAGGAGGCATCCCTACCTCATACCATTTTCCAACCCTCTTCCCAACAATTGCGGTATCCCATTTAAGAAATATTTATATATATAATTTGAAATGACATTATAAAATGCCATGCCAAAGAGGAAAAAAATAACACCTAAAATACATTCCTACATTTTTGTTTTCACCATACAAAGTCTACCTCACAAACCTATTTGGAACATTAATTAAATGATAACATTTAGTTAATTAACATATTCAACCATTCTTCTAACATTAATTAAATGCATTTCAACCATTCAATTAACCATTTCAATCTATTACCAACATTAATTAAATACACTCGACTATTTAACTAAAAAATTTAATTGTTATTCCCACATTAGTTGAATAAATTATATTTATCTATTCAATTTAATATCTTTCCCTAAAGTTTTTACCCTGTTTGAATAAATTACATATTCAATTAATTTAATCATTTCCCCAAAATTCCCCCATGAGTTTAGATAAATACACAATATTTATTTAATTCCTATAAATCCCCCCTCATCTTTAGTTGGATAAATAAATCAAGTTTATTCATCTAATTAATCATTGTACATTCCTCCAAGTAAAACTCCAAATTTAGCAAATACTTCCAAGTGCACAAGGCTCCAAAAAGAGCCTTTCCAATCTCCACCCTTCATCTAGATTTGGTCAAATCTCCACCCTCCATCTTCCCTCCATACTTGCCATAATCATGTGCATCAATCACATGTTAACACTTGTTATGTGTTCATTCTTTCCCACACAAGAATCAACCCTAATCCTTTATCTCCCAAGATCTAATCCTATTCATTAATGCAACTTTAGCCAAAATTTATAAATCATCTCCTTATCCATTATGAAGAAGGAAGAACATTGGATGTTAAGGTTATGTTGTATGTTTGAACACCCACATTCTACCTCAACTATCAACTTGGAGCAAACACCATTGGTCAACAAGGGTTTGCATTGGTAAGAATATATTGCTTAAATATTGATTTTGTATTCCTTCAACTCTAATTTGAGGTGCGGCCAGTATGGGATATAATTCTAATTTTTTTTTATGTTGTTTCCTACTCTTTTATTTCTATATTTAAGAATTTACAACTATATCTAGCTATTTTTCACTCTCCTCTCCTCAAATTGTATCCCTAACAATATATGCATCCATTTGTAGGGGCATACTACATCCTATTATGCTACATTTGTTCATGCATGCATAGATTGAAGGGGACAACTAATTCCAACTCCTAGACAAACCTATGCATTAGGCTTTCCATATTTAAAATTTCCTTCACTTTCTGTTGGGTAGATGGAGGGGTCACACCTATTTCACCTCCTCGACAACCCTACACATATGTTGTCTCTCCTAGATCAAGTTTGCATTTATTCTAACTCCATGAAAACCTATACAACTTGATGTCTTCTTCTTTTCAAACCTTTTCACATGCTTTCATGATGACCAAATTAGGAAAATCCCCATGATCCTAGCTCCAATCTCTTTTTGTTACTTTTTCATAGTAAAATCAAAGATAACCCAAGTACGTACAATGAAAAATATTTATAATTTTTAGGATCATGTTTAGTGAAAGTGTTATCAAGGTCATGTTCTATCATGTGTTGATTTGGAGATATGACCTTTGAAGAACACAAAGAAAGAAAGGGAAATGTTCCAAAATTTTATTCTTTTGAAATATGCTTGTTACTTATTGTCTCATTTTAATTTAGCACGCATGATTTATATTGAACAAATGTGCACCAAAGTGGGGTAAAATATAGAGATCAAAAGTGCATACTTTACACCTTTCTCCACTTATTTTGTACTCACTTTGACCTTGTCATTACATGTATAATGCTGGTGCTCAATTCAATGGGTTCTAGTGCATAAGATAACATAACTCAACTATCTCCTCTATCCTTTGTCAATTCAAATCTTATGGTCTAGACCCAACTTATTTTTTATTTGTTTCCCCACCTTGGTTAAAATCATAGGTACAATTTTGTGTTTTAGACATAAATGACATGAAATCTCATTCACTTTATTTAAATGCCCCCTTTCACACTTCTTGAGTTGACTTTCATCCAAGAATTGACTATTGCCAAAACTTGTAAACAAAAATATTCAAACTAGGATGCTATATTTAAAGACAAGTCACAGGGCACTAAATCAACACATCTTACAAGAATTTAAAGCATCCAAGTATCATTCTCAAGAACATTTAGAGTATTAGGTTAGAGCATTCTACTCTAGTACTATTGTGTTCTACATTGAGCATCTTGCATATCATGCATCTTCAAATATTCATACATTATGTAAAATAAATAATAAAAAGGTTTGATTAAGGCACACAAAAGTATTTAACTTCAATCATAACATCACATACTCAAAAATGTCTTCTTTAATAATACCACATATTCAAGAAAAGTCTTATTTAACAACACTGCATACTCAAAAAAGCCTTCTTTAACACCACCTTGATCCCAATTCAAATACCATAGCGGAGGCAAAATTTTTAGAGATAGACCACCATTATAAACAAAATTTGACAAGTCCCATATACAATTACTCTTATTATCAAATTGTTCTTAATATAGATTGTTTAGATTAAGACGATTCATTGATTGTTCTTAATCTCCATTAAAGATTAAGATAATTTATTAATTCTCCTTAATCCTTATATTAATATATGCAATTAGTTCATTTGAATCTTGGTGGATAATATGATACAAAATTTACCATTACCCTAGAGTTTACTGAATCAATAGAACTAAAACTCTTCAACTATTTAAATTAATATTGCAATTACATTTGAATCTTGATGGATAATATGATACAAAATTTACCTACCCTAGAGTTTACTGAATCAATAGAAGTAAAACTCTTCAACTATTTAAAAAATAAAACATGCTTGCTTTTTTTTTTTTTTAAATACGAATAATTAGAGAAATTAAATCAAGTACAATCTAAACCCGAGTTTAGCGGGAATTCTAATTAGGGTTTGCGGTCTTTTCTTCTGCTTCGGTAAATTTGCTTCTGTTCTAGAATAAGTCGATTTTCTTGTGTCGTTGAGTGGTAGATTGCAGCAGAAGGAGCGAGCACAAACATGCACAATACTCAGAAGGTATAGGGAGGTGACCTCCTAAGCAACAAATAGTGTACAGGTATGCGGGCCTCCTTTGTTTTGGCTAATTTGACAAAATAATATACTTATGTACAATGCTTTTATTTTGAGTGGAGTTTTGTTTATGTGCGGTGGGGATGTAGATGTCTCTGTGAATTCATATTTTTGGATTTGAGCCGAACAATATCTAAAGCACTTATGATATATACATTGTATTCAACATGGGAAACCAGAGGTGGAGCAATGTTGTGTCAGGCATAAGCCAATTGGAATTCTGGGGTGTAATTTGCTAATAGAAAGATACGAAAACAAGTCTAAAACAGTGATTATCCATCTAAAATTCGCAGTTTATTTTTGGGGTTCTTGGGGTTTCGTTTACGTTTGTTTTTCTCTCTCCTTCTCTCAGATGAAAAAACTAAGAGTTCTTCATAAATGTTTGATGCAGACGATTGGCGGTAAAATTTTGTATTGAAAACTGTTGGATTGAACAACGATTGAAACAACAATTTTGTGCTTTGAATTGAAAATTTGACAGCAGAATATATTTCTGTACAATGCTTTTATTTTGAGTGCAGTTTTGTTTGGGGCATAAATTGGTCCAGAGGGTCTCTAACCGAGTAGTACAATAATCAGCAATTTGTGGTTTAAATTGAAGATCAGTACAATCAAGTTGTTTAGGGAGCTCCAGAGGGTTTATAACCAGACTTCATAGCATCTCCATTAACAGTTGAATGATGGTTACTTTGCTAGATGTTGTAAGAAGGGCAGTCGTAGAAGAGGTAGAGTACCTCAAGATATTCTCTCACTCTCAATGGCACTGCCCACCGGGATTCAGTATTTCTCATGCATGAGAAATTTCCGATCAGTCAAATCATTCCTCGCCTCGCGCCTAAAAACAAATTTTGACTTCATATTTGATATTTTCGGTTAAAGGCCTGCAAAAGTCTTGCTGTCAGATCTCAGCCAACTCACGCCTAATATCTTGTCTCGAGTTCAAGAGTCTATGTAAGCCCTAAAACCCTGATATTTTCAGATTTCGTTTCCTGTGAATAGATTGAAGCAACAGCTGTAGGAAGATTGGTTTTGGTTCACGTCATTTAAATAAATTTCTGCTGTGTTAGGGTTTCGTACTTTTATTGCAAGCTCTGCCTGTTTTTTATCAACGGCATCTTCAACAGCACAACACAATTTGTGCAGAATTTTTAGGTAAGTTGCTTGCCATGGTTTTAGTGAATTCTATTTTTTGGAATCTTTATGCTACCAGATCATTTTTGTTGTGTTTTATTTCATTTGAACACAATTATGTTGCTCTCTGTTAAATGAAGGGATTTGTTCTCCGGAAAGTTGTCTCATGCTGGGAAAAACAACTTTCAGGCAGTTGAAACATTCCTCACCCCATGCCTGAAAACAAACTTTAACTCACAACCAATATTTTTGTTTAAAAGCCTGCAAATTTTTTGTCTTGAACTCAAGAATCGAGTAGCGCTAAAACCCCGATATTTTCAGATGTTTAATTAAGTGTGCGTACAAAACTGGCTGCATCGACATGTACTATCCCCTGTTTTTTAGGGTTTGGTTTTGTTAGGGTTTGAAATCCTATGGTTTGAAATTCTATCATCTATGATTTGATTTTTTCTTGGTGTGAGCTTGTGCCCTTCGGAATGAATGATGGACTTGAGTTTCCTGCAATGACTGCATTTTAATTACCCTTAGAGCTCATGCCTGCCCTAAATCCCGTTACAGCCAATCCAGCGAGGGGTCAAAATGTTTATTCAGGAAATCATACCCCTCGGTGTTGTTCCACTTAATTTGGCGAATAATGTTGGAGAGGCCCTTTTGTTTGGGATCCAATTTGCCCTTGCCCTGCAACGCACAAGTTTGTAAACCAATAATAAAAAAAAGATTTGGCAATTTATAGTATTTTGAAGATTTGCTAATTTTGTGTTGTCTTTTGGTCATGTAATATGAATCAACCCATATCTTTGCCTATCATTTGAATCAGTATTGTAGAAAAACATTTGTTATGATTGTAGTTGGCATCGAGGAGGTCTCAATGATTTTGTAGTCCATGGGATGCAATCTTCCAAAGCTTCTTAATGTGTGATTGCTAATAGTAGAGGATCATTTCAAAATTCACATATCTCATCTTTCTATGAAGTTAGCTTTTATGTGTTTCACTCACTTCGGACGTTCACAGCATTTGGTTATGTTGATTTATTCTTATTGACATTTCAAAGTTAGCTCTGGCTATTTTGTTGATGTTTATCAGAAACTTTTATACTATATAATAAGGATATCAGAAGTTTTTATACTATCGTAAAAAAGATTAAAAAGACCAAAAGGAATTAGATCTACTAGAAGTGGATAAAAGTTTGTTGGAAAGGAGGGGAGAAAAAGATTGAGTAAACATAAAGAAAAGTATTAATAAAGATTAGAAAAATTAGAAAGAAAGGTAATGACAAAAAGTGAGAGGATAAATAAAGAATGGAGAATATAAGGAATATTAAGGTAAAAATTCAAGTCTTCCCCCCACTTGGTTTCTTTTCTCTTTCTCCTAACCCTTCTCTTCTCATCTCTAGCCTCCCTTCCTTATCCCCTCTCTTCTCTCTTCCTATCACCTCTTTAGCTCCTTCTGCTCCTCTCCTCTCCCACCTATTTTTCTTCTATCTTATCCCCTCTTCCTGCCCTAAACCCCACCTCATCCATCAATAACCCCTCATCTTTCTCCATCTCCTTTTGTCTCCTCTTTACCTTCTTGTGTGCTCTCCCTATCCTAGCTAGTCGGCTGAGCCTCTTTCTTTTGTTCTTTCCCCCTTCACTTGTTCTTTGTTCCCTAATTTTTGGCTCCCAAGTCCCTTTCTCCCTTCTTCAATCTTCTCTTCTTTGTATGGTTTTTTATCTTCATATATCCCTTTCATTTGGTTACACTTACATTTTTTCTTTAAGGTTTGTTTCTTGTTTTCTGTAGAGAGAGAGCTCCTTGAAGATTTAAGGAGGATTTATGGCAGTTGCAACTAGGAGAAATGGAAGCCCTGAAGTCAAAGGCTGTGTCCATGCCATCTATAGAGATCTTTGAGTTACAATGGCTATCTCCATAACAAGTTGAAAAGAATGCGGTAGCAACATCCTTATCTATAAGTATGATATTATGGTAATATATAGTTATATTTATATTTATATGTATCAAAATTAATATTAATATTAATTTTAAATAAAATATAATATATAATATACAATCTATAAATAATGATGAGGAGTTCAAACTATTTATTGGGGTGATGGTAAGAATTATGACTTTTGTTTTTTGCAATGACCTTGTAAGAGTTGCATAATGGCAGGCAAAGGCCAACTAGGATGCCCAGCTCGGGTTCCCAACTTGGGTCCCCAACTGGGATTCCCAACTCGGGCTCTCAACTCGGATTCCCATCTCGGTTCCCAACTCAGTTTCCAACTTGGGTTCCCAACTCGTCGGGTTCGCAACTCGCGCTCCCATCTCGGGTTCCCAACTCGGATTCCCAGCTTGGATTGTCGGGACGGGACACTTGGACGAGACAAGATGGGCGGGACGAGATTGCATGAATGGTGACTGCGTTGTTAATGTTTGCCCCAAGACAATGTGGTGACAATTCCTTCATGGGTGCGATCATACCAGCGTTAGTGCATCGGATCCCATCAGAACTCCGTAGTTAAGCGCGCTTGGGCCGAAGTAGTACTGGGATGGGTGACCTCCCGGGAAGTCTCGGTGTTGCACCCTTTTTTGTGTTTGGTCAGGTGACCCACTTTTGGGACAACTTTTTTAGAATCCACTTTTTGGAAAGGCATTCACTAAGTGGGCTCAAATAACTAAATTATTTAAGATGTAGATTCATTGTAGTGAGCTTGGAGTGCATGTATACATTCACATTCAATTGTAATTTTCTTTCAAAAATCATTTAAAATTTTTTTAGCAAGTTTATGGGTGTGGGTTTGATCAAGTTTGCCTAGGATAAGGCCTTGCCATTTTGAATACATTGTGGGTATGTTGGTGATAGATTACTTAGGATAGCAGGGTTGTGCTTGTACTTGGACCCGCTCTTATTCAGTATGGGGATGATGATCGGTTTAGAATTCATTATCATAGTTTTTTTTGTATGTACTTATTCAAAATGAATCCAAACCCCAATTGTTTTTGCCATACTACCCTACCTGAACCCTTGTACCTCTGAATTGGAACATAACTTGAAATCGAAATGATAACTTAGGAAAAATTGCTCATTATGTACATAAACAGTTTCTTTAGAAGCCCTACCTATATCCAAACCATCTAAGTTCTGGTTCTCATCTTGGGTTTGATTTCCTTTGGAAATGTATCAAGTTCTTCATAATCATTGAGTCCTCAATAATGTATTAGAGATGTTGAGGGTCTTTCTATAAATTTTTGATTTTGGGATGAACATGCAACAAACTCAATTGTATGATAATAAAAAAGAGAGAGAACCAATTAGACCTAAACTAACCCAACTTATTTCTAACCTTCTTCTAGCCTAACCATCCACCTCTAAACCCTTAATCTTTAAAACCTTTGTAAATTTTGCCCAATGTATGCATAGGTAGTAGGGATGTGCCTTGGGTGTACTTAGGCTATACTTGTGCTTGTTTGTGGACCCATGCTTGTTTGGTATGGGGACAATGACTATTTTAGAAGAATTTGGTGTCATAAATTCTTTTTGTATGCACATATCCAAAACAAACCCAACCTTGAATTTTTTTTTTTATAGGCGTGCTTGTTAATCCCTATGCCTAGACCCAAATCCAAAATGGTAACTAAGGAAAAATTGCTAATTACCTACATGACCAAACCCTTTGGAAACCTTCCCTATACTCAAACTAGTTTTGTTTAGGTTATGATCCTAGGTCCTATTCCTTTGGAAATATATTGAGTTCCTTAGAATTACTAAGTTTTTGGTAATGTATTAGAAATGTCAAGGGTCTTTTTGGAAATTTTCAATTTCAAGATGAACTTGCGACAAACTCTTGAATCTTTAAAAAACCAACCTTCATTCAAGGTCCACTACTGCCACCTTTTTAGTGTTTACCTTGACCCAAATTCAGATTGAAATTCTTACCACTTGTAACTCCCTATACATTCTCAAAACTTCTTTGCACACTAGCCACTAGGACCACATACTTCATTGAACCTTGAAATTTCAACCCTTCATCCATTGCAGCCACTTCACTAGGATCATCTACAAAGATCATCATATCAAAGAATTGATAGAGAAGAAAAAGGCATAGACGACACTACCAAAGCTCAGCAGCAAAAACCACCTTTGAGAGTTTCAAAACAAAATACTCTCTTTGGTAGAGGTTATAGAGTAGGATGAACCAAAGTCATCTGTCTCTGTTGAACCAAAATATCCTTTATGAAACCAAGGGCCCCTGGATTTTGACAATTGAATATTGAACAAAGTCGTTTGTCAAAAACACCATTCCTCAAAAAGGGGTCTATGGGTTTTTGTGACTTGCACCTACATGCCATTCCAAAGATTTATATGCTTCAAGTTGACGCCAACAACAAAACAACCCCTGCCAAAAAGCTTGTCACTAGCACCTGCAAAAGCCAAATGATGAGAAGAAAGCCAAAGCTGGGCAACATCATGCCAGCCCACCACACCATATAATGTGCCCTACATACCAGCATATACTTTCTGAGCAAAACTCATAGTATGGGCAATAATAAAGCCCGTCTTTCCATAAAAGCAAGCTGCCTCCGTACATCACCAACCATTTTTATGGAATACAAATTTGTAAAGTCAGGGAGGAGTGTGTAAGATTGCGCCTTTCAACATTTGGTCAAACACAAAAGCCTCCACTAGAGGCTCTTAAGAAGGTTTAAAACTTAAATTTTTTTCAAGCCCCGACTTGATCACTATACAATCTCAAAAAAGGCTCTTGCTTTATTCCCACATTAGAAAGAAAATCTGCCGGCATAGTAATTTCTCTTGAACAATGATTAAAGCTTAATTCATCAAAGGATTTTCTTGATAGGGTTACTCAAATAAAAAGTTAGTTCTTCCAATTAGGACAATGACTTGAGCTCAAACCTTGAATCGCATTCAAATAGTCAAGTTCCAGTTCCACCATTAACCTTCTGCACCCAAGAGAAGAAGTGAGCACAATGACTGCCACAACTTCCCACTTAGCTTCATTGTTAGTACAAGCCCAAAAACAAGGAACAACCACTATCAAAGTGACCCTTGAAGTTCCAGATAAACAATCGAGCCCCAGCCAAACCTAGGTTTCCCTGAGAAGTTCCATCAAAGTTAAGTTTGAGAAAAAAGGCATTGGAGTTTTCAACCATACCGAATTCTTATAAGCCAACTGTTTCTCATTTACCCCTCCTATGTTTAGTCTTCCTCTAGAAAGAGCCTTTACTATATTTTTTGTTTTATTAACATTCTAAAACAATCTTTAGCTTTGAATGGTATTATTTTCTTTATTCTTCTAAAACAATCTTTGACTTTTGAATGCTTTATTCTCATCCGATTTTGCTGGAATTGACATATGCTTTTCTGTTACTCTGTTCCTGGATTTTTTTTTTTTTGTCATATTCCACATTCTCTTATTTCGAAAATCCTTTTAGTGAAATGTATTGGGCCTGTCATACCTCTGTTTTGACAGTTGGGGTTTTGGAGAATTGGATAGCATAGGGTTTTTTGGAGATTCCAATGATGTGTACCATAGCAGCAAAAATCTTTTGGGGAAAAAATCAGCAAACCAAAAGTATAAGATTAAAAAAAAAATTTGAGATTTAATTGGGAAAAAATTAGAATTAAAAAATGCAAAAAAAGAAAGGAGAAACCTGCCGTTGTGTAAACTTAAAGGCCTTTCAATAGTATACAGATATAGAGCGCAAATAAAATTGAGAGTTTAGCCATGAATTGTGCAATATAGAATTTTGTCATTTATGTTCATACCTGATTACATTGCATTGCGCAATGGCTAAACATACTGAATTAAGTCTACTCACGTAAAATCGCTGTTCTATTTTAGTAAATCTTTATGCTCTTAATGCATGCAGTGCTGAAAACTTATTGAAAGAAATACTGTGAATAACTTACTGAAATGTGTCTACTGCTTCATCAAATCACTACTCTGTTCTAATACAACTTCATTAACAAATTTATTCAACGCTGAAAGCATGGGGAAACTCCTAGCTTGATTAGAACCAGAAGGTCTCTTTGCAAGTTGGGTAGTCTATCCAGCTTTATTTGCACAATTCATTCTTTTGCCTAAGATACCATTATTGATGAGATCTATTCTCCAGATGTTTACCAACAATTCTGACAAATCAGGGAGGCCCATAGCTTGATCAGGGCAAGAAAAACTTTAGAAGTTTAGTTTTCATTGCATAAATTGTATCATCTTTCCAGGCTTTCATAATGTCAGTATTCAACACTTATATCATAAATGTATTCATGCATGGATGCATGAATTTCTGATTTGAGGAACTTCCTAAAAGTTGGCTACTTCCAAAAGGTCCCTTTGTAAGTTGAATAGCCATTCGATCTTGGTTTGCACAAGTCATTCTCTTGTCCAATACACCATATTGTCTGATCTATTCTTGCATATTTTCTGTAACAATGCTGACATAATGGGAAGGCATTTGTTTGATCAGGGTGAGAAGAACTCATCAGAAGTTGGGTTCTCATTGCATGTTTATCATCTTCTGTCTAAGCTGTTGTCATGTCATCAATCAACACTTTTGTCAGAAATGTATGCATGCAGTGATTCATGGAAGTATTTATTTTTGATCTATGGCTCTAAAATGAATTTGTTTGTTATGTTTTAATGAATGCATGTATCATAAATGCCTGTCTGCCTGAATGCATGTGTACAATATACATGTACATATGTACAAATTGCTCCCTTTTCTCAGTCCAAGGTTTGTGAGTATGTGTTTGACTGCATCTATATAATGGAACTTATAATTAAATCTCTTTACCATCTAAGGTATGAGAGTATGCATTTGACTATGTACATATAATGAAAATTAGAATGAAGTCTCGTCTCAGTCTGTAGTGTATTTTCCCTTTTTGGAGAAAAAAAGAGTAATACTGATTTTGGAGGCAGTTGGTGGGTATGAAAGTCTGGCTGTGACTTATTTACTATGCCGAAATTTTAAATAACAATGCTGAATCTGTTGTGCGGAATAAAAAAGGATATTGGAAATCCTGATCACAATAAAAAATTGCTGAATGGAATAAAAAATTGTTTAAAATTGCAGCATGTGTTTTAAACATGTTTTAAATGCGAGTTTAACATGTAGACCAGGAGAAATTGGTCAACAAACATTGATCACAATCTAAAAAAAATGTGACTCCATTGGGGAAAAAATTGCATGCAGTGGTGTTTCACGAGTTTGGCAATTAATCACGTGTTTTTGGCGATTTTTGCTTCTTTGATTTGTACTACCAGACACTCCAGGTTTAATTAGCATCAATTTTGAATCATTTCGTCCAGAAGACTTTTATTATATGTCTACACAATATAAGAATAATAAAAGACCTGCCAAATTGTTAGCTGTGTGTGAACTGATACAGTAATTCAAGCAGTGTAGGTCTGCTCCTCAATAAAGGATCGATTTTTTCATATTGATGCAGGTTCACATAATTTTATTTTCTGGGCAATTCAGGAGCGTTGGCTACTGCTGTCTTGATTAATATATCTTTTTCAGGTCAGCTTCAAAATATTGAGCAAATTCTAGTAATTGCAGTTTCTGCTGGGCAACTTTTTTGTTGTAGGATAACTTCAGTTTGGCAGTTGCTTTTGATTTATTTAATCAAATATGTAAATGTATGACCTACTTCTTCATTAGCCTCTTCAACTGTATTTCTCTTGAATACTGGGTTATTGCGATCTATTTGAACCTGTGCTCAATATCTGTCAAAAGGAAATTACTCAGCCAAAATAAATGGTTCAGAATGTTGTGAGAGCATGTAAAATACCACAGAACAAGGAAGAAGATAGTATTATAGCAGAAGGCATGAGAAATGTATCACTATTAATCGTAATAACTAATAAATACATCATAATGATGCCATGTGAAGTCTCATATATAAGATATGTGAGAGATTTATTAGTATTAATTACAACAACCAATAAATACATTATAATAATACCATTTAAAATACCCTAGAACAAGGAAGAAGATAGTCTTATAATGGAAGGCATGGGAAAGTTGTATTGATGATAACTACAACAATCAATAAATAAATCATCACGATGCCATGTAATTTGTAAAATACCTGAGAACAAGGAAGAAGAAAATCCCAGAATAGAAGGCATAAGAGACATGTATTTATATAGAAGGCATAAGAGACATGTATTTATATTAACTCGCAGAGAGGGCCAGATAGTGGTGCACCCTAATTTTATCAGTTGACATGGCAATGCACGTGCAATATTGGCCACTAAAACATTTATAGTGCCAAATAGCTAGGGATGTGGACAATTTAAATCTTTTGTTTCACCATCATTGAGATCTGTCAAACTTATGTCATCAACATGCTTTTTGTTGAGGTGTCATAATAGACCTCACAAAAAGGTTAGACCAATAGTTGTGCCTCAAGTCATGTTCTGTTGGTGTACCAATGTGGCATCATATGGTTTGTTACTTTTTGAATCTAATGGGCATGTTATATTCAATTATTAGTTTGGGTGTTCAACTATTGGGTCCTCTCTCACAGCTAATACTACTATAATATTTAAAATATTGGGCTCTAAATGTACAAGTACTATTGCAACTACTGGTGCCTGCTCAACTATTGGGCCCTCTCCCCTATAGCAACCGATAAATATGTCATAAGGAGGTCACCTGTATACGGTACAATTGCTTCTTATATCTTATTTTGATACATTTCATTAATGTAATGCCTTCATACTTGTGACAACAATTAGAAGCAAGCAATAATTGCTTCATTAATGTTGCTGCAGATGATTGAACTTGTATTATAAGATATGGAAATTGTATGATTGTATATCAATCACTATGTATATGCATTTCATACATCTAAATACAAATCCTCATATATGTGTTGTTGTTATATAAGAGTTTGATATAATCCTTTCAAAATTCTTACTTTATTAAGTGTGCAAAATATAATATATAGGCATAAATGTACGAGCATGTCTACATAAACACTATATAAGAGGCATACAAGGAATATATTGTTTAAATATTTCTTTCAATAGTAAGATTGGGTGAAGATAAGAAATTCAAAATAGAGACTTTAAGAATCACTGTGACATGGAGCTCTAACCCTTAGTAATAAAATAATAAATATTAAAGAAATGGTTGATGCAGAACTGACAAGAAAGTAAGAGGAAACATTTCAAGTTTAATGAAGGGAAGAAAATTGAGGAAGTCAAAATCAATGCCATAATGGAGACCATTAGAATTCAATTTTGTGCAGGTGGGAGAGGGGGTTTTAAGAGTGAGTAGAGGCACCAAGAAGAGCAAGGGGATTTCATTCAAGTAGCTGGGAAGATAAAAAGAAGTTGCAGAAGTTGGGAAAATAGGAGAGGTGCTTGAGTTACGGATCTCACAAAGGAAATTGTAAGCTACTAGGCAAACTTTTTTATCCGAATTCAAACCCAAACGGCAACTCATCTGCACTATTTGCACAAAAGCAGAAGAAATTTTGCCCTTGAGCATGCTGGCCATTTATTTTGAGAATTCCTTACTCTTTTAGTTGTGTTTTTTTTGCCACATGTTAATTGTGGAGGCAAATATCATTCACAGGCTTCAAAAATCAATAAATATTAAATTTCAAACTTGAGGCATTATATTTGCTGAATCTTGTGCCATGGATTATGAATTCCTCTTTTAATTTGCTGGACCAGGTATACGGGTCATTAGGAGATAAGTCTTGTTGCTACTTAATTTCTTGATACTTATTTTAAATTTCGTTTTCTGCTTGATCTTCTACACTAATCTCTGCATATTAAAGCATGCCAATTTTCCTATAAGATCAATTGGTCTGCAGGAAGAGAATGTGATGTACAATCCTACTGCTGCATTTGACTATATGAATCATTAGGGTGTGAACTGTCCAGAAACTCCACAGTAAATACATAGCAGGCAACTGTATTGTCTTTCTTATTAGAAATAAATGGGGTCAAGCAAGGTGTAATAGTACAAACAGCCACACCAAGCCCTTCTCCATGCTTGGAGCTAGAAAATGCTGAAAAATGTTTATCAATTTCTAAGGGCAGGATATGCTCTAAATTTAATGTTAGTCTATATGTACTCTGCAGTTAGTAGCTTAGGGAAAACTTCTATCCCTCAATCTGGAAAGCAGCTCTTAATGAGCTCAGCTTCTTATTGTTGTGCATTGGGTGGTCTGGAATTCAGCCTGCGTTCCTATATGTCCATCTGAACATGGATCCTCAACTTATTTTTATGATAAACTCCACTATAATTTGTATGTTGCATACACGTTTGTTGTAGTATAAAGGCTTTGGGTTGGTCTTTGTGAAAAGCTCTAGTTACAATTGAAGGCTCAAACTAATATAGACATTAACCTTTCAAACTAATCTGCTTGTAGTAGGATGAACTTGGGTGCTCTGTTTTAGTATTACATATATTTTATGGTTATGATTCCATTTCTCATGTTTATTTTTTATTCATCCTTGCCGGTAACTTTTTGATTTTTTTCTTAAGTGATTTCTCATATAGTGGATAGTGGTGTATTACCTCAATTTTTTTTGTTATTTCTCATTTTGCATCTATTGATATCTTATTATTAGTTGAATCTCCCTGCAATTTACGCAACTCTGAGAGTCAGCCTTGAACTGGAATCTGTTTGTGTGTAGATGAACTTGGGTGCTCTGATTTTTAGTATTACATATTTCTTACCATCGCACAATGACATAAGCTTATTGGGGTTGATTGTCTGCATTTCATTTGTTTATATTTTTCTTTTTATTCATCCCTGCTTGTGGCTTTTTGATTTTTTTCTTTAGCAGTTTCTCACATAGAGGATAGTGATGTTCTTTTTTGATATTTTTAATGTTTTGTCATGGTGTATGCATCGATACTTTATAAATTTGTTGAATCCTGCAATTTATGCAACTCTGAAAATCAGTTACAAACTATTGGAGAAAGCATCTGCTACCATAGATTCTTATGTTTACACAGACAAGATAAGAATAGAAGAGAAAATTTACAATAATTCATATGAAAAAGTCGCCTACCAAGACAAGTTTCTATTAGTAGACCCCAAATATTTGATATAGTTCATTCTTGTACATTGGGTTGCCTTTTTATTTCAAAATTAATCACAATACATGAGCTAGTGGATGCAACATTAACACAGTCAACCAGAATAAGGCCTCTATAACAATAGAGCCAAAGCCAGTTTGCTCTAATTGCTGAAATTGTTTGCTTTTTTGAGTTAGTGATGCCAATCTCTAATTTTGTGAGAGCATAATACTAGCCTTTTCATTTGTATTTATGTATTTAAAATATGCAGCTTTGCTGCTCTCTTGAAAGTTGGTGGTGCCAATTTCTATATTTTTAAGACAAATATACCATTCTTTCCGATCTACTTATTTGTTTTGACTATGCAGCTTATCATCCTGATCAATCAATAGAGAAGGGTATTATATTAGTTTTTAGTTTTACTAAACTTAAAACTAGTGTGGGATTCACAAGTACAACAATATTAAAAGCTTTCTTTCTACACTTAACAATTGGGAAACACTTAAAATTTTTTGTTGAATGAGAAATTAATCGTTAAAGATGGGTATCTTTCAGAAAAAAGTACATAATAATTTTTGAGCACCTGCTATAGCATCTAAGGAGTTGCTTTTATTTTTTTTCTTCTCCACATTTGTGATATTTGAGATGTTTTATTAGTTTTTATGTGTGATACCTTTAGCCCATTCCAGTAGATTATGATTCAAGTTCTAAATCTAAGCTAACTTTGATAAATGCTTTCCGACTCTTGTACATTGTTTTTCTAGGCCGGGGAGAAGGCAGTCACCTGTGGTGTAGCAAAGGTCTCTGAAATTGAGGAATTAACATTCATAAAGGATCTACATTTACGGTAAGAGCTGCATCCTTACAGCATGGTGGCTGTGAGTGTAGGCATTTTATGTACAATAATATAAAAATGTATTTCTAACTGAAACTGAAACTTGTTTTTTCAGCAGCACTGTTGATGAGATTGGGCAAAAAATAGGTCCAGAGGATCTCTAATTGAATAGTGCCATAAACAGCAATTTGTGGTTTAAATTGAAATCGTTACGATCAAGCTGTTTAGGGGTGAGAACAGCTCCAGAGGGTTTGTAACCAGGAATGCATAGTATCTCCATTAA
The DNA here is from genome assembly GCA_007115665.2 of Sequoiadendron giganteum. NCBI lineage: Eukaryota > Viridiplantae > Streptophyta > Pinopsida > Cupressales > Cupressaceae > Sequoiadendron > Sequoiadendron giganteum. Next base: position 508,337,239 of record CM021103.1, read on the forward strand.
CAGTTGAATGATGGCTACTTTGCTAGATGTTGTAAGGAGGGCAGCCGTAGAAGAGGTAGAGGGTACCTCAAAATGTTCTATCACTCTCAATGGCAATGCTATCCTCCATAGTCTCTTCGAAGAAAAAGCCACAGCCACAGCCACAGCCAGAGTCACAGATACAGATACAGATAAACCTTTGAGGAGACTTTCTACGTGGAAAATCCATGATAAAGATGAGCAGTTAATTTTTGCAGAATCAGAGATGTTGAGGAATCTTCAATCTACCATCCCTGCTAATTTAACCCCAAAAACCTTCTTTGATCTCATAAACCCCTTTCTTAATATGGTGCAGGAGCAGGTCGAAGGGAAAAGTAATAAGTCAGAGAACACCCTGAATTTGCTGGAGAAGGTGGGGCCTTATCTGGGGCGGGAATTTCTTAAGGAAATGGTTAGATTTTGTGTCGAGCTGAGGTTGTGGAGGCTCTTGAAGCTCCTCCTCGGGCTTTCCTTACCCACCAGCTTGTGTCTACACATCCAACTGGTTGAGAAACTGAAGGAAGCAAAACGGAGTGACATGCTATGTCTCATGCTGGAAAGCATGACTGATATTCGACCACCTGATTTGCTGCTCATTCTAACCTATTTTCTCTGTCCTTCAAAAGATGATAACACCATAGCCCCCTTCCGAAGGGAACGAAAGCAGCAAGCTTTGAAGGCAATGGAGATCAAGGAACACAAAAAACACGATTTTGCCTTTCAGCAAACTGCTCTGCTAGTAGCCACTGCTTTTGATAGGTTTTCAACCACTGATTTCTGTTTCCATTCTGTGGTATCAGCATCAATTGATGAGAATGTATTGGGATGGGTTATTGGGCGGCTTGACAGCAGGGAGATTATAAAGCTAGTCAGATACCTATCAAAATGGTTGGCAGTGTATTCGTCTTGCCATGTGACAGGACCTTTGGATTTTCCGTTAGCTAATGTTTCCAGGTGGGTGCCTTCCTTGGTTTTAGTGATGCAGTGGGTTAGTCTTATTTTGGATGAGAGCTTCTCGACACTGTTGCTGGGCAATGAATTTCACGATGAGATCAAGTTAGCAGAAGAGACAGTTAAGAGTATGGTTGAAGTGGCTTCAGGAGCTTCTTCTTTAGCAAGTATTGTGGAGCTTCTGAGGTCAAATCCCAAACTTCCCAACGTCAACATTAACTACACTAATTCAAGTATGTTACCAGTTCATCTCCACATTCATTGTTTTTAGAGCATTTTCTACTCTGAAAATTATGCCCTGTTACAAAACTCTAATTCATGACGTCAGTTTTCGTTGGACTGTGATTAGCTTTTGTCAATATTAACATAAACTAGATTTTTTTATATTGCAACAATTGAAAAGGATAAAAAGTGCAAAGCAACTTGCTTTGACAATTTTGATCCAAAAAAGTCAAAATAGGCAACTTAGAAGTTGTTTTTTAATGAACGTTCAGATTGGTTGGTTACTTCAATATAGACAAGATGCTTTTACTTTTAAGTAATGTGTTTTTCCATAGTAAATTGAATTGGTTGATTTTGGAGTTGAAATACATCAGTGTATTTGATAAAAAAGTTATTTTCATTCTTGGAGGTTGTTGCTAATCAAGTTTAATTCCATGTGTTAGGTGGGTATGTTGATATGATATCGATTTTGCATTAGTTGATGCAGAAAGGTAATACTTTCTATTTAGTCTTATTTTAACTTGATTTCCTTTGTTAATGATATTTCCATCACTCATTTGCAATTTTACTGCACTGTATCTTATCTCTGACTAAAACAGAGACAATGGTTTTTGAACTTCCAATTGATGAGAAGCTTAACCTGGGCATGGGCAGAATGTATTTCTGTGAAAATGAGAGGAATATAGCAGAAGGATCAAGCTAGGCAGTATTTTGGCATTGTTATTACAGTGAAAGTTGCAGTGTCTTATGATCTACACTCGAAATTTATTCTAAATGGGCAAGTGGATATTTTTCCCTACATTTCTATTTATACAACTGAATATTTTGTCATCTATTTTCATTGAATCACCTGGCAGAGGCTATGTGCAAGCGTGCAAAAGTGTGAACAGAGGAGGCTGAACAGTATTGTAACTAGTCCAGTGTAGAGGCAAAAAAGTAGAAAACAAATGATTATTATGACCATTTTTTTAATCCCAAGTCAACTTTTACCATTGGTTTGTTGTTGTAGACAGACTTCAATTCATGTTTGATCATTTTACAAAATTTATTTTAGTTCTAAACATCTTTCCTATTGTTGTACAGTTCATAATAATCACGTTCCTTGTTTTGTGTAGACACTTCTGTCAAATACAGATCATATCAATTAGTTGAAATAGGTCTGATCTGTTAAAAAAGTAGACAACAAACTTTATTTATAGTTATTTTTTTCCCCCGGAAAAATTTCATAATATCATTAATTAATAAAGATATAACATATTAAGGAAGCTGAAGAAGCTTAAACAAGGAGAAAAAGCAGTAAGAAAAGCAAGAAAATTACACAAAGTGAAGTGCAGCCAGGAACTGGCACCTGCTTTGGTTGCAATTCAACTTTTACTATTGGTTTGTTGCTGTAGACAGACTTCATTTCATGTTTGATCATTTGACAAATTTCATTTTAATTCTGGATGCCTTTTCTCATGTTGTACGGTTCATAATAGGCACGTTCCTTGTTTTGTGCAGTCACTATTGCAATTTGTGATTTTTGAGTTCACTTTCATTATGACCTCACAAGTTATTCTGATCTGTTAAAGAAGCTTAAAATGTCCGAAAAAGAAGTAGGATCATGGCAAGTTTAAGGTAATGGGCAACATGAATGCCACCTCAGAATGAAAGAAAATATTTGCGAGAAGCGAAGATATCTCGGAAGACACTCTGGCAAAAGTGGGGATTACTTTAAGTGTATTTACTATTTTCTGCAACTGCTTGTATAATTTAGAGAGATCTCTACTTTCCATACAAACATGAACACAATGTTTGGTAGAATTTCAAGCATGATCATTCCAACTGTTTGTGACTACTATTAACAGCAGTTGGAATGCTGTTCCGTTCCAATGTTTTTGGAGTTCCTCTTTTGTAATTAGTCTCTTATCTATGAAATGATCGTTTATTTATTTTTAATAATTTGTGTTGTACATATTTCTATTTGTCATTGTTATGTTTCACTGAATGATATGCATTTGACATGTTTTTGTGTATATTTCTGTTTTTCATTGGTATGTTGCACTGTTTGCTATGCATGTGATATGTTTTTGCAAACAATTTTGTTGTGTTCATCTTTCACCAATTTCTTTTATCTCATCTGTGGAATATATATATATATATTTTACCATTATCATGTTCACTATTTTCACAATACATAGGAATGTGAACCCTAAAGTGCCTTTATGGTGTGCTGTTTTGGTAGTGAGGCATGATTGACTTTTGACAGCATATCGAATTTCAAACGATAACTAAAAGTACATATTACTCTTAAAAGGATCATGTGCTGATGTCCCCATCAGATCACAACTTGACAAAAGACTGGCGATTGAGTCCTGTCATTTGGCCTTAGCAAATCTCTACGAGTATCCACATTCTTCCTCTTATGCCTGTAGGTTTGTACATAACTTGGTACAACTAAGACAATGACTTCTAGTAATTTTTCCACTGAAAGATGGCAAAAAGAGATTGGCACATTGGGCATCTAGTAAAATTCACTTTGGCACAGCAGTAGTCCTGATGTACAATGTGATTTCAATTGCTTGAATACAGAAGCAAAGAGTCTCCTTGAAAATCCTATGCACACAGAGGGTGCTTACCTCTTTACAACAATTTTACAGACAAATATACCATGTTGGCACATTGGGCATCTTGTAAGATTCACTTAGGCATAGCAGTAGTTCTGATGTACAATGTAATTTCAATTGCTTGAGTACAGAAGCAAAGAGTCTCCTTGAAAATCATATGCACACGAGGGTGCTTACCTCTTTACAACAATTTTACAAACAAATATTTTATAACAGAGGGTGTAAGATTGTATGAACATGAGGTTGTTATAAAACAGTAGTCGGGATTAGATATTTGCCTCTAAATCAGAGTATATGGCGATTTCAAGATCCTACCTTAGGTCCTTGCCAATCCAAAACCTAAGCACTAAGCAGAAATTTGAAGCTGTGAATGCATAGTTAATTAATACATGATTATATAGCATTACATCTTCAAGAAGAGACATACACAAGGGCTTAGGTCTTGCCATTGTCGAATAGTGAGGAGAATTTTCTCTTGCTGTATCTTCACCGCTTCAAAGCAATGCCCAAAATGTAGTTCTATTCCTACTCAGGGATTCTGCCTGTATTTGTGTGAAGTTCCACCAATGGGGAGAAACATGCAGCCATGAACGTGTTTCTCCATTGAGGAAGTTTTTCTTGTTCTCATCGTCTCTTATAAATTGATTCTACGATATCATATAATCTAGGTGCCATTGTAAGCACATAATTCAAACAAAGATTTCAATTAACAAAATATAAGCCGCAAATTGAATTAAAGACACTTTGAATATAGCAAAAGATGAATTACATGAACATAATGAATTGAAACTAAAATATAATACCTCTTGACAAGTGGATGTGTTATGTAAATGATAAAATATTTGTTGCTTAGTTTGATAGCATACACTTGCTTAAAAACAAGATGATGGAATGATGGATTTATCTCAATTTTTATTAATTTTTGATGAGATGGATGAATGATTAGAATTTGATTTTGGATCATGAGTACTTCCATTAAAGGTGGAGTGGATGTGAAGAGATGGTAGTTATTATTAGTTAATTAATTAAGTTATTTAATAAAATTCTTTAATTATTTTGATTAGATTTATAAATTGATTTGTTAACTGATTTGGTTTATCATGTTTTTAATAAATTATTTGTGGATAATGAATTTATTTTGATTTATTATTTAAATTAATTAATTAATATTTTGTCAATAGTGGTATGGTGTGATGGTAAAGTTCTCGTGTTGTTGGGGATGAGGTCCCCCATTTGTGACCTCACTGGTTCATAACTCCGATCAAAAGTGTTTACCCCTCTAAAATAAATAAATAAAATAATATTTTTTAAATCAATTAATTTTGATAAAGTAGATTAATTTTGAAAATGGCAAAATAGCAAGAAGATTCTAGATTTGGGATTAGATATGAGGTTAGATTTAATAGTTTGACTTTATCTAATTGAAAACACACAATGCATGATTGTAATTATATATATACTTGATAGTTTAAAATATACAAAACTGTACAACTTCTTACTCTAAACGAAATAGAAAGATGTAATGTACAATTTCTAATCCAAATACACACAATTCCATTGTTTCAAGTACTGTGCAATTAATATCTCAAGTTTATTTAATCTTGCAAACTTTTTTGTCCAAAACACAATACAATATTGCTAAAATTAAATATATATAATTGCACGTTTTTGAAGCTTTTGCTATGCACAATGGAGGCTTCACATTGATACGAACAATCCAACATCTTTGCAAATATACTTCGACACGGGATGGTAACGCTACTTTGGTGAATTCATTATGCTTTTCTCCTTTGATTTTGTTTCTTGAATTCATTTCTTCATAGTTCCATTTTGTGAGTAATGGATATGAATAATTTAAAATACACATAAGTAAAACCTCTAATTCTAAACCAAATAGAAAAAAGATGCAATGCACATTTTTTAATCCAAATACACACAATTCTATCTCCTTCAAATATTGTGCAATTAATGCCCATTTTGAAGATCTTAACAATTAAATATTGAAGTACTAAAGACGAAAAGGAAATGTAAGGCCCACCAGTGATGCATAAATTACCTTTATTATAGATCATAAATATAAAATTTAAATACCAACACACAAATTTGAAAATAGACTTAAAGATTGTTCAATTTATCACAACTAAATGTACATCTTTACATTTTTTAATTATGTTAAGATATGATGTATGTTTGTAGAATGATCTTTTATGAATTTATTTTGAAAGTTCATATGAATGCAAAGGCACCTCTATCAAATTTTAAAAATGATCTTCCTATCCTTATCAAATGACTTCACAAATTGTTTCAATATACCACAATTAAATGTACATCTTTAATTTTTTTTAATATTGTTAAGATTTCATGTATGTATATGAAGTGATCTTTAATGATTTTTTCTTGAATGTTCATATGAATGCAAGGGCACCTCTGTGAAATTTAAATGATCTTCACATTCTTGTCGACATTTGACATATGGTTAATTTTAATGGTTCCTCTCATGCAACACAAATTGAGAAATCCTAAAATCTTCATTATTTTCAAATTTCTTTCAATTTTTTTTGGGAGGCAAGTTTTATAGGACATCTCTACCACAATCATCTCATTGAATATCTTAGACAAATAATTACATGTACTTTCCAACCTTTCTTTTACAAAATACCAATATGCAATACTATATTTCTTTTTGAATTTTTGTATAGTTTTGAAACATTTTTTCAATACTACAAATGATATCCCACAATTCCCACTCAAATTGGATGTATTTTTTGATTTTTTGACCTTTTTTTTTATGCATTGGATGCCATAACTATATCACCACTTGTATCTATATCAAAACAATTTAAGATCAATGAAATATCCTCATCACCTAGTTAAGAAATGCGATCTATCTTAATGCCTTTTAGAAATTTTTTAAATCCAAGAATATAGACATTCATATGCGCCACAATTAATTGTGACAACTTACTATGTAAGAACCACAAATTAATAACAATGACATTATGAATTAAAAAATATAAACGTAATCAATATCAGCTAGGAAATGCGATAAAAGAGATTGACATTACTTTAGAGCAAGAAAAAAATCCTTCTTTTAAGTTTCTTTTCACACTCTTAATCTTGATATAATTTTAGACATTTTCTCATTACCAAAAGTAGGGGAATCATAGGTTGGTGACAATAACAATTCTCACTAAACAATAAGGAAAAATAAATAAGAATTTGATTTAAAAATAATAATTTCTTATGTTCTAGTAAGTGAAAATTGCAATGGTTATGACTAATTAAATTAGGAAAATTTAAATTTTTTAGTAGTCCTTGTCTTTGCATATTTGGATGTTAAAAGATATAGTCAAGGAATTTTTTTATAGTTTTGTCTAATCTTTTTATTTTTTATTGACTTTTAAATTGTTTAGTAAGGTTCTTTATGATAGTTCTTAGCATATATCTTAATTTACACAACTTTTTTTTAGATAACTAGAACTAAGTTTTTGGTCGTATATGTTGAATACTGGCTCATAATAGATGATAGAGGCATACATTAGAAAATTAGTTTTTCAGTTTTTTTCCAGTATATGTTAGAAATTAATTACAACTCATGTTAAAGATAATATTTTTTAATTTATGCATACATACTTAACTTAAATGCATGCAAATTTTAATACAACACTAAGGTCCAAACATAGAAATTCTAAAAATTAATGTAAAATAAAAATTAAAGATAACACTACTAAAAATATATCTCCTACAATAGGAGACAAAGATTCCGTATGTATGTGCATTAAATAGGGAATAAACACAATAGTTTTATCAAACATTAATATGGTAAATTATAAAATGATAAAACAAACTAGATGCTAATGATAAAAATTTAAAAACAAATACACAAAAGGATTCTTGAATATTTTGTGTTGTAAACATAACTAGTGTTCATTTACACATTTGAAAACTTCTTTTTAGAAGTTTAATTAGTCACAACTCTCAATCCACATAACCCTTCTTGATGTAGTATTGCCTAATATGCATGTATGCAATACCTCCATGATAGCCATGCTTATACTATCTATCACATACACATGTTATCCCAATACAAGATAACCATGGCTATATTTTTAATCTATATATGTATATGCCATCGAAAACACCAATTTGTGCACCTAATTGAAAAATGTAAGATAAAGAAAACACTCTTAATAAAAAACATATACCCTCAAATGGAAATGCTAGGGAAATGCACCATGCAAGGTTTAATAACCATGAGCAATCCAAAATGATGAGCTAAGGAACCATTTTGGGTAAGTTCATGTCATCCATGCCTATATACATAAGCATTTTCTTCTTAGCAATTTCAAGAAGTTTCAAAGTACATAGATTCACTAAGTCACTTAGAGTCGCTATAAAAAATACCATTGTGTACACCAAATAAAAAAAGAGAGAAATAAAATAGCAAAGTGTAGGGTTTGATACTAGGAAATCCACAATGATGATCAAGGAATTTATTAAGTCAAATAAATCTAAAACAATGGCGATATTATTATCCCAACATGCATACGCTACAAAGGAATTTGAAGTACTCAATAAATCTTTTAAAATTCCTTAGTCACTTCAAAAATCATCATTCGATATAGTAAAGCAAAAAATTGAGAAAGAAAAGGCATGAATGTAAATCTTGAAAGTTGAAACAAATGATGGTACAAAACACATAATCAAGACATCTGAGATGAAATTCTCACATCTTATAGTCTATCATATTAGTAATTGATAAATCTTAATAATATTCATAAACAAACAATATCTTGAAAACCTCCAATTTCACTCCTCTCATTTCAAATTACAAGATTGTTTTTGAAAAGATAAGCAACATTTATAGGGTGTTGTAACCTTTACACAGAGAGCCCAAAGGCCAAAAGAAAGCATAGTTCAAACAAAACTTGAACTATAGGAACAAACATAAACAATTGACTGTCAACTGCAGAGCAACCATGATTTAAACAACCCCTGAAATAGAGGGATCCAAACTGGCTCCACGAACCTGAGGTCGAGAAGAGGCAACGGATTTGGGGAGACCCTTCTTCTTCCGCAGAACCACCAACCAGGGAGGCTCAGAAGTAGGAACCAAAGAGCGAGGTGAGGGGGGTGGATCCACAAAAGCCTCCCCGGGAGAGGAGCCACCACACAGCTAGGGTGAAGTAGTGGAGACTGGGGCAAAAAAAGCACCAGCAGAGTTGTTCGACGAATGACGAACTGGTTTTGGAAGAACAAAGACAACATAAGGCTCAAACGGGACAGAGACAACAGAAGGATCAGATGGGACAGAGACAACAAAAGGTTTCACAACAAGGATAGCCGAAATAGGATCTTGAGTAGGCTCGGGAGGGTCATCCTCCTCATAGGAACTATCCGAAGGGGGGGAACCAACAGTGAGATGGTCCGTGAAAGCATTCTTCCACCAAGTAGCCGCACTCTTGCGGTGAGTAATAGGGTAGCCAAAATCCAAGTGACCAACAAAGAAACAACGCCTGCAACGAAAAGGGAGCCCCTCATAGTCCAGAAGTTGCTTCCAAGGTTGGTTCGCCACCATCAAGACCACGTCACCATGGAGTGGTTTGGAGATATCCAGATCAATTAACATACGAGCCACCATAGTATGCCCAAGATCGCAAGACGTAGAATCCACCTTCAAAAATCTGCCAATGGCGTTGCCAATAGCTTCAAAGCAGGAATCCTCCCAAAATTGGAGGGAGATTCGATAAACAAACCCAAACAGATTTGATATTCAGAGGCTCTGTAAGAGGATTGAAAGAGCGTGACCACGGTCGGATGGACAACAAATGAACACCCCACATCCACACCTGATCCAACACTCTGTCACGAGCCTCAAGGGTAGAGAAGGTAGCAAAGAAAAAATCCTCCAGCACTGGGATAGAGGTCAATCTGTCCAGAAACCAAAGGCTTCCAAGAACTAGTCACCCATTCATGGAGTTCAAGTAGGGAGGGCCACAAGACGTTAAACCTACAGACAACACCATGCCGCATGTAGAAATCTTCATTTTCAGCAATCTCAGGCCCACATACCATAACAGGGGAGTCCCGGGCACAAGGCAAAGGACGAACCCTAGTCAGGACCTGGGCACAAGCAACAACAACAAAGGACTTTCAAGAGCCAACAGGAGTAACAGGAGGAGGGCCCCCAACCACACCCCGCACAACATCTGTAAAATAAGGAGAAGTTGCTTGCCCATCCACAGGAGGAACACAACCACCACACCCACCATGGTCTAAAACCTGCAACAAATCAGGAGGAATAGGGGGAGCCCCTGCACCCATAGATCGATCCCTCGTGCCCAGGCCCAGCGACAGATTTGAACCGCTCCTGCCCAGCGCAACAGACAACTTTGCAACGAATATTTCCTTCATGGTCCCTCTCTCCAAACACCCTTAAATTACAAGATTGTTAATGTGACTATTTTTTTTATTAAATATTGGAAGTATATGTGAAATGACATAAATGGATAAGAATATTTTTTTTAACAACATATAATTTTTTTGTAAGGAGAATCCTTTTACCAAAGTTAAAAAAGGGCCCCATATACCAAATTGATATTTGAATTTCCCTACATAACTTGAAACACAACAATTATATTTAAAAAGAATACAATAGTAATATTCATAAAAATCTCCAATTAATTAGACTACAAGAGAGAGCACAAATAATTATATTCCTAAAATATCAAAATAATTGTAAGCTTGAAATTCTCATGCCATGTACTTCATTTCATTAGTAATGGGGGAAATCTAGATAAAGCTTGTATAACAATCACATTCCATGATTCCTATGCAAAAAAATACCAAGTGCTACTTCATATAAAAACTTAATGAGAAAACATAATTGGTGTTTCATAACGAATAAAACCTTGAAAACCCCCAAGACCTTTTTCATTAACCCCTTTAAAATCAACGACAATCAATGGTAGTTGGGTTAGATTTGGTGGAGTGCAACAAGGGAAATGAGTGCTTCTAAAAGGACTAGCACAACTTTGTCATTTACTATACTAATACTTTCATCCAAAGGAGGTGCAATGGTTACACCAATATTAATCTATATAACATGTCCTACAAATTTGATAGGTCTATAATTGAATTTATAAGTACTTTATTAAAAGTGATAAAACATTAGAAGTTTGTACTAACGATAATTTTTGAGTCCAAAACATTAAGCATATTTGTAAATGAAAATAATTACCATGTTCAACTACATTTATGTACCATTTGCCCTTTGAAAACTAAAAATAGTTTATGATCTTATAAAGAAATACTAATTTTAAGATTATTTTTCTCAAATATCCTTAAATGAATAAAATCCCATTATCAAAATATCTCAATGCATTTTTCCTCCAAATATTTACAAAAAATAAAATCTTAACACATTTCATAAAAACTCTAAACATTAGAATTTTTCAAAATTTTCAAAAATGAACAAAAATCAAAGAAAACATTTATGAAAATCTCTAAAACATTATTTTCTCTATATATTGACCAACGAATATATCCAATGTTCATATCTAAAAACATATACCAACAAACTCCCCAATCAATTCCAAAAAGATGAAATTTATCAATTATGATAGTAGTCTATTTAATAGAATTATAGTACGATATTAATAGGATATATATATTATTAATACTAATATATTGATTTTGTATATTATTAATATATATTTATTATATACTAATAATATTATATCTCATAAATTGAATAATATAATGTAATAATGTATAGTTGAATAATATTAATATACTCTTAAATCAAATCAATTGGATTAAATAATGAATGAAATTTCATGTTATGAAAGAAAGATTCCATGTATTTATTGAAACCCTAACTTTAAACTATAGAGAGAAGAAATCCTATTTCTCATATAGAACTAAGTGTGACACATGTTTTGAAAAATTATTGTTTCTATTTGAACTTACACTTCAAATGTGTACATGTAAATTTTTCCTAATAAAAATTCCATTTACAATGTGAAAAAATTGACAATTGATCTCATTAATATAGTAAAGGCTAAAACCCCATGGACAATTCAAGCGACCATAAATGAAACAAAGAAAATATAAAGTGTGTATATTTGAAAGCTTACCTAGACATAATACAAATGATTTTTGTTCAATAAAGTATTCTCAAATCATTTGTTAGATTTATTTGCATTCTGCAAAAATTAAAACTAAGATGTGCTTGAATATTAGAGGATATTTTGACAAAATACAAAAATACTAGAACAATTCAATTATTTGCACCCCACATACAACAAGTTGCTAAAAAAATAAAAATAAAAAACATAAATTTTAGTGCCACTCACACTTAAGATTTGTCTTGGAGTATGGTGATTAGGGATGCCAACTCTATGCTTGATAATATGTTAAAGCTTGGGAGATTGACCCTCCGAGAAAACCCCCGTGTACATCCATGTCTCTCCCCTCCAATATCCTTAGGGCACTCAATTGCTAGATCAATATGTTTCTCTAGATTCATCTTCCTTATTATTGCTAATTCCTTCACCATTTGAACAACCCATGAAACCACTAAACTCTAAAATGCCCGATTTCTCTAAAAATTAGTTGAATTTGGCTCTCCTATAATTATGGGGTTAGCGTGCCCCTCAAAACCCAACCTTTGTTCTTGCTATTTCTCAAAACCCATAGTGCTTATTATTTGCACATAAATGCTAAGTGGTTATGACATAATCTACATGGAACACATAATCTAATCACTCTAAATTTATGTGATAGTTAATCAAAGGTGTATATGGTGACCATTCTCTCGCATTATAAACTTTGATAACTTCTTCTCTTTAGAGTTGACATCCACGTGTTCTTCATGGGAATTGTTAGAGACAATATCACCCATTCTGACACTATTTTGTTTCCTATTTGTGTACAACCATCATTAATGCCTACACTTGTCCAAAGACTTGCAAGCTCAATTTTAAAGGCATATTTTAAAGCTTAAAAAAATTTAATTGGATTTTGAATATAATGTTACAACCATAGGGAGAGTGGTTTTGGTTTGCCTCATTTTAGAAAACAACTTGCGAGCATAGAAACATTCCTTGCTTGATGCCCAAAAAACAAATTTTAATTGGAAACCAGCATTTGTGTTTATTGCAAAAATACTAAAGCAACAACTATAGGGAAATTGGTTTTGGTTTGTGAAGAATCTTGAGGTAAGTCACTTGCGATGTTTTCAACAAGTTTATTTTTAACTTGTATTTACCAGAGTTGACAATTCACTAAGCTCAAAGAAACTTATAAATACACAAAATTGGTTGTTGAAAAATCCACCATTGTAAAATTTCGCTTCCAAACTAAGTTCAATAATTTGGTTCGATTAAGCAAATGAAAGATTAAGGTCTTATTGGTACACACCCCTATGGGTTCACTAAAATATTGAATTCTAAATTCTGACCTTTTGTGATAGAGTTACAAGATCTCATGGGCGTAGATACATTTCCCATATGGGTATGAGTTTTAGGTACCATTCTTGTGAATGTTGAGAGTGCCCATAAGTGAGTGGAAAAATGTAATATGAATTGTAGGGAAGTTACTAAAAAATATAGTTTAATGTATTGATAGCATAAAGATCAAGATGGTACATGCATCATTCAAATGTGTCAAAATTAAAGAATCATCACTCTCCCAAATTGAGGTTATAGAATTCATCATTTATGTGATATATTAATATTTAAAACATCAAATTATAAATTATAGGTAATTATATTTGAGTATTGGCTACCAATTTAGCACTAGTGTTGAAACTTGGTAACCTTTCTTAAAGCCAGGGAAGAACATAAGGAAGCTATTTTCATGCAAAACAACTTAAAATAATATCTTAATAACCACAATACATTTTTAAAGAATATTAAACATTTGTGATACTTGGCAATTTCCTCTCTGTAAACTAGGATTTCTATATCTTGGATCTTATGCACCTTGGTGAAAAACCTTCTTTTGAGTTCTATAATTATCTTCATCAATATTGTATCATAATTTATTTCCTTTGGTACTTTAAGGACTCAAACTAGGAAGACATGGTTTTATAGTTTGGGATATTTGGATGAAGATGGGAGGCCCTCGAGTTCAATCCCACACAAGGTGATGATTGAGAGTTGTTAATAGTAGATAATATAACCCCTAGAGGAGGCCCCACTAATTAGGAGCTAGATACAAGATTGTGAATTAATCAATGCCTTTAGAAGCTTGTAGTACTCAAGTGTAATAGAGATATCATGTTTGTCAAATCTAGATGCCTTTCTTTATAAGAAACACAACATTGATTGCATATAGAAGCTACTAATTTCAACGCCATATTATATAAAAGTATTCTAAGAATATCCAATTCAATTGGCTATGTGCTTGATTCAAATTAACTTAGACCTTATAAGGTATCAAATGATCTTACTTCTCACGATCATACCATTATGATATCCATATAAAAATTTGTGAGTCACTATTTAACATTTTGATATTGTTGAATATAATAAAATCTCATCGTGTTATACATATTTAGCCTTCTAAGATTTATAACTCATTGTTGTAGAGCATTGCAAGCCTAACATAAACTCCCTTATCATTTTCCATGCAAAAACAAGTATTGATAAAGTTGTAAACTCATCATACAAGTATTATTCAAGATATTAACTCTATAAATGTAAAGACTTTAATTTACTATAAGATGGAAACTCATTTTAATAAATTCTAAACCCTTATATAGATTTCTCATTAGCCTTGAAGCTTGATATAGATATGTGAAAAACCTATAAAATAGACCTCATAAGGTCTCATACATATAAATTAGAGAGGGACATATATATAAAAGATACATATATACCTTATTCCAAATATTGTGATCTCTACCAATAATGAAAAATATTAAGTTTGAAGGAATATTTAAAACCATTTATGATCTATCATGAGTAATATTAATTTTTATTATTCAAACCTTCCAAACTATTTAAGCCATAAATAAATATAAAATATTTATATATAATGATCTTAATAAGGCCATGAAGGAATACACATTTTCTTGAAATTACCATATAATCCCAATGGGAATACAATGTCATATAGGCGTATAATGAATGCCTAACTAAATTCAAATAAGCGTTATGTTGGGAATAGGATGCCATTTAATTTCATTCTAAACATATTTCATGTATCTCCTAAGCCATTGGAATGTGTTGCACAACACTAGGATTAGAAAGAGATTAATTTGGAATGAAATAAACATTTAATTTGACATTTGTAGTTATTCCTAAATAATAGGAGAATGTGGGGATGCCTTGGGAGAGCTCCTACAAAATAGGAGCACATGGGTGCCTACATGGGAGGTGGGATCCACCTTGGTTCAATTAACTGGTTAGTGAATTGAGTACACTTCAGAAATGCATTGTAGATTCCTACAAAATAAGGATTTTGATTTACGCATGTTGAGTTCCTATAAAATAGGGATTGATGTTTACGAGGTTCTGTTCAGTTTTGTTTTAGTTATCTTCAGTTGCATGTTAGTTAACTTCAACGACTTGAGTTGCATGGATGGATAACAGGTGGGTACATTCAGTTAACAAACGGAGGATCATTCATGCATATTGTTTTGCATGAATTGGTGACATATGTGTTTCAATTAACAAAGATTAACTTGGGCCCACCTTGGGTGCCCAAGTTGGCATCTTCGAGTTACAACTATTGCATGGAAAATATATTTTCAATGATCAGTTAAGTGGGACCCAGTTTGGGCACCTACTTTGAGGATGAGCTTGAATGAGATATTTTTGATAACTACGAGGTTAACACTTCAGTGTTGGGTGCCAACTTTGAGGGGAGAATCTTGTTTGACTTGTGCATACATATGAGAACTCAACTTGGCAACCCTAGGCATGGATTTTCTCAAGAGGCTTTGTGATTATATATTTGATAACTCTTATGAGCTTTTAAGAAAGAATATTGTCTATTATTGCAACATTTGTATGAGAGAGTTTTGTGAGAAAATATTGTAGGTTGTGAAGAAGATTTGTTGAAGGACAAAGGAAAAATATCAAGGAGAATTGAATTAGTGTTATTGTAATCTTAATCAAAGGTTAAATAATACATGCAAGACCAATTTTGGTGGATTTTTTTTCCCGAAAGGGTTTCTCCACGTACATGAGTTGTGTCCTTTCTATTCTGTCTTATATTTATTCGACAATCTTCTGTCTAATTTCTACAACATTAAAATTGATCTAATTCAAGATTAATCATACACAAGAGATTGTGACAAAGAATACTAAAATTGAATCTATAGTTACACAAGAGTTACAAATTTTAAGCTACATTTTTACTATAGTTTTACCTTCATTTTTAACATTTGGTATCAGAGCTAGAGGTTGGGTAGAGTTTGGGACGCCTTTCTCTTAAAAGTTTGAAGATTTTTTGGCTGTAGTTAGGTATTGCACTAGGCTATTTTTTGAGTAGAGATAGTGTGTTGTAGCAAGGTTCTACTTCTCGTTTAGATATTGAAAGGTTCAATGGATTCGAGTATGAGATGTGGAAACTAAAAATGGAAGATCTCCTTGAAGAGAGAGATCAATGGTTAGCTATAGGTAATAAGACAAAGACACCTACATTGATGTCAAATGCGAATTGGGCTAAGCTTGATAAGAAGGCAAGAGGAACCATAAGATTATGTCTTTCTGATGCTGTTCTCTTGAATGTTTCAGATGAAAAGATTGCATTTGATTTGTGGAAGAGGATAGGCGATATCTATCAAACTAAAATCCTTACTAATAAGTTGTATCTGAAAAGATAGTTATATTCTTTAAAGATGAAAGATGGTGATTCTGTTGCACATCATTTAAATTATTTTAATTTGATTTTGAGTTAGCTAGCATCTGTAGATGTAAAGCTAGAAGATGAAGATAAATGCATTTTGTCACTTTGTTCTTTACCAGAATCTTGGGAAAATCTAATTGTTGCCAGCAATGGTAGTGGTGCAAATCCGAAGATGGACAATATAATTCCTACTCTCCTATTAGAGGAGATGAGGAGGAAGTATAAAACGAGCTCCCAAGATGCCTTGTTTGTAAGTGGTAGACCTAAGGAAAATGAATCTAAGGTAGACAAGAAAGGAAAGGGTAAGTCTAAAGGACGGTCTAAAACCCCTGGTAAGAGTAAGGTAAAGTGTTGGAACTGTGGGAAACTGAGACATGTAAAGAAGGATTATAAGAACAAGAAAAAGAGTTTTGATGCTTCTACAGAGAAATCCTCGGATGACAGTAATGATGCATTGATCATTTCATGTAAAAATGTTAGTGACGACTCTTGGCTTATTGATTCAGGTTGCTCCTATCATATGACTCCTAAGAAGGAGTGGCTCACTAAGTATACTGAATATAATGGAGGCAATGTCTTCTTTGGATTTAATAGCACAACAAAGATTGTGGGAAAAGGAGAGGTAAAGTTGTGTTTCAATGATGGTAGGGTTAATATCCTTACTGATGTTTTCATATTCCAGGACTTTCTAGGAATCTACTTTTTGTATCTAAGTTCAATGATTCTAGAATGCATGTGACATTTGATAAAAGTGGTTGCAGATTGGTGAATGGGAATATGGTGGTTGCTAAAGGATCTCAGATTAGGACTTTGTTTAAGTTGACTACCACCAATTTGAATAAATCAGCCAATGTAACTGAAGCTAAAAATACATGTATGTTGTGGCAGCATAGATTGGGCCACACAGGTGAAAAAGGTCTTAGGACCATTCTTAATCAGAAATTGGTTGACGGTATTCTTGATTTTAATATTGGCAAAATGGATTTTTGTGAGCATTGTGTGTTTGGAAAGCAATCTAGATCTTCATTTCCTAAAGGAACAAATAAAGCTAAAAGATTATTAGAGATTATTCACTCAGATGTTTTGGGTCCTGTGGCTATTGACTCTATTGGAAAATCTAGATATTATGTCACTTTTATTGATGATGTCTCAAGATACACTTGGATCTATTTTAGTTATAACAAATCTGATGTGCTTAATAAGTTTAAAGAATTTAAGGTTTTAGTTGAGAAACAATCAAATCATAAGATAAAAGTGTTGAGATCAGATAATGGTGGTGAATATTGTTCTACAAAATTTGATGATTATTGTAAGCATGCAGGGATTGTGAGAAAAAAAACTACTCCATATACACCACAACACAATTGAGTAGTAGAGAGGATGAAGTGAACCTTAATGGAAAGAACTAGGAGCACGTTAATTAGTGCTAAGCTAGATCGGCACCTTTGGGCTGAGGGTGTATGCACTTCGTGTTATTTAATCAATAGATCTCCTAGTTCATCTAATGAAGATAAAACCCCTTATGAAATGTGGTCAGGTAGGAAACTTAGTGCTGCACATTTAAGGATCTTTGGTTGTGAGGCTTTTGTTCATATGCCTAAAGAAAAATGATCTAAGTTGGATCCAAAAGCACATAAATTCATATTCATAGGTTATGGTGAAAATGTAAAAGGTTATAAGCTTTGGAATCCTCTAACCCAAAAAATTACTTTGTCAAGAGATGTGATTTTAGGAAATTTAGAGTTTATTCAGGAGAAGAACAACTAAAGGAGAAGGATACTTCTCAAATAGTGCATTTTGAGGAAAATACTGAGAAGCAAGAAGATGCACATGTTGAAGAACAATTGGATGGATTGGATGAGGAGAGTTCATAGAGTTCCAAGATAGATGCTCATGATGAGCATATTGAGGAAGAGGTAGAAACCCCATTGAGAAGATCCACAAGACAACGAAATCCCGTTGACAGGTATAACACACCTGATTTTTGTTGTATATTTGCTTTATTGAGTACTAATGATGAACCTAGATCTTACAGGGAAGCTGTGTCTTTAGATGCGAACAAGATTTGGACACAAGCTATGCATGAGGAAATGATTTCTTTGGATGCTTGTGACACTTGGGATCTTGAGAGTTTTCCCAAAGGAAGAAAGGCCTTTGCTTGTAAATGGATCTTTAAAAAGAAAGTTGGAGCAGATGGTAATCTCAAAAGGTATAAGGCTAGATTAGTAGCCAAGGGCTACTCCTAGAGAGAGGGAGTTGAATTTAATGAAATCTTCTCTCTTGTTGCTAAATTAAATTCTATTAGATTCCTTTTATCTATTGCTATTGCTTTTGATTTTGAGATAGAGCAAATGGATGTGAAAACTGCTTTCTTGCATGGGGATCTTGATGAGGAGATTTATATGAGGAAACCTGATGATTTTGTTATAAAAGGAAAAGAAGAATTGGTTTGCAGGTTAAATAGATCTTTATATGGATTGAAACAATCATCGAGAATGTGGTACCAAAATTTTGATGCTTTTGCATTAAAAACTGGTTATGTTAAGAGTGAGGAAGATTATTGTGTTTACATAAAAATAATTGATGATCAGTTTTTAATTATTATCATGTATATTGATGACATGTTGTTTATTGGTAACAACAAGGTAATGATGAAAGAATTGAAAGCATAACTCTCTAACACATTTGAGATGAAATATCTAGGGGTTGCAAAATATATCCTTGGTACGGAGATCAACAGAGGTAGAGGTAAGAAAAATCTTTGGTTAAGTCAAAGAAACTATGTTGATACTATTTTGAAATGGTTTAACATGCATGATAGTAGACCAATTAATATTCCTTTACCAGTTGGCACAAAGTTAAGTTTAGACATGATTCCTAAATATGATTTTGATTACGAGGAAATTTTTGAGATTCCTTATGCTAGTGCAATTGGTAGTTTGATGTATGCAATGGTCTGTACAAGACCAAATATAGCCCAAGCAATGGAAGTTCTATCTAGGTTTATGTCTAACCCTGGTAAAGAACATTGGACTTATGTTAAGAGGGTGTTTAGATATTTACGAGGTACTTCTGATTACTATTTGGTTTATCATGGTGCTGATGATATTGATATTATGCATAGATCATTGGACATATAGGGTTTTGTTGATTCAGATTGGGCAAGAGACTTGGATAGTCAGAGGTCAACAAGTGGTTATGTGTTTAGTTTGTTTGGAGCTGCGATTAGTTGGATGAGTAAGAGGCAGCCCATGGTTGAATTTTCTACCACAAAAGAAGAGTACATGGCTGCTACACATGCCTCCAAAGAGGCAGTTTGGTTACAGAGACTTGGGAAAGGTATTGGTTTTAATTGTAAGCAAATTAAACTTGAATGTGATAGTTAGAGTGCTATTTGTTTAGCCAAAAATCCTATGTATCATACTTGTACTAAGCATGTTGATGTACAATATCACTTTGTATGAGAAATGATTGAGAGTGGGAAGGTATTGATTGAGAAAGTTGACACTTTGGTCAATGCTGCAGATTATCTTATGAAATCAGTTCCTACAGAAAAGTTCTCTTGGTGCAGGAAGGCCATTAGCCTTGAATCCTATACTTGATTTACATTAATGATTCATTGCTTAGAGTAATTGCAATGATAATGTCAAGTGGGATAATTTTGGGAATAGGATGCCATTTAATTGCATTTTAAACATATTTCATGTATCTCCTAAGCCCTTGTAATGTGTTGCATAACACTAGGATTAGAAAGAGATTAATTTGGAATGAAATAAACATTTAATTTAACATTTGTAGTTATTCCTAAATAATAGGAGCATGTGGGGATGGCTTGGAGAGCTCCTAAAAAATAGGAGAACATGGGCACCTACATGGGAGGTGGGATCCACCTTGGTTCAGTTAATTGGTTAGTGAATTGAGTACACTTCATAAATGCATCCTAGGTTCCTACATAATAGGGATTTTGATTTATGCATGTTGAGTTCCTATAAAATAGGGATTGATGTTTACGAGGTTTAGTTCAGTTCAATTAAGTTTAGTTTAGTTCAGTTGCATGTTAGTTAACTTCAGTGACTTGAGTTGCATGGACAAATAACAGGTGGATACATTCAGTTAACAAATGGAGGATCATTCATGCATATTGTTTTGCATGAATTGGTGACATATGTGTTTCAGTTAATAAAGATCAACTTGGGCCCACCTTGGGCACCCAAGTTGGCATCTTTGAGTTACAACTATTGCATGGAAAAGATTTTTTTCAATGATCACTTAAGTGGGGCCTAGTTGGGGCGCCTACTTTGAGGATGATCTTGAATGAGATATTTTTGACAACTACGAGGTTAACACTTCAGTGTTGGGCATCAACTTCGAGGGAGACTCCTGTTTGACTTGTGCATGCATATGAGAACTCAACTTGGCAACCCTAGGCATGGATTTTCTCAAGAGGCTTTGTGATTATATATTTGATAACTTTTATGAGTTTGTAAGAAAGAATGTTGTCTATTATTGCAACATTTGTATGAGAGAGTTTTGTGAGAAAATATTGCAGGCTGTGAAGAAGATTTGTTGAAGGACAGAGGAAAAATATCAAGGAGAATTGAATTAGTGTTATTGTAATCTTAATCAAAGGTTAAATAATACACGCAAGACCAATTTTGGTGGATTTTTTTTCCCGAAAGGGTTTCTCCACGTACATGAGTTGTGTCCTTTCTATTCTGTCTTATATTTATTCTACAATCTTCTGTCTAATTTCTACAACATTAAAATTGATCTAATTCAAGATTAATCATACACAAGAGACTTTGACAAAGAATACTAAAATTGAATCTACATTTACACAAGATCTACAAATTTTAAGCTACATTTTTACTATAGTTTTACCTTCATTTTTAACATTTTGTATCAGAGCTAGAGGTTGGGTAGAGTTTGGGACGCCTTTATCTTAAAAGTTTGAAGGTTTTTTGGCTATAGTTAGGTATTGCACTAGGCTATTTTTTGGGTAGAGATAGTGTGTTGCAATGGGTTCTACTTCTCGTTTAGATATTGAAAGGTTCAATGGATCTGGGTATGAGATGTGGAAACTAAAAATGGAAGATCTCCTTAAAGAGAGAGATCAGTGGTTAGCTGTAGGTAATAAGACAAAGACACCTAAATTGATGTCAGATGCGAATTGGGATAAGCTTGATAAGAAGGCAAGAGGAACCATAAGATTATGTCTTTTTGATGCTATTCTCTTGAATGTTTCAGATGAAAAGACTGCATTTGATTTGTGGAAGAGGATAGGTGATATCTATCAAACTAAAATCCTTACTAATAAGTTGTACCTAAAAAGATAGTTATATTCTTTAAAGATGAAAGATGGTGATTCTGTTGCACATCATTTAAATTCTTTTAATTTGATTCTGAGTCAACTAGCATCTGTAGATGTAAAGCTAGAAGATGAAGATAAATGCATTTTGTTACTTTGTTCTTTACGAGAATCTTGGGAAAATCTAATTGTTGCTATCAGTGGTAGTGGTGCAAATTCGAAGATGGATAATATAATTCATATTCTCCTATTAGAGGAGATGAGGAGAAATATAAAACGGGCTCCCAAGATGCCTTGTTTGTAAGTGGTAGACCTAAGGAAAAGGAATCTAAGGTAGACAAGAAAGGAAAGGGTAAGTCTAAAGGACGGTCTAAAACCCCTGGTAAGAGTAAGGTAAAGTGTTGGAACTATGGGAAACCGAGACATGTAAAGAAGGATTATAATAACAAGAAAAAGAGTTCTGATGCTTCTACAGAGAAATCCTCGAATGACAGTAATGATGCATTGATCATTTCATGTAAAAATGTTAGTGATGACTCTTGGCTTATTGATTCAGGTTGCTCCTATCATATGAATCCTAACAAGGGGTGGCTCACTAAGTATAATGAATATAATGGAGGCAATGTCTTCTTTGGATTTAATAGCACAATAAAGATTGTGGGAAAAGGAGAGGTAAAGTTGTGTTTCAGTGATGGTAGGGTTAATACCCTTACTAATGTTTTACATATTCCAGGACTTTCTAGAAATCTACTTTTTGTATCTAAGTTCAATGATTCTGGAATGCATGTGACATTTGATAAAAGTGGTTGCAGATTGGTGAATGGGAATATGGTGGTTGCTAAAGGATCTCAGATTGGGACTTTGTTTAAGTTGAATACTTCCAATTTGAATAAATTAGCCAATGTAACTGAAGCTAAAAATACATGTATGTTGTGGCAGCATAGATTGGGCCACATAGGTGAAAAAGGTCTTAGGACCATTCTTAATCAGAAATTGGTTGACGGTATTCTTGATTTTAATATTGGCAAAATAGATTTTTGTGAGCATTGTGTGTTTGGAAAGCAATCTAGATCTTCATTTCCTAAAGGAACAAATAAAGCTAAAAGATTATTAGAGATTATTCACTCAGATGTTTTGGGTCTTGTGGCTATTGACTCTATTGGAAAATCTAGATATTATGTCACTTTTATTGATGATGTCTCAAGATACACTTGGATCTATTTTATGCATAAAAAATCTGATGTGCTTAATAAGTTTAAAGAATTTAAGGCTTTAGTTGAGAAACAATCATATCATAAGATAAAATTGTTGATATCAGATAATGGTGGTGAATATTGTTCTACAAAATTTGATGATTATTGTAAGCATGCAGGGATTGTGAGAAAAAAAACTACTCCATATACACCACAACACAATTGAGTAGTAGAGAGGATGAAGTGAACCTTAATGGAAAGAACTAGGAGCACGTTAATTAGTGCTAAGCTAGATCGGCACCTTTGGGCTGAGGGTGTATGCACTTCGTGTTATTTAATCAATAGATCTCCTAGTTCATCTAATGAAGATAAAACCCCTTATGAAATGTGGTCAGGTAGGAAACTTAGTGCTGCACATTTAAGGATCTTTGGTTGTGAGGCTTTTGTTCATATGCCTAAAGAAAAATGATCTAAGTTGGATCCAAAAGCACAGAAATTCATATTCATAGGTTATGGTGAAAATGTAAAAGGTTATAAGCTTTGGAATCCTCTAACCCAAAAAATTAATTTGTCAAGAGATGTGATTTTAGGAAATTTAGAGCTTATTCAGGAGAAGAACAACTAAAGGAGAAGGATACTTCTCAAATAGTGCATTTTGAGGAAAATATTGAGAAGCAAGAAGATGCGTTGAAGAACAATTGGATGGATTGGATGAGGAGAGTTCATAGAGTTCCGAGATAGATTCTCATGATGAGCATATTGAGGAAGAGGTAGAAACCCCATTGAGAAGATCCACAAGACAACGAAATCCCGTTGACAGGTATAACACACCTGATTTTTGTTGTATATTTGCTTTGTTGAGTACTAATGATGAACCTAGATCTTATAGGGAAGCTGTGTCTTTAGATGCGAACAAGATTTGGACACAATCTATGCATGAGGAAATGATTTCTTTGGATACTTGTGACACTTGGGATCTTGAGAGTTTTCCCAAAGGAAGAAAGGCCTTTGCTTGTAAATGGATCTTTAAAAAGAAAATTGGAGCAGATGGTAATCTCAAAAGGTGTAAGGCTAGATTAGTAGCCAAGGGCTACTCCTAGAGAGAGGGAGTTGAATTTAATGAAATCTTCTCTCTTGTTGCTAAATTAACTTCTATTAGATTCCTTTTATCTATTGCTATTGCTTTTGATTTTGAGATAGAGCAAATGGATGTGAAAATTGCTTTCTTGCATGGGGATCTTGACGAGGAGATTTATATGAGGCAACCTGATGATTTTGTTGTAAAAGGAAAAGAAGAATTGGTTTGCGGGTTAAATAGATCTTTATATGGATTGAAACAATCATCGAGAATGTGGTACCAAAATTTTGATGCTTTTGCATTAAAAACTGGTTATGTTAGGAGTGAGGAAGATTATTGTGTTTACATAAAAATAATTGATGATCAACTTTTAATTATTATCTTGTATATTGATGACATGTTGTTTATTGGTAACAACAAGGTAATGATGAAAGAATTGAAAGCACAAATCTCTAACACATTTGAGATGAAATATCTAGGGGTTGCAAAATATATCCTTGGTATGGAGATCAACATAGGTAGAGGTAACAAAAAGCTTTTCTTAAGTCAAAGCAACTATGTTGATACTATTTTGAAATGGTTTAACATGCATGATAGTAAACCAATTAATATTCTTTTACCAGTTGGCACAAAGTTAAGTTTAGAAATGATTTCTAAATATGATTTTGATTATGAGGAAATGTTTGAGATTCCTTATGCTAGTGCAGTTGGTAGTTTGATGTATGCAATGGTCTGTACAAGACCAGATATAGCCCAAGTAGTGGGAGTTCTATGTAGGTTTATCTCTAACCCTAGTAAAGAACATTGGACTTATGTTAAGAGGGTGTTTAGATATTTATGAGGTACTTCTGATTACTGTTTGGTTTATCATGGTGCTAATGATATTGATATTATGTATAGATCATTGGACATACAGTGTTTTGTTGATTTAGATTGGACAAGAGACCTGGATAGTCAGAGGTCAACAAGTGGTTATGTGTTTAGTTTGTTTGGAGCTGCGGTTAGTTGGATGAGTAAGAGGCAGCCCACGATTGATTTGTCTACCAAAAAAGAAGAGTACATGGCTGCTACACATGCCTCCAAAGAGGTAGTTTGGTTACAAATACTTGGGAAAGGTATTTGTTTTAATTGCAAGCAAATTAAACTTGAATGTGATAGTCAGAGTGCTATTTGTTTAGCCAAAAATCGTATGTATCATGCTTGTACTAAGCATGTTGATGTGTAGTATCAATTTGTATGAGAAATTATTGAGAGTGGGAAGGTATTGATTGAGAAAGTTGACACTTTGGTCAATGCTACAAATTATCTTACGAAATCAGTTCCTACAAAAAAGTTCTCTTGGTGCAGGAAGGCCATTAGCCTTGAATCCTATACTTGATTTACATTAATGATTCATTGTTTAGAATAATTGCAATGATAATGTCAAGTGGGAGAATGTTGGGAATAGGATGCCATTTAATTGCATTCTAAAAATATTTCATGTATCTCCTAAGCCCTTGGAATGTGTTGCATAACACTAGGATTAGAAAGAGATTAATTTGGAATGAAATAAACATTTAATTTGACATTTGTAGTTATTCCTAAATAATAGGAGCATGTGGGGATGCCTTGGGAGAGCTCCTAAAAAATAGGAGGACAAGGGGACCTACATGGGAGGTGGGATCCACCTTGGTTCAATTAGTTGGTTAGTGAATTGAGTACACTTCATAAATGCATCCTAGGTTCCTACAAAATAGGGATTTTGATTTATGCATGTTGAGTTCCTATAAAATAGGGATTGATGTTTACGAGGTTTAGTTCAGTTCAATTAAGTTTAGTTTAGTTCAGTTGCATGTTAGTTAACTTCAGTGACTTGAGTTGCATGGACAAATAACAGGTGGATACATTCAGTTAACAAATGGAGGATCATTCATGCATATTGTTTTGCATGAATTGGTGACATATGTGTTTCAGTTAATAAAGATCAACTTGGGCCCACCTTGGGCACCCAAGTTGGCATCTTTGAGTTACAACTATTGCATGGAAAATATATTTTCAATGATCACTTAAGTGGGGCCTAGTTGGGGCGCCTACTTTGAGGATGATCTTGAATGAGATATTTTTGACAACTACGAGGTTAACACTTCAGTGTTGGGCATCAACTTTGAGGGAGACTCTTGTTTGACTTGTGCATGCATATGAGAACTCAACTTGGCAACCCTAGGCATGGATTTTCGTAAGAGGCTTTGTGATTATATATTTAATAACTTTTATGAGTTTCTAAGAAAGAATATTGTCTATTATTGCAACATTTGTATGAGAGAGTTTTGTGAGAAAATATTGTAGGTTGTGAAGAAGATTTGTTGAAGGACAAAGGAAAAATATCAAGGAGAATTGAATTAGTGTTATTGTAATCTTAATCAAAGGTTAAATAATACACGCAAGACCAATTTTGGTGGAGTTTTTTCCCGAAAGGGTTTCTGCACGTACATGAGCTGTGTCCTTTCTATTCTGTCTTATATTTATTCTACAATCTTCTGTCTAATTTCTACAACATTAAAATTGATCTAATTCAAGATTAATCATACACAAGAGACTGTGACAAAGAATACTAAAATTGAATCTACATTTACATAGGATTTACAAATTTTAAGCTACATTTTTACTACAATTTTACCTTCATTTTCAACACGTTACAATGATATACATTGATAAAATACAAATCTATGCCTACAAAATCATATATACATACACAATATATACATATATATAAACTAAGAAGTCTTGGAAAATATTGACCTCTCTTGGTCCACTGAGAAGATGAAAATCCACTCTCATAATTTACAAATCCTTTCTATTGATCTGACCTCCTATGTTCAAGATTAGATTGTAGCTTCACCCATTACTACAATAAACAATATAAATATTACTATATAAAATATGGAATATAAAATGACATAAGTAAATAATCACTTACCACAATCTCATAATCCCTTTGAATCATCCATTACTTCTCATGATCAACATCAAGGGTAGGTGTATGAACTAGAGTTCTCACCTCCTTGTGTGGAAAACATGAAGAATTAAGTTAGACTAGATAAGAATATTATTTATTTACACTAAATGATGTTATTTAAACAACAAATTTGTGAGAACATTTATGTTATTGGCTCATACATTTGTAAAAAGATATAAAAGAAAAAAATTCTTGCAATAATGATCATCTCCCTTGATCCATGAACATCAAGACTTGAGTATATGCTAATATCATTAATTGAAAATAGGAACATGATTATATAACCAAAATATACATACTATTATTTATATACACAATGATTAGATATAATCAATAACATCAATGAACATTGAGATTTGAGTACTACCACCATGTCTAGATGTAGAAAGTTAACATCCACCTATTCATCATCAAATTTTCATTTCAATATTAGGATTGATATATGGATAATATGTAATGAAATAACATGCACAATAGAAGAATATTATATGAGATATGTTGAAAATACTAGATAATAAGTGAGAATAACAAGCCACTTTGAGGGGACAACCTCCAAATATCTGTAATGAGAACACAATTCATAATATGATGATCAAATAAGACTCACAACCTCCTATACATACCTATTTATGCCTAGGATATCACCTAGGCCGACTTAGACACCCCTATACAAGCCCTAGGCCGAACTAACTAACTAAATAATAATATAATAATGATAACATGACTTAATTGGGAGTTAAGATAGCCACAAGCCAAATATTCATAACCTGATGTACACCAATATTAAGGGTGTAGCATAATAAATTGATATAATATATTTATTAATTTATATATATATGCCTAAGGACTTGACATACCCACATAAGCATGTGATTAAGTATCAACAGATATAGGATGCAATTTTTGACTGTAAAATTTTACAATACATATACATTTTTTGACATTATTTTCATCCATAATGAATTAATATATTCAATTCTAAATTTTAAAAGGAGATATGCTATTATTAATTTTTTCCATGAATACAAAAGATCACCTCTATTAACTTTTCAGTCATGACCATACTATCTAATACAAAAGGATGATGTGGCTTATCTCATATGTCATACTCCTCACTATGTGGAGAATCATCCTTGAGTTGTATACCGACCTCATCACCATACACACCCTATGCTCTAAAAATAATGACAACCATTTAACTTATAATCACACACAACCTTGCAAGTATGAAAATATTATGGTGATATTTGACAGATTGAAGGTTCACCCTGATCATGCCCTATGATATATCTTTGTTAAGATAAAGCAAGGTCTATATTAGTGAACCAGATAATCAAAGGTTTTGTACTTCAATACTCTCATTCACAATTTAATGGATTGTGACATTGTGAATAGATGGTTGAGAAAGGGCTTGAATTGGTTGGTTTTGTGCAAAATGTGCTGTTGGATGTTGTGGTTGTATTTATGATATGTGGCTATCATTGATGTCAACACTATTAGCATTAATGCCTTTAAGACTGTATATGTCAAGGATATTGAGAAAATTATAATAAAATATGTTACAAATTGTCTGTGAAGCAGTAAAGATCAGTGTGGTGGAAATTTTAGTATGTTAATGGTGAGATGTTGTGGATCAAAGGGTTTTTTTTCAAGGCTATCTTGTTTCTACTCCATAAGTTTCAGAGGTGTGCATGAAGATCTGAGCAAGTCATAAGTTTCTGTGTTCTGATAGCTATTTTGCTACTGTAACTAGTGTTCATGGAAGAAGATAATGTGTTTATGGTAATCTGAGTTGTTGCGTATGTTCCTGAAGTGTTTTTAGGTGTTTCTAGATCATGTTCTATCTGTGTTGCACATCCACATTAATTTTTGTGCTTGCGATCCAAGATTTTCTTTTGGGTGTTCATGTTTTTCATGTTCATGGCCGACAAGGTGATTGTAGCGTGTTGTGGATCTTCAAGGAAGAATCTTTGAAGGTGTTTTGTGTTCAAGGACATTGGTTTGGGTCTCTAATATGTTATGGCCAACCTTGGTTGATTGACATTAATAATCTTTATTGTTTTGAGTAGACAATTTGCATTCATTATATTATTTTGTTGAAGCCGACACGAATCAATGTAATTTCTTGTTGCGGATATATATAAGTGATTGTTTCTTCATTTGAGATGTATGTGCGATGTGAAGTGTGTGAGTGCTATGTGTGAAAAAGGTTCAGATCATTCGAAGGCATAGCTGAGTGTGAAGAAGTGTTCATGTGCTTAACTGAAAATGTACTCAGGCATTAACAGATGCTACTTTCTCAGTTCAAATTCTTTAGATGGATTTAATCTGAATGTTTCTGTAAGACACCAAGTCTTCCTTTGTATTTGAGCAGTGAGCTCTAGGTAGTATGTCTGAATGCATGTGCATTCCTCATTTATTCTTCTTATAATTTTAATAGGGTATAGCTTGTGGATTAACCTCCACCGTGGTTTTTCCCCTAACAGGGTTTCCACACAAAAATCTTGGTGTTATGTGTATTCCTGATGTGTTGTTGATTCGTGCTTCCATGGTTATCAATCAAATATGAGAATAAGGGTTAAAATGTTTAATAAGTCTTAAATTTTGTGACAATTGATTCACCCCCCTCTCAGTTGTCTGCCCTTGTGTTGCCAACATGTGCCTCATATCTATTTTGCATAGTGCCTTTAAAACTATCCTTAAAATCTTGTTTATCAAAACAATCCAAAATTTCTTTATTCTCTCATGCAAACACCAATAATTTGGGAATCTTTTGTAACTTATTTCCATAGGTGTACAAGTTCTTGGGTAGATATAAATTAGGCACATAAATTATTGTAAAGGAATCAATGTGAGATATAAAATGTATTCCCACATTTATGTTGTCATCATACCATATCTACCATCCATGCATTCCAACACTAATTAACTTTAATTGTTCATATAACATTAATTAAATAGGTCATGACTAATAATAAACCAATCTAATATTTCTTCTAACTTTAATTGGATAAATTAACTTTATTTATTTAATTTATTTAACCAATTCAACTTGTATTCTAAAGTTTAAAAATTAATTAAATAAATCACTTTTATTTAATTAACTCAATAATCTCCGTAAAATCCCCCTCAACATTAGTTGAATAAACAAATCAATATTAGTCAACTATTTAGTCATTTTCACATTCCTTTGGACTACTGTGTTTAAAATAAATAAATAAAGTCTTTCACATGGCTTAAAGTGTACAAGGCTCCAAAAATACCCTTTTCAATCTCCACCTTCAATCAATATTTGATCAAGTATACATCCTCCATCTCTCCTCAATCGTTACCATAATCATGCACACTAATCCCATGATTCCACTTGTCATCTTCTCATTCTTTCCTAAATGAGGATCAAATCCATCCCTCCATTTCATAAGATCTAATACCATCCATCCATCCAATCTATCCAAAATCTATACATTTACCCATCCACAAGCCATTTTCAAGAAGAAGAATTAGAAGCAACACAATTATCCTATATAATTGGGAAACTACATTCAAATTCAACCATAAAATAATCAATTGGAGCACAACACTTAGGTCAACAAAGGTTAGTGTGATAAGAAGTTCGTTTCTTTTTGTCATTATTTTCATGTGCTTTTCTCTATCAATGGTGCATGTTGGGTATAGGGTAGGATTCTCGTTTCATGATTTTTCCTATTATTTTCCCCTATATTTTAGTGTTTATACAAATATTCCAAATTCCTCTATAAGATCTTGCCCATATGTGATTATCATACTAAGGTTTTTATTAACATTTGAAGTTCAATTTTATTATTTTCATTTTTTCCTAATTATTTTATGGGTTGTAGGAGGATGCATAGGAATTCAAGGAGTTTGAGTGGGATTATCTTCCTCATGCTCTTCTAGTGGATTTTAACCATGAATTTTCACTTGTGCATAAATGGTGAAAGTAAACCCCATTGAAAAGATGGTTGCCATTGCACCAAAAGATCAACTTGTTAATTCTCGATACAACTACTAGAGTTAATGAATATATGGGAGGAAGTTAAGCCATGTCATGAACCCAAGCATTGAGTTTCACAACACAAGGAAACCAAGGGCACACACCTTGCAACAATCCCCCCTAGTGCAAGCGAGGGGTTCGAACCTGTGACCTTGGCTCTAATACTAATTGTTGTAAAGACAGTCGTCGTTGCACCAAAAGATCAACTCGTTAATGCCCAATACAACTACTAGAGTTAATGAATCCATGAGAGGTAGTTAAGCCATGTCACAAATTGAGCACTGTGCTGCACAACACAAGGAGGCCAAGGGCACACACCTTGCAACAATCCTCCCCAACGCAAGCGAGGGGTTCAAACCTGTGACCTAGAATGTGATACCAATTAAATATCGACCTATTAATGCTCAATACAACTACTAGAGTTAATGAATCCATGGTAGGGGGTTAAGCCATGTCACGAACCCAAGCGTTGCGCTGCACAAAACAAGGAGACCAAGGGCGTGCACCTTGCAACAATCCCCTAGCGCAAACGAGGGGTTCAAACCCATGACCCAGGCTCTGATACCAATTGTTGCAAAAACAATTATCGTTGCACCAAAATATCAACCTATTAATGCTCAATACAATTGCCAGAGTTGATGAATTTACAGGAGGCCTTAAGCCATGTCACAAACTCGAGCGCTATGTTGCACAACACAAGGAGACCAAGGGCACATACCTTGCAACAAAACCTTGTGTGGTTTCCCTATATCTCTTATTGCACAAGTGACATATCCATATTCTTACCCCCCCTAAATTATTTTCTTAAGTCTTTATTTATGACTATTACAAATTGTAAAAGAAGGTTTTTTTGGATTAAATGTGTCTCTTGCATATGTTTTGAAGAGTTCAAATAACCATTTGAACTCATATTCCCTATAATTATCCCACTCTCAAAATAACCCTTGAAATATCTTTTAGAACCTATTTTTTGAATTTTAACTCTTCATCACCACTACCCTCATTGCTACATATTAGTTCTTGTTGAAAATTTAAAACATAGATGCAAGAACAAGGAAAAAAACCAAAAAAAAAAACCATCCCTAAGTGTTTAGAACTTTGAAAAAAATCCAAAAGTGTAAATGAAAAAATGATAAAAAGGATAATGGATAGTAATCTTGTCTTAATTGATGTAGATTTGATGCCCTCTTGCCTTCTTCTCATTGTTTTTATATTCTCTTCTCATGAATATTATCTTTCTTTGTCTTCTTCACAATTTGGAAAAAAGGAACAATGAGTTTGTTTATTATTTTTAGTTGTTAGTGGGGTTGTTTTTAGTTTAGCATTGGTGTAAAGGGGTGTAGGGGTCCTTGAGGGCCTCCCATTATTTTTTCTCAATTTTAAGTTTTTTTAATTATAAAATTGACTTTTTATGTTGGTTGCATTGTAGGGATGGCTAGCCATTCCTAGGATGGTTGGGGGATATTTTTCCACACCTTAGACATCCCCTATTATCCCCTATCATTTTGTTCTTTGAATTCACTATTTTAGATTTTTTTTTTTTCAAAAATTGGGTATATGGGGTGGGGACATTTCTAACCCATACTTTCATACTTGAAATGTTCCTTATAGGAGACATGTCAAAATATTTAGTGGACATGTACTTGAGTGAAATACTTTAATTTATCTAGTAACTTGATGATTTGATTTTGACATGGTTATTATAAGAACTTCTTATTCTTTATTTTATCCTTATCTTAATACTAAAATATTAATAATTTTTTTATCTCCATAAGTTTCAACATATATCAAGGTGCAAAATTATATCCTCAAACTTACATTTAATAAGTCTACTATGCTTCTTTTGCACGATCTAATTCTTCCTATAGACAATAAAACAATTCTTCTTTCATTATTATTCATTATCGCACCATTATAATTATCATTGATTATTCATATTATTATCATTATTATCCTATCATTATTCATTAATCATAATCCATCTCCTTAATTATCTTTAATAATTGCTACTATCAGTAGCTATCATTTAATTGAATAACTATTTATTATTTAATTAATATGAACTAATTATCCATTTAATAAATTTATAATTACCCCTTTACTAGTTAACTCCATCAAATTAGTAACTTCATAAAAAAACCTATTAAATAAATTAATAGATTCATAATTATCTTCTCATAAATTAACCCTATCATCAAAATGATGATTTTCCTCACCAAGTTTAATTAACTAACCCACCTCTCAAGGTTAACTCTACAATCAACTTGGAGTTATACGATCAAAACTTGACCATCCATCTAATCTTCCAAAAATATAAAATTCATCCTCACTCATCATTATCACCATGAATCTCCAATGCAAAGTAACTCTATTGATTCTATCATCTAAGAAACATTGGTGCTATGTTGATATTGAGATCACCCACTTATAATCAAAGTATTGAGAAAAATGTTTCAATGCACTCAAATGAAGATTCATGAGAGTTAGAGTAGATTATTATAATTTTATTTTTAATGTTTTATTATTGTTTGCTC
This sequence comes from Sequoiadendron giganteum, assembly GCA_007115665.2. Lineage (NCBI taxonomy): Eukaryota > Viridiplantae > Streptophyta > Pinopsida > Cupressales > Cupressaceae > Sequoiadendron > Sequoiadendron giganteum. The sequence goes on from CM021103.1 coordinate 508,371,017, forward strand.
TAGCCCTCCTTGTAGGAACTTCCTATACCAACTTAAGCATTCTAGATGAGGACTAGTTTATCAATATTACAAACTTAAAAGTCTATTTTAAAATTTCAAGGCTACTATATTCATAACGAGTGACAAGTATGCAATAAAGTACAAGAACATCTATTTATTCGAACAATCTAGTGAGATTCATATAGGTCTAACATTTGAACCATGTTATAATACCAAATAAAATAGCCACCCTTGGTTACTACAAATATTACTTTTAAAAATTATAATATTCATCACACCTTAAACACAATCTTAATTATCCAGAAAAAATAAATTAAAATGAATTTATTAAGGTAAATAAATAATAAGAACATCATCTTTATTCCATTAACTAATAAAAAATTATACAATTAATTAACTTTACAAGCAAGGGCATAAAATAACATCATTGTGTATTATAATGCCATTACATTTACAATTCATAGAAGCATGCACATACCAATAGAACTAATCATGACATAAATCAAATAAAGTGTGTATGTAAGAGAAAAAGTTACAACAAAACTTCTCTATAAATATGAGTTCTTGTAATATCAATGTAATCTATCAATTAAATAAATTTATACAATGATTTTAAATTCCAACAACTTTTATAAGGGGTACCTCATTCTTGATTTATCATTGAGCTTGAACACGTTCTTACAGAGTTCATGATCTATTTATGATTATGGGGGAATGGTGCAAGATGATCCCACCATTTTAGTTCACATCACCTACCCACCCCTCTAACAAATTCTATAAAACTGTCAAAAAAGATGGCTCATAATACTAATATGCAATAGATATAGAAGTAAGCTTTTATAGTCAAATACACACGTAATTTACATGTCAACATCAAATACGGACACATATCTACATAATAACCAATTGATATAAGAAACGAATGCAATTTTACTTACTATCTAATTCACCAACACAAAAGCCTCTTTCTAATAAATATATCTAGATGAAAGTGGAAAGATAGTGCATCCTCTACTACACAATTAAAAATAATAAAATTGTCGACCGTATCAAGGACTAATAATTTCTAGAGGGATCAATAAAGAACAAATATCTTATTCTATTCGTTGAGGTTTTTGCTTTTACAAGGTTTCATTTAACAGATTTGAAATATCTCATTATTACCGTTGCTTTTACAAGGTGTCATTAACGGATTAGCGTTCAAATGGGAGCGGAGGGCAACAGAGTAAGGAAGGATGGCAAAGGACACTGTTGATTACAATAAATCTTCAGCAGTATAGATGATTACAGAGGAGAAGGTTACGGATCTCAATCTCCTTCAACTTGTAAATCATAATTCTACGCTTTTAAGAAATGGTAAACAGTCTTCTGTTCTTTTTTCACATTTTCCTAAAAGGTTTTGAGAGATATGGATAGGTGTGAGATCAGCAGGGATGAAATGGCAGAGATATGGCTTTATGGCCGAGAGCGTCCAGGGGATGACATTGTACCCCATCAATGGCACTGAAGAGTGTCTAGGGTATGAAATTGGAGATTTTTTTTTCTATTTGTGGCAGCTATATTCATTATTTAGAGCCACGATCTCAGTGACTAGAGCAAAAATCTCATTCATTGAGGCTGCAAATCTCATACAAAGGCGCGAAACTCTCTACAGAGTTTGGATGAAAATACTTGTTAAATTTTGAATCAAATCCATGTTAAAGGCCAAAGCAATGGGCTTACAGAGTATTGCGACCTGCGATCTGCATTTCAAACAATAGAGGCATCATAATCTCACTAGGTTGTCGTTGATTCCATACAATGAGGCAAGACCCGACATAGGTGAAAGGAAAGCGTGACAGGGCAAGAACATAATCGATTCCTTTGAGAGGCCGCGAGTTCCTTGACCTATCGTTTCTTTGATTCCTAAATTGCATGGTGCATGGTAGCCAATTCATTGGTTTCAAATTGCAAAGGATGTTCAACTTGCAAAGAAACCTGTGAAAACAAAGATTCCTTTATTTATGCCGATCTGGGATGCAGCACAATGGCGGCCAATTTAATTTTGCAGGCCATGGATTTTGGTTTGGCATAGGCCATTGCTTTTTTATTTTTTACATGCTTTTATTTGCTATGATGGTTTAGAAGGCATCAAATTAGCTCTAGGCTCAGGAGGGACTATTCACAACAGTCTAGGGTATTGTTCAGCATCCGAGTAACCATGACCACGCCTTGGGGCTTACCAGAGTTAATCTCTTGTCCAGACTTTTTGGCGCTTCCAACCCCAAGCTGGAAAAGCATCTCAACCTGCCGACTGGTCGTCGATATGACCGTCCTCTTGTCGTCTTCGACCGGAGCTTGGATCTCTTTATATGAACAACACCGGCAACAACCGGTTGATCCATCCTCAGTGCCAGGTAAATCTCTTCTTCCATGGCTGGCTAGTACACAGTAATCAGTGCTAAATATGCGAGTCTTCTCTGTGATGGGCATATTTTATTTAATATTTAATATTTTTACGTCTTCTATTTTTTGCCATTTTTTAGGCTGTTTTTTACTGCTTTCCCCGCCGCTATTGGTTTCCCCTTCTCCCAAGTATTCACCTTTCACTCCTCCAATTTGGCGAGTTGCAGCTGGGTTTTAGAGTATGTTTATTAATAAAATTATTAATATAAAATATAATTAATATATTTTTATATTAGATTAAATTACATTAATATATAAACAATCTGATAGTTTAATTGATATTGGGAGAGATTAAGAAAAAGAAAGAGATAGAGGAGGAGACAATTCTATATAGAGAGAGGTATATATACTAAAGGAGATTCAAGGATTATGTCGATACAAAACTATATGTATGTTAATATGTTAGAGTATGTGTTTGCAAATTCTAGTTGCATGTGACTAGATTAAACAATTACTAGTAAGTGCTAAATAATGGAATGAAATTAATTTAGACAAATCTAGATTTTGAATGCATCTAATCCAAATGCATAAACAACTAAAGAGAAATTTATAGAGAAGTTTATAACTAGACATAGTAAATTACTTAGATCTGAGATGAGTGTGGTGAATATAATAGTTAATACATAAAATAAAATAAAAACTTATAATAATATTATTATATAATAAAATTAATAATATAATAGTAGTAGAAGTAATAATAATAATATATAAAAAAAATTATTTCCTAAATGACCTACAAATTGACCTCATGTACTACACAAATGTATGCAAAAAATAAACCAATTTTTTCCCTAATTGACCTTCCACACCTCTTCGGCATACCCTTTGCACACCAAGGTGTGATTGCCGGTAAGTACAACATTCACATTAAGCCATTGCAAGAATATGAACAATCCTTTAATGGATGGGAGATCAGATACTTTAGTTTTAATGGAAGAGAGAACAAATATTTTTAACTTTAATGGAAGAGAGATCAGATTCTTCAACAATAGAAAGGTTTAATGCATATGAAATCCGATAATACATTTCACAATGCAACAATCAGTTTTCTTTTCAGATTTGTCATAATTGTGGGGAATTTTTAATATTAAATTCAATGTTTAATGATTTTGGATTTCTTGAATGTATGTAGAAATTGCTTCGATTAACAGAAAGATGTCTTAGGGTTTTGATATTATATTCTTGTTAAATAGTTTATTTGTGCTTTAACAAACTCTTGTTGTCAAACCTTGAAAATCTCGAAGACTCTCATAGACCAAAAAACTTTCTTCACGACCTCTAATAATTGACTAAGATGTCACATTTTGGCAATAGGTTCATTTTCACTCATATTTAATTTTTCTTTGCATTGTTTATTAGGGCTTCAAAATTCTACTTCCTATTGTGAAAATATTCAAATGTACATGACTGTTTAATTTGTGAGCGATTTTCTTAGAGTATCCAAGATATGGAATAAATTTCAATGCTATGTATTATGGGTTTTATATTTAAGAATAATGAACGTGATTTCATTTCAAAGCTTAAGTTTGTCCCCTAAACTCGTGGGGCCATAAACATTAATCAATAAGAGAGAGCCTAGACAAAATTATTTACACCTCTAACTTTATCCAATTTAGGGTGGAGTGAGAACCTCCACAAAAATGTGAACAAGATGCCAAAGAATCCCCAACCCATTGGCTACAATAATTGCATCCACTCTAGTACCCATCCAACTTGAGCAATAAGGACCAACTTCGTTTCCCACAACTTCAGTTTTGTTCCTAAAGTATAATTACATCAGTCAACATGTGATCAATTTGGCACTTGGCCATGAATGTCCCTAACATTCTTAGTTTAGATCTTTATTGCTTCATAAGAGAAGGGACTTGTCCCTTAGACCTTGTAAGATAATTTCTTAAGGAAGATAGACCTTTTTCCAATGTAGTTTGCTCCCTTTTCTATTTGGTTGATTTCCTACCTCTCTTGCATCCTAAGCTAATGTTGGCCTTGAGTAATCTAGAGGCTAATTAATTGATGCACCTCATGTCACTAATACCCATAGAATCCTTTGATCAATTCTCGAAGCTCAACCATTCCTCATTATTCTTCACATTCGAGACCATTCCTTCCTCGTTATAGGCTAGTGGATTAAAGGAAATGATAGCAAGTTTTCTTGGATTAACAATCATGACCAAATTTATTGTTATTTTGGATTATTCTTTGATTTCCTCAATTCTAGTTGAACTCTCAATTTCGTTGTTCTTTTCCTTAGTGACCAAGCATTGAGTCACTTGATAGTTGGCTTCCTTACACAATTGACGTCCACATGGTTATGCCCTCTATAATGCACATAAAAGAATTTATTTTCCTCAATCTCCAACCTTTCAATCAAATCCTGATGCATACGGATATTTACACTCTCTCCTTCAACATATAGAAATCAAAATATCTTTGAACAAGACATAGGCAGTGTTTCTCCAATTTCAAACTTACAACTTATTAGACATTTGATTGCCAATTAAAATGATTGTTGGCAATTTCATTTGTCAATAAAAACAATTTAAAAGATTGAAATAAAGATGTAAAGAAACTTAATTTATTTAAATCAAATACAATTATCTGCAATGTCATTTGATTTCATTGGTCTCTGTTGTTTATACATTCCAACTCTGCACTTATACCTTTCTAAATTGTTCCTTATTACATACCTTGCATAGCATTTGGTTCTATGCATCTGCACTTTATTTCGTTGTAAAACTCTACTTTTTTGCCCCCAAACTGCCATAATTATCTTTCTTACTCATACTAGGTGTCATGTTTCCTCTATGTTACCTCTTTTCAAAATTATATCTTCTTTAATTCCTGCATAGTTTTGTTTATTTAAACTCTTTATGAATAGAAATTCTTGCGATGTTCAAGAGGCACAACCTCTTTTCCTCCTCTTCCACTCAACCTTCACACTTCTCAATCTATCCTACACAGTCCCAATCACCCTTGGGCAAACCTTTTTTCAATCTCCCTCCATTTACCACGTTTTCCCCCACCTTCTATTTGTTGTTGCAAATTAAATTGCTAATCAAATGGGCCCAACCTCTACTTACATGCATTATGTCTTATTTTCATTTGCAATTTAAAATTTTAAATGCTCTTAACATAGGCGCAATCCCTCTTGCTGATTTTTTTTCCACGAGCAACCTCTTCTTTTTTCTTACACCCCCTTTGTTGTCCCACTGCCCCTTCATTCTCAACGCCTCTTCATATTCCTTCCCTTTAACATTTTAATTTCTTTGATATACATTTATTTTTAGTTTTAAAATTCTAAAATGCCAACTTATAATGGCATGACCCCGTGCCTCCTCAAATATGCATTTCACATTTTTTAATTTTTTTTAAATGTCTCTTTCTTGCCATCATACACCCCCAATCTACAATTTATTTTTAAATTTATTATTTTTACTTATGTTCTTTCTTCTTCCAACGTCGACTCTCATTCAAAGTCTCCTCTTCACATGACATTTCATTTCTCTTAAATTCTATTCTTTAGAGGGAGTGATTATTTATTTTCCCCAACACATCCATCGAGTGCTAGAATAAATAATATGTAGATGAAGGCACAATCACCAATTGAATATTCAAAAAACAAAGGTATCGATGAGCTCCAAAAAACTAAAGATACAACAATTTTTTTTAATGCGAATTGTTAATTTTTGAGATGCTCCTGCATCAAATCCCTAAATGATATGGAAATGGTGATTTGGTTTAGGATTTTATGGATCAAGGCCACCTTTATGAGGGAATATATGTGAGAATTCTTATTGATTAGGTCCTAGTTGATGGAATAGATTGTTCCTACACAAGCACCATTCTTCAATAAATAATTGTTGATCTAATACTCCTCTAGAATATTGAATTGTTGTATTCCACATGGAGCATAATTAGGGGAGCATTAGAGAGGATTGAAGTTTGGAATCTATTCTTAAATGTGAAGGGTGGAATCACCCACTTTCTATGGTCTGTTCTTTAGAACAAAATCCTTAAGAACTCTTCCAAAACTCACTAGAAAAAAATTCCTTTGGTAAGAATTTCATTACACCTCTTGCACCCAAGAGGTGACGATTGAATCCCTTATTTTTATTATTTCCATCTTTTTCGATTTATTTCTTTCTTCCTTTTTCTCACATTTTGTATCTTTCCTCGTTTGTTTTCTCTTCTTCCATTCTTTTCTTTATCATTTTTTTTTCTTTTATCCTTTTTCTTTCTTCTTTGTTATTTTTTTTTCTCACTTTTTACTTTCCTTCTTTATAGTTCTTTTGTTTTATTTTTGTCATTATTTTCGGCTTACCTCTCTTCATCTTTTTTATCCTTTTCTCTTCCTCATATTTTTTTCTTCTGTGGTCTCTCTCTCTCTCTCTCTCTCTCTCTCTCTCTCTCTCTCTCTCTCTCTCTCTCTCTCTCTCTCTCTCTCTCTCTCTCTCTCTCTCTCTCTCTCTCTCTCTCTCTCTCTCTCTCTCTCTCTCTTTCTCTCTCTCTCTCTCTCTCTCTCTCTCTCTCCCCTCTCTCTCCTCTCCTCTCCTCTCTCACCTCCCCTCCCCCTCCCCTCCCCTCCTCCCTCCTCCCTCCCTCCTCTCTCTCTCTCTCTCTCTCTCTCTCTCTCTCTCTCTCTCTCTCTCTCTCTCTCTCTCTCTCTCTCTCTCTCTCTCTCTCTCTCTCTCCTCTCTCTCTCTCTCTCTCTCTCTCTCTCTCTCTCCTCTCCCTCTCTCTCCCCCTCTCCTCCCTCCCTCTCCTCCCTCTCTCTCTCTCTCTCTCTCTCTCTCTCTTTCTTTGTCAATGTTTTGCCTCATTTTTGTTCTCTCTTTCTTGCTTTGTTTGTTTCTTGATGTTTATCCCATTCTTTGTTTTACTATCTTTAACTCTTCTAATATTACCTCTCTTTTTTTTTGGTTTACTTTTTTCATTCATTCATCTTTATATATATATTTTTTCATTTTATTCCCTTGGCTCCTATATTGATCTCTCTTTGTCTCTCGTTTTTGCTTTGTTAATTTGTTCTCTCTTTTCTCTCTCTCATTTTTGCTTTGTCTCTCTTTTTTGTTCTTTCTCTCTTTCTTGATTTGTTTTCTTTCTTGTCATTTCTCACTCTCATATTTCTTCTTTCTTTTTTCTCTTTCTTCCCCTTTCTATCTTTCTTTTTTATCCTCACTTTTTACCTTTTATCTATTATTTATGCCTCTTTATGTCTTTCTTTCTCCATCTATCTATCTTTGTGTTGTTTGTCTCACTTGTTTTCTTTTACCTCTACTCTCTTTCTTTTCGCTCTCTCTATATTTTTTGGTTATTCTATCATTTTTATTGACTTCTCTATTTATTTCTATTTTTAATTCTCTTCTTTATAGCTTCCATTTTATCCTTTTTTTTCCTTATTTTTATTCTCTTTTACTCTTTTTCTTGCTTTATCTATTTAATCTTTCAATGTAATGTCATTTCTCTATTTCTTTATTATTATTGTTTTTGATTAAAGTAAAAATAGGTTTTGAAGGGACCCCGAAACCCTTTACAAACAGATTTTGAATGGATCTGGAACCCTCAACTGGAAGGTTGTCAAAACATAAAGACAATAAAGCATAGACAACCAAGGAAAAGACAAACAAGGCCAAAGAATCACGACCGACTAAAAAGCCACTAAACAACCAGCAGTTAGCCAAAAACTAGCCCCCAAACAAGAACCATCAGTATTTACATTTAGAATTACTCTTGTGGGAGCGAAGAGTCATGTCAAAAGGAGGCTTAGAGGACTTATCTTTCTTGCTCTTTACCGTTATCCAACCCTCTTCCACTTGCGCTGCCATAACAAGCCAAGCCAACACACCATTATCCTGAAGAGGAGGAATGCTTGAAGCAACTGCCTTATAGATTTGATCTGTATTCCTCCTTGTAGGTGTGACTAACTCAGGAGAGCCACCCGAAATGATAGTTAGAGCATTATCGCCTGCAGTGGCAGCCAAAGGCCCACTCTCTTTCTCTATTTATTGTTGTTTAATCGATGTTATTTTTCCACTTCTTTGTTTATTCTCTCTTACTTTGAATTAATTTTGATATTGTATCTATTTATCTCATTCTATTACTTTATTTTTCTTTGTCCATATTTAATACTATCTCTCTTTTTCCCTATTACTTTTTTCATTTATATATTTTATATCTCATTTGTTTGTCTCTTAATTATTTTTCCTATTTTCTATTTCTCTCTCTCTCTCTCTCTCTCTCTCTCTCTCACCCTACTGATGCACATCTTGCTTTATTTCTTATTACTTTTATTAATGTTTTCTTTCAATCTGTATTTTTTTATTTACCTTTATTTTTGTCTCTCTTTCATTCTCTTTAAAATTGTCTTTATTTTTACCACTTTTTTATTTCTCAACTCCTTTTTTAATTACCTTCACCATGCAATTATTTGTCTTTTAATGATTGTTTCTCTCTCTCTCTCTCTCTCATTTAACATTCCATGTTTCTTAAGTTGTGTGTATGCTTCATATGGTCTTGGGTTTGATTTCGAGGTTTGGGTTTACCTAATGCACATGGCTTGCAGGTTGTTGCATACATCTCTATGGGACTAGTCTCGCCCTAGTGTGACACCCCTTCTCGACCCCAACTTGGCAAAATGTAAGACCAAGGTAAGGCGGGTTGGGTGTTGGACTGGGTTGCGAGGATACCCATAAGTCAACAAAAGAAAGAAGAAAGAGAAGTCCATAACTTATTATCATCAAAATGTAAGACCCTTTGTGGGATGTTGGATACATCTTCAGGGAGCTAGTCTCGCCCCAATGTGACACCCATTCCCGACCCCAACTTGGCAAAATGTAAGACCAAGGTAAGGCGGGTTGGGTGTTGGGTTGGGTTGCGAGGATACCCCTGAGTCAACAAATAAAAGAAGAAGAAAAAGAAGTCTATGCTTTTTTATTGTCAAAATGTAAGACTTCTTGTGGGTTGTTGCATACATCTTTATGAGACTAGTTTTGCCCCAACATGACACCTCTTCTCGACCCCAACTTGACATAATGTAAGACCAAGGTAAGGTGGGTTGGTTTTTGGTTTGGGTCGCAGGGATACCCCTGAGTCAACAAAAAATGAAGAGAAGTGCATACCCTTTATTGTCTTTGAAAGGGGTTTGGATTGAAATATTTTGATTAATTGAAGGTCAATTTACAAAAAAATCATAATGGGATTTTAGTGTACTTGTTAATTAATACACCAATAGTCCATTCATATTAAGTAACATAGCATCCTTCTCCTCTGCCATTTAGATCAAATGTTTCTTAGAAGAATTTATATCCTCCTTCATGACATTTGCATAATATTGTTACAAAGGAGAAGAGAGGTGCATAATGGAATCAACCCAAAACTAATAAAAAGATGGAAAAAAATAAATCAAAATAGGTAAAACCAAAGAATTCTTTGTCATAGGATTGAAATCTAAAAAACATGGCTTCACCAATCAAAATTATTTCTTTATTTTCTCTCCCCATATGCCTTTCTATCTTTTATTTGTTATCTATTTTTCCCATCCTCAATTATCTCTCTTTGTTCATCTATCTTTCTTGCCCATTCTATATTTTCACATTTTTATATATTTTCTTAGTTTTTTTCTCTTTATTCTCTCTCTTAGGTGTTCACTCACTCTCTACTTGTTTTATTCTCTCCATCTATCTTTTATTTTTCTCTTTTTTCATTTATTTATTTTATTCCCTCATAAAAGTGGCCTTGATCCACAAAATCCTAAACCAAATCACCATTTTCATATCAACTAGGGATTTGATTGAAAGGTTGGACATTGAGGAAAATAAATTCTCTTATGTGCAATAAAAAGGCCATGACTATGTGGATGTCAATTCGGTAAGGAAGCCAATTATCAAGTGACTCAACGCTTGGTCCCTAAGGAAAAGAACATTGAAATGGAGAGTTTAGTTAAAATTGAGGAAATCAAAGAATAATCCAAAACAACAATAAATTTTGTCTTTCTTTTTTTTCTTGTCTCACTTTCATACTTTATTTATCTATTATTTATCTTTTTTCTATTTATATATCTCTTTTTTTCATTTATATATCTCATTTTCTCTTTTATTCATCTATCTATCTTTTTTTTTCACTATTTTCTCTTACATGTCTTTTCCGTTTTTTTAGTTTTCTTATATTTTCTTTTTTTGCTTCTAGATTTTATTTATCTTTATTAAAATTATCTTTCATTTTTTTTATCTCTCCTCTCTTAAACTTATTTTCTATCTATTTCTATCTTATTTTCTATCTAGTCTTTTTATCTCTTTTTTCATCTCTCTCTTTCTCTTCTTCGTGTTTTTCTATCTCATTTTTTATTTATTTATGTTTTGTTGTTGTTTGTTTCTATCTTTTTTTTTTTTTGTACTTGGCATTTATTTATCTTTTTAGTTTAATAATATTCTTTTCTTCTTTATCTTTTTTTATTCTTTTTTATTCTTTTTGTATTTCTTTTCATAAGTTCAATTTTTTTACCCTTTTTTATTTCTATATATGTCCATCATCAATTGGTTTTTAATTATTTTCACTATTTATTTCTTTTATTACCTCTTTCTCTCTATCCCTCTCTTTCTTAATGGCATTTCATTGTTTTACCTTTTATCTAGCCTATTCTTGCTTTGTTTTTTCTTTGTATTTTTTATTTGTTTCAGTTCTATGTTTTATCAGTCATTATACTTTTTTCTCTATTTCTCTATCTTTCCATCTCTTTCTACATATAACTATGTTCCTTTTTTTCCTCACTTTGGTTCTCTTGTATCTATTTTCCTCTCTTTATCTTTTTCGTTTTGCTCACTTTTCTTTTCTTTCTTTCTTTTTTAGTTATTCTTTAAAATTTTCATTGGTTTCTATTTCTTTCTATTTTTATCTCTTCTCTTGCTTCTTTTTTCTTTACTTCTTTATCTCTGCTCTCTTTCTTTCTATCTGTTTTTTGTTTTCTATGTTCTTACTTTCTTTATTTTTCATCCTCTATTTTTCCATATATTTTAGTTGCTTTTCTTTTATTATTTTTAGTTTTGTATGTATTTACTTCTTTCTCTATATTTTTGTTTCTTTTTTAATATCTCCTCTATCATTTTCTCTCTTACTATTTTTATTCATTCATTTTTTAATTCTTTATTTTTTTATATTTGTTTTTGTTATCGTTCTATATATCTCATTTATAACTTTCATATGTTCTCCTTTTTATATTTTTATATGCCCTTTCCCTTTCCATGTTTTTTATTTCTCTCTCTCTCTCTCTCTTATTTTTCTTCTATGTTATTTACTGTTTATTTTTCTTTTCTTCTCTCTTATTCTTTAAGTGTATTTATTTTCAATCCCTCACCATGACTATCTTTGTTTCTCTGTATAATTTTTCCTTATTTTTCTTTATCATTTTTAATTCCTTTCTTATTGGGCCATGAATCACGAAAACTAGATTTTGGATGTTGGAGTTTGTATCCTTGATCTTTGACATTTGATACAAGATCTCTAGAGACATCAATTGTGAGAATAGATCTTAGTCTATAAAATTTAGACAATAAAATGTAGAATATGCATGTTACATCATAAATCCTAGAACTTGGACCTTGTGCTTTGGGAACACAAACCTAGAACCTAATAAAATGAGAGCGAAAAAATCGAGATTGCTCTCAAATTAAAATTCTGTCAATCACATTCAACTACAAACTATTACAAAGTATTGGCAACATAAATCCATTATTCCCGTATAAAACTATTTATGAGAATATAACTACTCGAACTAAATTTATTTATTTTAGACTACAGTAATCGGTTAGATATCCATCCCCTTATAAATTGTAGTGCACCTGGTAAAAAAATTTCACGCGACCGGTGGCGCTGGTGCGACACGCCCTTAGGTACCACGGGGACGGTGGAGAGACTAGAACTAAATTCATTTATTAAATTAACAATAGCATGGTAATTTATTTATTTAACTATTTTGTGTCATGTACTAAATTTCTAACACCCCCTTAGTAATGACATAGGGAAAAACTAGTAATTATAAATGCTAATTGCTCTCTTCTAAAGAAGTCGATGCATCCATTCATTTTCTATTCATAGCGCTTGCACTTCTTTCATTATATATGATTGCTCAGTTACTCTTTTTTGCTCTCCTCCACATTTGTTCGTTAGAATGCTATATATTTTCACAACATAGGATTCCATGAGCACAGTCTTTTGCATCATGAACCACTTTAATAATTGCTTCAACTAATTTAGATCTACATACTTTTTAGTGTGAAGATTCCTCATCAAACATTTTGTCACTTATTTTTTCCTTGTACTCTCTTTCACTGTGTGATATGCTTAGTTTAGATCTTTATTGATTCGAAAGAGAGGGGACTTGTCCCTTAGACCTTGTAAGATAATTTCTTAAGGAATATAGACCTTTTTTCCAATGTAGTTTGCTCCCTTTTCTATTTGGTTGATTTCCTACCTCTCTTGCATCCTAAGCTAATGTTGGCCTTGATTAATCTAGAGGCTAATTAATTGATGCACCTCATGTCACTAATACCCATAGAATCCTTTGATCAATTCTCGAAGCTCAACCATTCCTCATTATTCTTCACATTCGAGACCATTCCTTCCTCGTTATAGGCTAGTGGATTAAAGGAAATGATAGCAAGTTTTCTTGGATTAACAATCATGACCAAATTTATTGTTGTTTTGGATTATTCTTTGATTTCCTCAATTCTAGTTGAACTCTCAATTTCGTTGTTCTTTTCCTTAGTGACCAAGCATTGAATCACTTGATAGTTGGCTTCCTTACACAATTGACGTCCACATGGTTATGCCCTCTATAATGCACATAAAAGAATTTATTTTCCTCAATCTCCAACCTTTCAATCAAATCCTGATGTAGACGAACATTTACACGCTCTCCTTCAACATATAGAAATCAAAATATCTTCGAACAAGACATAGGCAGTGTTTCTCCAATTTCAAATTTACAACTTATTACACATTTGATTGCCAATTAAAATGATTGTTGGCAATTTCATTTGTCAATAGAAACAATTTATAAGATTGAAATAAAGATGTAAAGAAAATTAATTTATTTAAATCAAATATAATTATCTGCAATTTCATTTGATTTCTTTGGTCTCTGTTGTTTATACATTCCAACTCTGCACTTATACCTTTGTAAATTGTTCCTTATTACATACCTTGCATAACATTTGGTTCTTTGCATCTGCACTTTATTTCATTGTAAAACTCTACTTTTTTGCCCCAAACTGCCATAATTATCTTTCTTACTCATACTAGGTGTCATGTTTCCTCTATGTTACCTCTTTTCAAATTATATCTTCTTTAATTCCTGCATAGTTTTGTTTATTTAAACTCTCTATGAGTAGCAATTCTTGCGATGTTCAAGAGGAGCAACCTCTTTTCCTCCTCTTCCACTCAACCTTCACACTTCTCAATCTATCCTACATAGTCCCAATCACCCTTGTGCAAACCTTTTTTCAATCTCCCTCCATTTACCACGTTTCCCCCCACCTTCTATCTGTTGTTGCAAATTAAATTGCTAATCAAATGGGCCCAACCTCTACTTACATGCATTATGTCTTATTTTCATTTGCAATTTAAATTTTTAAATGCTCTTAACATAGGTGCAACCCCTCTTGCTGATTTTTTTTCCAGGAGCAACCTCTTCTTTTTGCTCACGCCCCCTTTGTCGTCCCACTGCCCCTTCATTCTCAACACCTCTTCATATGACTTCCTTTAACATTTTAATTTCTCTTGTGCATTTATTTTCATCTTTAAAATTCTAAAATGCCAACTTATAATGGTATGACCCTATGCCTCCTCAAATATGCATTTCACTTTTTTCATTTTTAAATGTCTCTTTCTTGCCATCATACATCCCCAATCTACAATTTATTTTTAAATTTATTGCTTTTATTGTTGTTCTTTCTTCTTCCAACGTTGACTCTCATTCAAAGTCTCCTCTTTGATTGTCATTTCATTTCTCTTAAATTCTTTAGAGGGAGCGATTATTTATTTTCCCCAACACATGCATAAGGTGCTAGAATAAATAATATATAGATGAAGACACAATCACAAATTGAATATTCAAACAACAAAGTTGATGATAAACTCATAAAAACTGAAGATGCAACAATTTTGTTGATGTGGATTGCTCATTCCCTGGATGCTTTTGCATCAAATCCCTAGTTGATATGGAAATGGTGATTTGATTTCGGATTTTGTGGATCAAGGTCACCTTTGTGAGGGAATATATGTAAGAATTCTTGTTGATTAGGTCATAGTTGATGAAATAGATTATTCCTACACAAGCACTATTCTTCAATAAACAATTGTTGATCTAGTACTCCTCTAGAATATTGTATTGTTGTATTCCACATGGAGCATAATTAGGGGAGAATTAGAGAGGATTGAAGTTTGGAATCCATTCTTGAATGTGAAGGGTGGAATCACCCACTTTCCATGGTGTGTTCTTTATAGCAAAATCCTTATTAGCACTCTTCCAAAATTCACCAAAAAAAAGCCCTTTGGTAAGAATTTCACTGCACCTCTTGCACCCTAAGAGGTGACGATTGAATCCTCAATTTTTATTATTTCTATCTTTTTCGCTTTGTTTCTTTCTTCCTTTTTCTCACATTTTGTATATTTCCTTCTTTGTTTTCTCTTCTTCCATTCTTTTCTTTATCCTTTTTTTTTTCTTTTATCCTTTTTCTTTCTTCTTTGTTATTTTTTATTTTTCTCACTTTTTACTTTCCTTCTTTATATCGTTCTTTTTGTTTTATTTTTTATCATTATTTTCAGCTTACCTCTCTTTCATCTTTTTATCCTTTTCTCTTCACTTGTATTTTTTTTTTCTATTAGTCTTATATTTCCTTCTCTCTCTCTCTCTTGCTTTGTCAATGTTTTGCCTCATTTTTGTTCTCTCTTTCTTGCTTTGTTTCTTTCTTGATGTTTATCCCATTCTTTGTTTTACTACATTTTTTCCTATCTTTAACTCTTCTAATATTACCTCTTTTTTTTTTTGGTTAAATTTTTTCATTCAGTCATCTTTACATATATTTTTTTCATTTTATTCCCTTGGCTCCATCTATACTTATCTCTCTCCGTCTCTCGTTTTTGCTTTGTTAATTTGTTCTCTCTTTTCTCTCTCTCATTTTTGCTTTGTCTCTCTTTTTTGTTCTTTCTCTCTTTCTTGATTTGTTTTCTTTCTTGTCATTTCTCACTCTCATATTTCTTCTTTCTTTTTTCTCTTTCTTCCCCTTTCTATCTTTCTTTTTTATCCTCACTTTTTACCTTTTATCTATTATTTATGCCTCTTTATGTCTTTCTTTCTCCATCTATCTATCTTTGTGTTGTTTGTCTCACTTGTTTTCTTTTACCTCTACTCTCTTTCTTTTCGCTCTCTCTATATTTTTTGGTTATTCTATCATTTTTATTGACTTCTCTATTTATTTCTATTTTTAATTCTCTTCTTTATAGCTTCCATTTTATCCTTTTTTTTCCTTATTTTTATTCTCTTTTACTCTTTTTCTTGCTTTATCTATTTAATCTTTCAATGTAATGTCATTTCTTTATTTCTTTATTATTATTGTTTTTGATTAGAGTAAAAATAGGTTTTGAAGGGACTCCGAAACCCTTTACAAACAGATTTTGAATGGATCTGGAACTCTCAACCGAAAGGTTGTCAAAACATAAAGACAAGAAAGCATATACAACCAAGGAAAAGACAAACAAGGCCAAAGAATCATGACCGACTACAAAGCCACTAAACAACCAACAGTTAGTGAAAAACTAGGCCCCAAACAAGAACCATCAGGATTTACATTTAGAATTACTCTTGTGGGAGCAAAGAGTCATGTCAAAAGGAGGCTTAGAGGACTTATCTTTCTTGCCCTTTACCGTTATCCAACCCTCTTCCACTTGCGTTGCCTTATAAGCCAAGCCAACACACCATTATCCTGAAGTGGAGGAATGCCTACAACAGCTACCTTATAGATTTGATCTGTATTCCTCCCTGCAGGTGTGACTAACTCAGGAGAGCCACCCGAAATGATAGTCAGAGCACTATCACCAGCAGTGGCAGCCAAAGGCCCACTCTCTTTCTCTATTTATTATTCTTTAATCGATGTAATTTTTCCACATCTTTGTTTATTCTCTCTTACTTTGAATTAATTTTGATATTGTATCTATTTATCTCATTCTATTACTTTATTTTTCGTTGTCCATATTTAATATTATCTCTGTTTTTCCCTATTACTTTTTTCATTTACATATTTTATATCTCATTTGTTTCTCTCTTAATTTTTTTTCTTATTTTCTATTTCTCTCTCTCTCTCTTACCCTACTAATGCACATCTTGCTTTATTTCTTATTACTTTTATTTATGGTTTCTTTCAATCTATATTTTTTTATTTACCTTTATTTTTGTCTCTCTTTCGTTCTCTTTAAAATTGTCTTTATTTTTACCACTTTTTTATTTCTCTTCAACTCCTTTTTAATTACCTTCACCATGCAATTCTTTGTCTTTAAATGATTGTATCTCTCTCTCTCTCTCTCTTATTTAACATTCCATGTTTCTTAAGTTGTGTGTATGCTTCATATGGTCTTGGGTTTGACTTAGAGGTTTGGGTTTACCTGATGCATGTGGCTTGCAGGTTGTTGCATACATCTCTAGGGGACTAGTCTCGCCCTAGTGTGACACCCCTTCTCGACCCCAACTTGGAAAAATGTAAGACCAAGGTAAGGCAGGTTGGGTGTTGGACTGGGTTGCGGGGATACCCCTAAGTCAACAAAAAGAAGAAGAAAGAGAAGTCCATAACTTATTATCATCAAAATGTAAGAGCCTTTGTGGGTTGTTGGATACATCTTCAGGGAACTAGTCTTGCCCCAATGTGACACCCATTCTTGACCCCAACTTGACAAAATGTAAGACCAAGGTAAGGCGGGTTGGGTGTTGGGTTGGGTTGCGAGGATACCCTTGAGTCAACAAGTAAAAGAAGAAGAAAAAGAAGTCTATGCTTTTTTATTGTCAAAATGTAAGAATTCTTGTGGGTTGTTGCATACATCTTTATGAGACTAGTTTCGCCCCAACTTGGCATAATGTAAGACCAAGGTAAGGCAGGTTGGTTGTTGGTTTGGGTCGCAGGGATACCCCCGAGTCAACAAAAAATGAAGAGAATGCATACCTTGTATTGTCTTTGAAAGGGGTTTGGATTGAAATATTTTGATTAATTGAAGGTCAATTTACAAAAAAATCATAATGGGATTTTAGTATACCTGTTGATTAATACACCAATAGTCCATTCATATTAAGTAACATAGCATCCTTCTCCTTTGCCATTTAGATCAAATGTTTCTTAGAAGAATTTATATCCTCCTTCATGACATTTGCATAACACTGTTACAAAGGAGAAGAGAGGTTCATAATGGAATCAACCCAAAATTAATAAAAAGGTGGAAAAAAATAAATAAAAATAGGTAAAACCAAAGAATTCTTTGTCATAGGATTGAAATTTAAAAACCATGGCTTCACCAATCAAAATTATTTCTTTATTTTCTCTCCCCATGTGCCTTTCTATCTTTTATTTGTTATCTATTTTTCCCATCCTCAATTATCTCTCTTTGTTCATCTATCTTTCTTGCCCATTTCTATATTTTCACATTTCTATATATTTTCTTAGTTTTTTTTCTCTTTATTCTCTCTCTTACGTGTTCACTCACTCTCTACTTGTTTTATTATCTCCATCTCTCTTTTATTTTTCTCTTTTTTCATTTATTTATTCTATTCCCTCATAAAAGTGGCCTTGATCCACAAAATCCTAAACCAAATCACCATTTTCATATCAACTAGGGATTTGATTGAAAGGTTGGACATTGAGGAAAATAAATTATTTTATGTGCAATAAAAAGGCCATGACTATGTGGATGTCAATTCTGTAAGGAAGCCAATTATCAAGTGACTCAACGCTCGGTCCCTAAGGAAAAGAACATTGAAATGGAGAGTTTAGTTAAAATTGAGGAAATCAAATAATAATCCAAAACAACAATAAATTTTGTGCTTTTTTTTTTTGTTGTTGTTTCACTTTCATACTTTATTTATCTATTATTTTTCTTTTTTCTATTTATATATCTCATTTTCTCTTTATTCATCTATCTATCTTTTTTTTTTCACTATTTTCTGCTTTTTATTTTTTTTAGTTTTCTTAGATTTTCTTTTTTTTTCTTCTAGATTTTATTTATCTTTATTAAAATTATCTTTCATTTCTTTTTATCTCTCCTCTCTTAAACTTATTTTCTAACTATTGCTATCTTATTTTCTATCTAGTCTTTTTATCTCTTTTTTGATCTCTCTCTTTCTCTTCTTCGTGTTTTTCTATCTCATTATTTTTCTATTTATGTTTTTGTTGTTGTTTGTTTCTATGTTTTTTTATTTTGTACTAGGCATTTATTTATCTTTTTAGTTTAATAATATTCTTTTCTTCTTTATCTGTTTTTATTCTTTTGATTTCTTTGTGTATTTTTTTCATAAGTTCAATTTTTTTACCCTTTTTTGTTTTCTATATATGTCAATCATCAATTGGTTTTTAATTATTTTCACTATTTATTTCTTTTATTAGCTCTTTCTCTCTATCCCTCTCTTTCTTAATGGCATTTCATTGTTTTACCTTTTATCTAGCCCATTCTTGCTTTTTTTTTTCTTTGTATTTTTTATTTGTTTCAGTTCTATGTTTTATTAGTCATTGTACTTTTTTCTCTATTTCTCTATCTTTCCATCTTTTTCTACATATAACTATGTTCCTTTTTTTCCTTACTTTGGTTCTTGTATCTATTTTCCTCTCTTATTTCTTTCGTTTTGCTCACTTTTCTTTTCTTTCTTTTTTAGTTATGTTTAAAAATCTTCATTGGTCTCTATTTCTTTCTATTTTTATCTCTTCTCTTGCTTCTTTTTTCTTTACTTCTTTTTCTCTGCTCTCTTTCTTTCTATCTGTTTTTTATTTTCCATGTTCTTACTTTCTTTATTTTTCATCCTCTATTTTTCCTTATGTTTTAGTTGCTTTTCTTTTATTATTTTTTATTTTTGTATGTATTTACGTCTTTCTCTATATTTTTGTTTCTTTTTCTTTTTCTTTTTTAATATCTCCTCTATCTTTTTCTCTCTTACTATTTTTATTCATTCATTTTTACATTCTTTGTTTTTTTACATTTGTTTTTGTTGTCGTTCTATCTATCCCATTTATAACTTTCATATGTTCTCCTTTTTATCTTTTTATATGCCCTTTCCCTTTCCATGCTTTGTGTGTGTGTGTGTGTGTGTTATTTACTATTTATTTTTCTTTTCCTCTCTCTTATTCTTTAAGTGTATTTCTCTCTCTCTCTCTATGTTATTTACTGTTTATTTTTCTTTTCTTCTCTCTTATTCTTTAAGTGTATTTATTTTCAACCACTCACCATGACTATCTTTGTTTCTCTGTATAATTTTCCCTTATTTTTCTTTATCATTTTTTATTCCTTTCTTATTGGACCATGAATCACGAACACTAGACATTGGATGTTGGAGTTTATATCCTTGATCTTTGACATTTGATACAAGATCCCTAGAGACATCAATTGTGAGAATAGATCTTAGTCTATAAAATTTAGACAATAAAATGTAGAATATGCATGTTACATCATAAATCCTAGAACTTGGACCTTGTGCTTTGGGATCACAAACCTAGAACCTAATAAAATGAGAGGAAAAATCGAGATTGCTCTCAAATTAAAATTTTGTCAATCACATTCAACTACAAACTATTACAAAGTGTTGGTAGTATAAATCCATTATTCCCGTATAAAACTATTTATGAGAATATAACTACTCGAACTAAATTTATTTATTTTAGACTGTAGTAATCGGTTAGGTATCCATCCCCCTATAAATTGTAGTGCGCCTGGTAAAAAAAATTCACATGACTGGTGGCGCTAGCGTGACACGCCCTTCGGTAGCCCAGGGACGGTGGAGAGACTAGAACTAAATTTATTTATTAAATTAACAATAGCATGCTAATTTATTTATTTAACTATTTTGTGTCATGTACTAAATTTATAACACCCCCTTAGTACTGACATAGAGAAAAACTAGAAATTATAAACGCTAACTACTCTCTTCTAAAGAAGTCGATGCATCCATTCATTTTCTATTCATAGGGATTGCACTTCTTTCATTATATATGATTGCTCAGTTACGCTTCATTGCTCTCCTCCACATTTGTTCGTCAGAATGCTATATATTTCGCAACATAGGATTCTATGAGCACAGTCTTTTGCATCATGAACCACTTTAATAATTGCTTTAGCTAATTTAGATCTACATACTTTTCAGTGTGAAGATTCCTCATCAAACATTTTGTCACTTATTTTTTTCCTTGTACTCTCTTTCACTATGTGATATGCTCTACAAGGCTTCTCCTGAGACAAGACTGCTCCTTGGGTATAGTGAACAGAAAAATAATTGGGAATTTAAATTGAATTCAAATATGATAGGCATTAGATCCAGATGTAGAAGTCGGGTACAAACATTCCAATGTATCCAAAAACTATGATGAACATTGTTGCTTGCAAAAGTAGATAAATAAAGAAATGGTTCTTTCCAAATGCAAGGTCATAAGATGCGCAAAAAAAAAAAAACACCTGTCAAGAGTTTTAGGACATGTAATCATTAGGTTTCTATGCCAATCTCCTTGACATAAATTTCAACCAAAAAACATCTGAAAAACTGTTTCATTACTTTTTAAATAAAATTTTCAAAAAAACTAGTAGAACCATTGGCAATGCCTCTATACTTCACAGATTTCTAGGAGAAATGTCTTTTTAGGTGGAAGCTCTAGGAATGGTTTGACAACTCAGTATTTTTAAAAATAAATTCTTGGATGCAAACCCTTGTCTAGTCCATAGTTTCACCGCAAGACTTTAGGAGTCACATAATATGCACTGCCCATAATATCTCTGAATAGTTCACCTTTCTCCACATCCTTGTGCAACAATCAGGATATATAGATTTTAAATTTTTGGGATGATAACAATGAACAAAGTGAAGTGATATACAATGGAAAGAATGAACAAGGTGGAGAGAAAAAGAAGAAATGCAGATGAATGATGGAGTCAAAAGGGTTTTGCACATGGTCTACATTTCTCACCTATGATGAATGCAAGAATGAAAGAAAAAAATAGCAGTTGCACATGATCCTCACTGCAGTACCATTCTAAACACTGCTTTGGATGAAAATAAATGAATGGAAGGAGATTAGAGAGAGGTCCAAGAAGAAACTTGCTCTGATACCATAATAAAATGAGAGGAAAAATTGAGATTGCTCTCGAATCAAAATTTTGTCAATCAAATTCAACTACAAACTATTACAAAGTATAGGCATTATAAAGCCATTATTCTCATATAAAACTATTTATAGGAATATAACTACCCGAACTAAATTTATTTATTAAATTAATAATAGCATGTTAATTTATTTATTTAACTATTTTATGTTAGATACTAAATTTCTAATAGAACCTTAATCGTCAAGATCTTAGAACTTAGCTCCTAGACCCAAAAACATAAACTTTGGACCCATAGACATTAAATGGTGGGTTATTGACCTTGACCAACCTTAGAATTTGGAGTTTTATCTTCTATGTTTTTTCTTTGTATCTCTCTTCCTCTTAGTTTCATTTTTTTTTTCATTTCATCTATCTTTCTCATTTTTCTACCATCTTGTTGTTTTTTTTCTAATTGTATTTTCTTCTCTCTATTATCATTTGAGAATGCTTCATTTCAATTGATCTTAATTGCTATCTATAATTCTCTCGTATATTTTTCTTTGATTTTTTTATCTCTTTCTTTTCTTTTATGACTCTTTTAATATTACCTCTCTTTGTTCTCTATTTCTCTTTGCCTCTTAATTTTTTTCATTCATTCAATTTTGTATAAAAATATTATCTTCTTTTATTTCTCTTACTTTTTTGTTTTAAATTCTATTCTTTTTTCTCTTTATTTTTTTCTATTTGTCTCTTTCTATCTATTTGTCGTTTTCTCTCTTGTTTTCTCATTTCCTCATATCATCTCTCTAGTTTTCTTGTTTAAAAAATATAGCTCTAAGTTTGCCATTGACTCTCTCTACTTTCTATTTCATTTTTCTATATTTTTTTATCTTTGTATTTTCTCTATTTTTGTATTTGTCTCTATCTCTATTTCTATTTTTCAGATTTCATCTATTTTATTTTTACCTGTGTGCCCTTTACCTTAAATTTGTGGACTCAAGAATGTAGATCTAAGTTACTAAACTTTTGACCTAGACACTAGAACATGGACATTGAATCCCAAGAACTTGGGCCTTGAACCTTAGAGATTAGAGATTAGGACTTTGATAGTGTACCTTGGATCCTCATACCACTCAATGTTAGACCCTATAATTCAAATGCTAAAATACTGAACATAAACTTATATACTAAATCTTTGAAATTGGATGCGACATCCTACATGATTTACCCTAATAGTTGGATCCTAGACCCAAATTTATAGATCATGGATCCCTGACCAAGAAACTTTTTACCATTTAGAGTGAATTCTCAAAGCTTAGATTTAGGATGCCTTGGACACTAGACTTAGTTATGTAGCATTGTGCACCCTTAACAAAGAAACATATACCATATATCGACAATATTTTAATTGTGGGCATTAGACCCCATCCCTAGAGCCTTAAATATACACTTGGGACCCATATCATGAACACTTGATCTTAGGGCATAGAAAATGCTATTTCATTCTTAGACATTAGAACTTGCACCCTCAACCCTTGACCCTTGATCCTTGGACTTGGACACCAAGCCTCATAAAATATTATAGATTGAACACTCAGTCTTGTGTCATGTCCTTGTCCTTAATTGAGAGCTAATTTCAAATTGGAGGGAAAAAATATTTTTAAACACTAATTTGAATTTAATAAATATTTAAAATAATATTAATAATCCTTAAATAATAATAAATGAAATAAATTTAAATTATTAAGTAATAATATTTAAATTTATTCAAAACTCTGGTCGACTGAGTTGGGTGGTTGCCAAAGTATCCATATAAATATTATTAGTTTTGCTAAAGTTGGATACTCTGTTAAGATTGGTTACAAAGTGTTGCAACAAGAAATGACTTCGATAATTTGGCTAAATAAATTGTGCTAGGGAAAAATGGTACTTCCAAAGTTAGGTGCCTTTGCTTGGAGAACTATACATGAACATGTTTTAACATGTGACAGATTAAATCAAATTCAAATAATGGGCCTACATAGGTGTGTGATGTGTTGCAAGGACTTGGAAACTGCCAATCATGTTTTTGTGCATTGTGAGGTTGCACAAAGTTGTTGGAAACACTTATGTGCAAAATTGGACTGGCATACCCCCCTCTAGAACAATCTTAAGGGCATCTTCATATCATGGCCTAGGCTTTATAAAGGCTCAGCTTTGGAAGGCCTCTGGTGTGAGACGCTTGCAATTGTAATTTGGAAAATATGGAAAGAAAGGAATGCTAAGATTTTCAAAGAGAATTTATCTTCTCTGGAGTGTTTGCTACACAAAATAGAGTCTGGCATCAGTGAACACATGAATGTTCGCACAAGGAATAAGTGCTACAAGTTCATTTCATCATGGGACAAAAAAATGGTGGTTAACTAGCCTCTTTTGAAATCTCCAAAGGGTTTCCTATTAAAGAAGAAAGCATATCGAAACAAAATTAAGTGGGAAGTACCCCCCAGTGGAAGATTAAAACTAAATTTTGATGGGGCCTCAAGAGGCAACCTGGGGAAATCTGGTGCTAGCTTTGTGCTTAGAGATGAAAAGGGCGCTATGGTCTATGCAACTTCCATTAAATTACCGTATGGTACAAACAATGAAGCTAAGTGCTCTACACTATAGAAAGGTATAAAATACTATGTAGAAAAAAAGCTACATAATGTTGATTTTGAAGGAGATTTTGAAATTGTATTAAGAGTTGTTATAGCAAGAACCACCCCAAGCTAGAAATTGAAACAATGGGTTGAGTGGATAATTATAATGCTCAGTTCAATCCTCAATCACAAGCTCTCACATACCTACAAAGAGGCAAATAGGGTAGCGAATTTCTTGTCTAATAGAGGCATTGACCAGAATGTGGGCATCTTATAATCAAATAACCCCTCCTCTTGGAAAGGGATACCATCATATTTTGAGCAAGATTTGGTGCCAGGAAACTGAATGAAAGCTCTAGGGGCACTTTGTTAATGTAACATGGGCTGAAAAGGGCAAGCCTTAGGGCATGCTATAGTTTGCAACATTTCAAAAGTTAGGACAAAATAAGCAATTAAGTGCGCATAGGTAAGGCTTCGTCTTCCACATGTAAGGGCGTTGATAGGGTATACATGTCCATTATAGTATGCTCAATGGAAGGATTTCTCTTTGTGCAAAGGTGAACCTCTTGTATGCAAACAATTGTAATAATCCTGCAGCAACGCCTTTGCAAAATAGTGATCTCATATGTAATATTCCAGCTACACAATTAATAAATAAAGAGATCTACCCTCATTAGTAGCGGTTTGTCAAAAAAATAAAAATATATATTAAGTAAGAATATTTAAATTTATTTAAAATTCTAGTTGACCCAGTTGGGTGGGCACCAAAGTATCCATATAAATATTATTAGTTTTGTTGAAGTTGGTATCATCAAAGTTGGATGCATATGATGATGAGTCTATGAGAGACAAATATCTTCATGGATCACTTCAAGGTGGGACAAACCTCCTCACCTTGAAGCTGTGAATTTCTTCTTTGAAATATTTTGTCATCCTTGTCCTAATCATTTGCTATATCCATATGTAGGTGGAGGTGACACTAGAATCAACACCAAGGGACTTAGCCATTACACCATTCACAATTTGAAGAAGCATATGCAACTTAAGGAATCACTAGGGACTCATTGTAGGGAATGTGCCACTATAAGGGTGCATATAATGTCTTCTATCAGGCGCCTAAAGATTATAATCACTCCATCTAGTGAGGAGGTCTGTCTTGAATACATTGCAATTGGTACACTTGTCGAGTGTCTCTCTGATCAATGACGTATCTTGGCATGAATGGTTCATATCACCATTGGCATTCCTGGTTCGTGTTCATCTATGCAACAACATGACTACTATCCTCCTATTGGGCAAGTTGCATATTTCCATTACTACTATGTAGTTCCATATAGAAGTGAAAATTTGTATTTATGTGCACATAGATATTATCACCTTCAATGCTTCTTACTATCCTGAGTTCTCTATGGATCAGATGATGACATTAGTTATGCTCATTTAATTATGCTATCTATTTTCTTCTAGGGGCATTGGTTTTATTTGGGTTCCATTCATAAATGTCTGTGGGATTGAACTCCTGAGGGTGAAAGACCTATAAAGTAAGGTCTCATTTATGAAATCTACTTTTATGTTTGTGTAATATTTAAATCTAAGTGCAAAGAAATATATTTCTATTCTTTATTTGGGCTTGGCATCTTACAGTGGTATTAGATCCATGTTTCCTACCAGCCCGATGGTATTTTATGCAACCGAGTCAAAGGGATCAACATGCTATTGAGAGGGAAATTAAGAAAGAAAAAGTTGTGACATCTAGAATAGGAGGCAAAGGTAAGAAGATCTTTGATAGGGGTGATTAATGGGACGCTTTCTTGAAGAAAATGGCTTAAATGTAGGAGCAAATGGCCAAACAATAGGAGCAAAAAGCATACATGATGAACATGTTGATGCAAACCATGAGAATATGAATAATGACCTCAAATCTACACCAAATAATGGTACAAAAGGGAGTCATTCTAATCACATTAGACCTAGAATTTAGACCAGTAGGGCTACCTGACCCACACAACCATCATTATTTCCAAAAAAAAGGATCCAAAAATGAATAAGAGAATCTGAATCATGTTGGAGGTGATTTCAATTCAAGCATAGATGCATATGCTCATCTTGATCCGTATGTGAGGAGTCAAATCCCATTTATATAGTTTCACAACACAAGGAGTGGATTGAAAGGGAGATAACTAGTACACTATTCTAATAGAGATCTGTAACATAAGGTGAGCAAGTTGACTCTCCCAACTTTTGATGGTTTAGGGAAGGTTATGACACGAGCTTGGGTACAAGGGTTATGACACGACCTAATGACTGAAGATGAATCAATCAGGTTTGTCATTCTACATTTGAAAGGTGTAGCTCATGAATGGTGGCATCATGGCATCGTGACACAAGGGTTTAATCTTGTTGCTACATATGTTGATTTCACATAAAAGATCATATAAAGGTTTGATAGAAGAGATCCAAAGGTATGCTTTAGGGAACTAACATGGCTAAGACAACATGGGATAGTGGATGGTTATGTTGCATAATTTCAAAGGATTGATGTTGTGGTTCTAGATGTGATATATAGGAGACTCATGTTCTTGTTCATTGAAGGGTTATCAAAGTCTTTTTTTGGTTTGTGAGGGCTTTAGAACCAATTTATTTAGACGAGACTATTCCAAGAGCCTTAAGCCTTGAGGACTCCAACATTTCTAATAAACTTATGCTCAAGAGTACACCAACAGGGCAGCAAAAGAAGCCACCACACGATATCACTCCTGAATCAATGAATCTATCACCAAGGTCTAACGAGATGGACGTGTCTAAGAATGAGCTCTGAAGGAAAAATTCACACTTCACTTGTAAGGAGCCTTGGGTACCAAGTCACAAGTGTTTGTGGAAATGACACATCCACTATATTAAGGTAGTCTCTAATGTTGACACTGAGGAAGGAGTTGATCCCAAGGAAATTGCTAATGAGGATGTGCACATGGGGACATTAAAGGGAGGATGTTTAGGGGGCACTCTTGTAATACTTTCAAGAGCACCTAGATATTACTCTCTTTGCATTAGAGGGGAATTACAAGGAAAAAAGGTAACACTATTAATAAATAATGAAGCCACCCATAATTTCATTAACAAGGGGCTAGAGGCCAAGATGGGTCTAAGGACTGAAGACTTTAAGGGGTTTGATGTATCAGTTGTAGGATGTTACACTCTTTCATGCACTCATTGGATTCAACAGTTGGAGTTGATCCTAGGGGGACATCGAGTGAAAGATGAATTCTACATGGTAGCCATTGGTGAGACTGATTTGGTTTTGAGAGTGCAATGGTTACACTCGCTTGGAGAGTACACAACTAATCACTAAACCAAGGAGTTGAAGTTCAAATCTAATGGGAAATAGGTTGAATCCTTTAAGGTATCTCTAAGGTGGGCCCTAAGGAAGCTTCAACCAATAAGATGGAGAGGACATGGGGAGGAGCATAGGTCTTCGTGCATCTAAAACTGAAGTTGCTTGAGAACAAGCAACTTCTGGGTGGGGAGGACTGTCATGTCCCCATCCCTGATTGAGAAATAATTTCAAATTGGAGGTAAATAATTTTTTTAAACACTAATATGAATTTAATAAATACTGAAAATAAGATTAAATTAATAATAATATTAATACTTTTTAAATAATAATAAAAATATTAAATAATAATATTTAAATCTATTTAAAACTTCGATCGACCTAGTTGGGTGGGCACCAAAGTACCCATATAAATGTTATTAGTTTTACTAAAGTTGGTATCATCGAAGTTGGAGGCATATGCTGGCAAGTCTATAGGAGATTGAAATCTTTATGGATGACTTCAAGGTGGGACAAACCCCCTCGCCATCCTAATCATTTGTTATATCCACAAGTGGAGGTGACACTGGAATCAACAACAAGGGACTTAGCTATTACACCATTCATAACTGAAGAAGCATACAAGACTTGAGGAATCGTCAAGGACTCATTTTGGGGAATGCACTACTACAAGGGCACATATAACATCTTCTATCAAACACTTGAAGATTGTAATCACTCTACCTAGTGAGGAGGTCTATTCTGAATACATTGCAATTGGTATGTTGGTTGGAAGTATCTCTGATTAATGACGTGTTTGGGCATGAACGGTTCATATCATCATAGGGACTCCTTGTTCATGTTCATTTGTGCATCAACAAGACTACTATCCTCCTATCGGGCAAGTTGTATATTTCCATTACTGCTATTTAACTCCATCTAGAAGTGAAAATATGTATTTATGCACACATAGCTATTATCACCTTTAATGCTTATTAGGTTCCATTCATAAAATTCTGTGAGATAGAACTCATTTGGGTGAAAGACCTATATAGTAAGGTCTCATTTATGATCTACTTTCATTTATGTGTAATATTTAAATTTGAGTGGAAAGAAATATATTTATGTTCTTTATCTAGGCTTGGCATCTTACATCTTGGTCCTTATAATTTGGACTATAAAATTTAGATGATGGACCCTATAGATCAAATCCTTCAACAAATATATAAAATATAGAGTACAAATAAATAAAACATCATAAAACTCTATTTTGCATACAAATGATATTAAATAAAAATTGCATCAAATCTAGCCTAGATCAAACCAAATACATGCAAACCTCAAAGAGATCAAGTGTAGTATGTTGATGTGTTGATAGCTTGGATGTTGTTGCTCATGAAACCAATAGCATGATAGTGTGATCAAGATGATTCAATAACATTAACATAGGATTGAATGATGCAAATGGGAAGGAAGGCCTATCATTTACAAAAAATCAATGAGAAATTAAGGGCCAAGATGGATTGAGTAATGGATGGCTAGGATTGATTGAGGATTGGGTTTTGGATTAGGTTTTAAGGATTAAGATTAGGGCAACATCTTTATGTGGATGGCTAGGATTAAGAGGCGAGATATTAAATGAAGGGATGATATGGAAAGCTAGTTTGAATTTTGGCAAGGTGTCTAGGTTTAATAAATCTAGACAAAGATTTAGTTAGAGTTAGTTAGATATGTGAAGGGGATATTTGTCACATGAGGACAAATTTAGATTGTGATCCATGTGAATGAATATACTAGCTAGGATTAAATGGATAAGGATTGAGGAATAAAGGGAATTGAATATTAGAGGAAAAGGTAATGGGAATTAATTAGCCTAAATTAATTAATTAATTTAGTTGGAGGATTTAGGAAAAGGTTAAAATAAATTAAATAAATATAAAATTTATTTAACTAAAGGTGAGGGATAAGGGAAAAGGTTAAATTAATTAAATAAATAATAATTATTTAATTAATTAAATATTAGGATAGCTGAAGTCAAGTTTGGTTAGGTTAAGGTCACATTTCAATAGTCTACAAACTCTATAGAGATTGTTGGTTTCAATTGAAAGGGAATCATACCAACTCCTACTATTGGGCACTGGTATGATCTCCATAAGAACTATTGAAACTTTACAAAAAACTTATTTATTTGAGTTTTAAAACTTCCTTTTTTTGTTGCTTCCCTTGGCTATCTTATTGTTTGGGTATTGTGATGCATAATGACAAAACTTATGATAAATAAAATACTTGAATTTACTCAAGTCTTGGGTTTTGAGGACGAATCCTCATCCTTTGCCTCACCCTTGTTCATTTTTCCTTTATTTACCTTCATCTATCTTGAGAGGGCCAAAATGTTATCATCACCCTGCTTGCTAGCTTTTGACTCCATTCAAGTTTCCTATTGAATAAAATCATCCCATAGTCTTTCAGAAGAAAGAAGATTCTCTCAGGCACAAATGCCCTTAATAAAAGATTTTTACAAAGATGGGAACCTATTTAATACAAAATTCACAAGCTTTGTATCTTCAACCTTCCACTTGACTATTGGAAGAAGTTCATGAAGTTGGGTGACCTTCATTAGGTAATTGGTAAAAATATTTCATTTAGTCATCTCCATGGATCTGAGTTTGTTTTGCAATATCATTTTCCTATTTATGTATCAAACATCTCCTTGGTTGCTTTATTTTTTTCTAAATGAGGAACTAAATAGTCTTTTACCACATCCAGGATTATCCACATGGCCTTTATCAAACATCTCCTTGGTTGTTTTCTTCACATGAGCTACCGACTACAATGTGTTATTAGGTATATGCACCACATGCTTAACAATTTCCCAAAGATAATTTCCCTAAAATAGAAAAGTGATCTTAAATTTTGAAGGAAAGAAATTTAATGCACCATCTAATTTATCCTCAAATTTGATGCTACCTAATGCCATTAAAATAATGTTTTGCTTTTAAAAAACTCCCAAATAAAAAAATAAACAAACTACACAATTCTTCTTTTTCAGAATACTTGTTACAAATCTCTACCCATGTGGTTTGATGAAATCATAGCTACTAATTAAACCCTAGCTGCCATTTTACAATTTCTATTGTAACCTTTGTACAACTATAGAGAAAATTGTGCAACTTGGGCATTGAAATTATTTTAAAAGCTTTGGTATTTTAGGATTTTGAAGGAAAAATATATTTTTTGGATTATTCTTCATGAACCAACCTGTGATTCTTGACTAGCTTTGATTGCAATTTCTTTCCAAATAAAACTTCTAATCATGCAAACATCCATCCACAAATCCCTTAGTTATTAGTTGTTATTTAACCATGAAACCATTGTGATTTTTAAGGTAAAAAAAAGAGGCATGAATTCTATTTAAAAACACTACATGAATTTTATTAAATCATTTTCCCTTGGTCTTCACAAGCCTTAGCTTCATGATTTTCCTTCACTCTTCTGGCTCTAATGCCATGCTGAATTTCTAACCCTAGGAGAC
>CM021103.1:508402332-508511140 GCA_007115665.2 Sequoiadendron giganteum
TCCATGTTTCTTAAGTTGTGTGTATGCTTCATATGGTCTTGGGTTTGATTTCGAGGTTTGGGTTTACCTAATGCACATGGCTTGCAGGTTGTTGCATACATCTCTATGGGACTAGTCTCGCCCTAGTGTGACACCCCTTCTCGACCCCAACTTGGCAAAATGTAAGACCAAGGTAAGGCGGGTTGGGTGTTGGACTGGGTTGCGAGGATACCCATAAGTCAACAAAAGAAAGAAGAAAGAGAAGTCCATAACTTATTATCATCAAAATGTAAGACCCTTTGTGGGATGTTGGATACATCTTCAGGGAGCTAGTCTCGCCCCAATGTGACACCCATTCCCGACCCCAACTTGGCAAAATGTAAGACCAAGGTAAGGCGGGTTGGGTGTTGGGTTGGGTTGCGAGGATACCCCTGAGTCAACAAATAAAAGAAGAAGAAAAAGAAGTCTATGCTTTTTTATTGTCAAAATGTAAGACTTCTTGTGGGTTGTTGCATACATCTTTATGAGACTAGTTTTGCCCCAACATGACACCTCTTCTCGACCCCAACTTGACATAATGTAAGACCAAGGTAAGGTGGGTTGGTTTTTGGTTTGGGTCGCAGGGATACCCCTGAGTCAACAAAAAATGAAGAGAAGTGCATACCCTTTATTGTCTTTGAAAGGGGTTTGGATTGAAATATTTTGATTAATTGAAGGTCAATTTACAAAAAAATCATAATGGGATTTTAGTGTACTTGTTAATTAATACACCAATAGTCCATTCATATTAAGTAACATAGCATCCTTCTCCTCTGCCATTTAGATCAAATGTTTCTTAGAAGAATTTATATCCTCCTTCATGACATTTGCATAATATTGTTACAAAGGAGAAGAGAGGTGCATAATGGAATCAACCCAAAACTAATAAAAAGATGGAAAAAAATAAATCAAAATAGGTAAAACCAAAGAATTCTTTGTCATAGGATTGAAATCTAAAAAACATGGCTTCACCAATCAAAATTATTTCTTTATTTTCTCTCCCCATATGCCTTTCTATCTTTTATTTGTTATCTATTTTTCCCATCCTCAATTATCTCTCTTTGTTCATCTATCTTTCTTGCCCATTCTATATTTTCACATTTTTATATATTTTCTTAGTTTTTTTCTCTTTATTCTCTCTCTTAGGTGTTCACTCACTCTCTACTTGTTTTATTCTCTCCATCTATCTTTTATTTTTCTCTTTTTTCATTTATTTATTTTATTCCCTCATAAAAGTGGCCTTGATCCACAAAATCCTAAACCAAATCACCATTTTCATATCAACTAGGGATTTGATTGAAAGGTTGGACATTGAGGAAAATAAATTCTCTTATGTGCAATAAAAAGGCCATGACTATGTGGATGTCAATTCGGTAAGGAAGCCAATTATCAAGTGACTCAACGCTTGGTCCCTAAGGAAAAGAACATTGAAATGGAGAGTTTAGTTAAAATTGAGGAAATCAAAGAATAATCCAAAACAACAATAAATTTTGTCTTTCTTTTTTTTCTTGTCTCACTTTCATACTTTATTTATCTATTATTTATCTTTTTTCTATTTATATATCTCTTTTTTTCATTTATATATCTCATTTTCTCTTTTATTCATCTATCTATCTTTTTTTTTCACTATTTTCTCTTACATGTCTTTTCCGTTTTTTTAGTTTTCTTATATTTTCTTTTTTTGCTTCTAGATTTTATTTATCTTTATTAAAATTATCTTTCATTTTTTTTATCTCTCCTCTCTTAAACTTATTTTCTATCTATTTCTATCTTATTTTCTATCTAGTCTTTTTATCTCTTTTTTCATCTCTCTCTTTCTCTTCTTCGTGTTTTTCTATCTCATTTTTTATTTATTTATGTTTTGTTGTTGTTTGTTTCTATCTTTTTTTTTTTTAAAAATTAGGCATTTATTTATCTTTTTAGTTTAATAATATTCTTTTCTTCTTTATCTTTTTTTATTCTTTTTTATTCTTTTTGTATTTCTTTTCATAAGTTCAATTTTTTTACCCTTTTTTATTTCTATATATGTCCATCATCAATTGGTTTTTAATTATTTTCACTATTTATTTCTTTTATTACCTCTTTCTCTCTATCCCTCTCTTTCTTAATGGCATTTCATTGTTTTACCTTTTATCTAGCCTATTCTTGCTTTGTTTTTTCTTTGTATTTTTTATTTGTTTCAGTTCTATGTTTTATCAGTCATTATACTTTTTTCTCTATTTCTCTATCTTTCCATCTCTTTCTACATATAACTATGTTCCTTTTTTTCCTCACTTTGGTTCTCTTGTATCTATTTTCCTCTCTTTATCTTTTTCGTTTTGCTCACTTTTCTTTTCTTTCTTTCTTTTTTAGTTATTCTTTAAAATTTTCATTGGTTTCTATTTCTTTCTATTTTTATCTCTTCTCTTGCTTCTTTTTTCTTTACTTCTTTATCTCTGCTCTCTTTCTTTCTATCTGTTTTTTGTTTTCTATGTTCTTACTTTCTTTATTTTTCATCCTCTATTTTTCCATATATTTTAGTTGCTTTTCTTTTATTATTTTTAGTTTTGTATGTATTTACTTCTTTCTCTATATTTTTGTTTCTTTTTTAATATCTCCTCTATCATTTTCTCTCTTACTATTTTTATTCATTCATTTTTTAATTCTTTATTTTTTTATATTTGTTTTTGTTATCGTTCTATATATCTCATTTATAACTTTCATATGTTCTCCTTTTTATATTTTTATATGCCCTTTCCCTTTCCATGTTTTTTATTTCTCTCTCTCTCTCTCTCTTATTTTTCTTCTATGTTATTTACTGTTTATTTTTCTTTTCTTCTCTCTTATTCTTTAAGTGTATTTATTTTCAATCCCTCACCATGACTATCTTTGTTTCTCTGTATAATTTTTCCTTATTTTTCTTTATCATTTTTAATTCCTTTCTTATTGGGCCATGAATCACGAAAACTAGATTTTGGATGTTGGAGTTTGTATCCTTGATCTTTGACATTTGATACAAGATCTCTAGAGACATCAATTGTGAGAATAGATCTTAGTCTATAAAATTTAGACAATAAAATGTAGAATATGCATGTTACATCATAAATCCTAGAACTTGGACCTTGTGCTTTGGGAACACAAACCTAGAACCTAATAAAATGAGAGAGGAAAAATTGAGATTGCTCTCAAATTAAAATTTTGTCAATCACATTCAACTACAAACTATTACAAAGTATTGGCAGTATAAATCCATTATTCCCGTATAAATCTATTTATGAGAATATAACTACTCGAACTAAATTTATTTATTTTAGACTGTAGTAATTGGTTAGGTATCCATCCCCTTATAAATTGCAGTGTTCCTGGTAAAAAAATTTCACATGATTGGTGGCACTGGTGCGACATGCCCTTCGGTACCACGGGGACGGTGGAGAGACTAGAACTAAATTTATTTATTAAATTAACAATAGCATGCTAATTTATTTATTTAACTATTTTGTGTCATGTACTAAATTTCTTACACCCCCTTAGTAATTACATAGTGAAAAACTAGAAATTGTAAACGCTAACTGCTCTCTTCTAAAGAAGTCAACACATCCATTCATTTTCTATTCATAGGGCTTGCACTTCTTTCATTATATATGATTGCTCAGTTATGCTTTATTGGTCTCCTCCACATTTGTTCGTCAGAATGCTATATATTTTTGCAACATAGGATTCCATGAACACAATCTTTTGCATCATGGACCACTTTAATAATTAATTCAGCTAATTTAGATCTACATACTTTTTAGTGTGAAGATTCCTCATCAAACATTTTGTCACTTATTTTTTCCTCGTACTCTCTTTCACTATGTGATATGCTGTGCAAGGCTTCTCCTGAGACACGACTGCTCCTTGGGTATAGTGAATAAAAAATAATTGGGAATTTAAATTGAATTCAAATATGATAGGCATTAGATCTAGATCTAGAAGTCGTGTAAAAACATTCCAATGTATCCAAAAAACTATGATGAACATTGTTACTTGCAAAAGTAGATAAATAAAGAAATGGTTCTTTCCAAATACAAGGTCATAAGATGCGTAGAAAAATAAATAAATGCCTGTCAAGAGTTCCAGGACATGTAATCATCAGGTTTCTATGCCAATCTCCTTGACATAAATTTCAACCAAAAAACATCTGAAAAACTGTTTCATTAGTTTTTAAATAAAATTTTCAAAAAAACTAGTAGAACTGTTGGCGATGCCTCTGTACTTCATAGATTGTTGGAAGAAATATTTTTTCGGGTGGAAGCTCTAGGAATGGTTTCACAACTTAGTATTTTAAAAAATAAATTCTTGGATGTAAACCTTTGTCTGGTTCATAGTTTCACCGCAAGACTTCAGGAGTCACATAATATGCACTGCCCACAATATCTCTTAATAGTTCACCTTTCTCCACATCCTTGTGCAACGGTTGGGATATATAAATTTTAAATTTTTGGGATGATAACAATAAACAAAGTGAAGTGATATACAATGGCAAGAATGAACAAGGTGGAGAGAAAAAGAAGAAATGCAGATGAATGATGGAGTCAAAAGGGTTTTGCACATGGTCTACATTTCTCACCTGTTGACGAATGCAAGAATGAAAGAAAACAATAGTATTTGCACATGATCTTCATTGCAGTACCATTCTAAACACCGCTTTGGATGAAAATAAATGAATGGAAGGAGATTAGAGAGAGTTCCAAGAAGAAACTTGCTTTGATACCATAATAAAATGAGAGGAAAAATCGAGATTGCTCTCAAATCAAAATTTTGTCAATCAAATTCAACTACAAACTATTACAAAGTATTGGCATTATAAAGCCATTATTCTCATATAAAACTATTCATTGGAATATAACTACCCGAACTAAATTTATTTATTAAATTAATAATAGCATGTTAATTTATTTATTTAACTATTTTATGTCAGATACTAAATTTCTAATAGAACCTTAACTGTCAAGATCTTAGAACTTAGCTCCTAGACCCAAAAACATAAACTTTGGACCCATAGACATTAAATGGTGGGTTATTGACCTTGACCAACCTTAGAATTTGGATTTTTATCTTCTATGTTTTTTCTTTGTATCTCACTTCCTCTTAGTTTCATTATTTATTTTTTTCATTTCATGTCTCTTTCTCATTTTTCTACAATCTTGTTGTTTTCTTTCTAATTTTATTTTCTTCTCTCTATTATCATTTGAGAATACTTCATTTCAATTGATCTTAATTGCTATCTATAATTCTCTCGTATATTTTTCTTTATGTAATAAATTATTTGTCTACCTTTCTTTTTCTTTGCGTGACTCTTTTAATATTACCTCTCTTTGTTCTCTATTTCTCTTTGCCTCTTTTTGTCTCTTAAGTTTTTCCATTTATTCAATTTTATATAAAAATATTATCTTCTTTTATTTCTCTTACTTTTTTGTTTTAAATTTTTTTCTTTTTTCTCTTTATTTTTTTTCTATTTGTCTCTTTCTATCTATTTGTCATTTTCTCTCTTGTTTTCTCATTTTCTCATATCATCTCTCTAGTTTTCTTGTCTAAAAAATATAGCTCTATGTTTGCCATTGACTCTCTCTACTTTCTATTTCATTTTTCTATATTTTTTGATATTTGTAATTTCTCTATTTCTGTATATGTCTCTATCTCTATTTCTATTTTTTAGATTTCATCTTTTTTATTTTTACCTATGTGCCCTTTGCCTTAAATTTGTGGACTCAAGAATGTAGATCTAAGATATTAAAGTTTTGACCTAGACACTAGAACATGGACATTGAATCCCAAGAACTTGGGCCTTGAACCTTAGAGATTAGAGATTGGGACTTTGATAGTGTACCTTGGATCCTCATACCACTCAATGTTAGACCCTATAATTCATATGCTAAAATATTGAACATAAACTTATATACTAAATCTTTGAAATTGGATGCTACATCCTACATGTTTTACCCTAATAGTTGGATCCTAGACCCAAATTTATAGATCATGGATCCCTGACCAAGAAATTTTTTACCATTTAGAGTGAATTCTCAAAGCTTAGATTTAGGATCCCTTGGACACTAGACTTAGTTATGTAGCATTGTGCACCCTTAACAAAGAAACATATACCATATATCGACAATATTTTAATTGTGGGCATTAGACCCCATTCCTAGAGCCTTAAATATAAATTTGGGACCCATATCATGAACACTTGATCTTAGGGCATAGACAATGCTATTTGTAATACCCCTCCATTTTTCTTCTTGTTCGGATTGCTTTATGCTATGTTTGGTTGCAGTTACTCTGATACTGGATACATTTTGTTATGATGTTTTGATCGCTACTATTGAATGGCAACTATTATTGTGGGATGTGGTTATCTGATTATTGTTTCACATGCATTATGGTTTAATGATGTTGTAGAGTTAGCATGAGATGTTATTATGAGATTATTGGAATTATGATGGAAGTGTCAGTTTCAATGAGTGTATTGGTGAAGAGGATGGTTTCGCATCACTCGCTTGTGAGCGCCCTGCGAATCCGTGATTTCTTCTTCACGGTGTGTATTATATGCTGGATATATTGTATGATATTGTTTACTTGGTTGCAGGATTGCAGGTACATGACATCGACTCCACCTGGTTTCACAGGTTTGAGTATGTCGATCCAACGGTTAAGTTGAATGGGAGATAGTAGCTAGGTGACATGTGTCAAGTTTACACCTTAGCCTTAGTGTGTCATCAGTTGTGTGTGTCGAGTCATTGCCTATCTTGCTTTAATGTTATTTAATTATGAAGAATTCTTGATTTGAAAATAAATATTTAGAATAATTGCATTTAAATCATGTTGATGGTTATTTAATTTAAATAATGCAATGTGGATAAAAATTTATATTTAAATTAATTAATTAATTAAATTTAATCCATAGGGGTTGAATTTAGTTATTAAATAATTAAATTAATTAATTAAACGTGATGCAAGAGAATGAAAGGAAATAAAAGAATTAAAATTAATTTTGGAATTTAATTCCAACGTGTGATTAAATTAGAAATTGTAATTAAATATTTATTTGAAAATTGGTTGCAACTTTGGAAATTAATTTATTATTTGAAATTGCATTTTAAATTGAAAGTGGGTTTTTGAAAAGTGAAATTGAAATTGAAATATCTAATTTGCATGTAATGTGAATTAGGGTTGTAAATATTGAAATTGAAATTAAAATTGAAATTGAAATTGAAATATCTAATTTGCATGTAATGTGAATTAGGGTTGTAAATATTGAAATTGAAATTGAAATTGAAATTAAAATTGAAATTGAAATTGAAATATCTAATTTGCATGTAATGTGAATTAGGATTGTATTAGGTATTTTTGATTTATAAGGAATACATGTTTTAATTTTAGGGAAAAAAAAGTCTTTAAGAAAATTCATTTTTTTTAGAGCAGAGAAGAAATTTTGGAAAATTGCACAAGAAGGGTTTAAATAAAGTTTTGATTGTAGAATTGATTGAAGGAAAGATTGTTTGCATTTGTTGAGTTTTAGATTGGATTCATTGGAGGATTGAAGAAAATTCAGGAAATCTTTGGAGGAGGCTTGCATCAGAAATTCATCTCTTCCTGTAGCTTCTTGTACCAAGTTTTCCTCTTTGTGTTTTATTGTTCTTGATTGTTTTTTTAAAAATAGTAGTGATTAAAGATTTGTTTGTTAAATCTGTTTTAGAAAATAAATTTGATATTAGAAGAAAAGAATTAAATAAATTTACAGCCATTGCTTGTGAAAAATTTTGAGTGAAAATTGTGAAAACCTCAGTTAAATTTAAATTATTTGGGAAAATCAATTATGTGGTTATTGAAATCAAACATAAAGATTGAACAATGTTTTTAGAATATTTTTTAGAAAATGAAACCTTCTGTTTATTATAAAAAATCGGATTTTAAAATCTGCAGAATAGTTATATTTTTTCATGGTAAAATGGTCTAGTTGCGTCGCCTATAACTTCACTTACACAAACTGGGTTGCCAAAAACTTTAAAGGGTTTCTGGATCTTGAAATTTTCTTATCCTTGTCAAAAAATCGCAAATACCCAGATCATAGTTTTTGAGTTATGTTTGAAACATGAGACTGTTGTTAAGTTATTTTCCCATGGCTGCTTTGAAAATAAGATAATAATAAATTGATATTTATAAATATTAATATTTTATATATTGTTATTATAATATTAAAATATTATTTAATAATATTAAAATACTATTTAATAATATTAAAGTATTATATTTATTTATATTATTTTAAATAAAATTTGTATATTAGATTAATGGAATTAAAATTATAAACATATGGGAAAATGATTGTTTATTTTAAAATGATATGTTAAAGTTTAATTGAAGGAGTTAAATATTTGATTTGAAGAATGCATAATTTAAAATTTAATTGTGGAATTTAAATTCATGTGTAAAAGGTCCAATTATTAATTTGATTTAATTGGAAAAATATATTTATATTTTGAAAAATTAATGATAAGGGATATTTTATTTTGAATTAAACAATTTAATATTATGTAAAGAATAGAAGATATGTTAATGATTAAATATATTAATTTATATTTAGTATATATATATTGAAGGTATATATCCATTTGAGAGAATAAATAATATTTTATTTTATTTTATTCTGTTGTTTGCAAATTGGGTATTATTAGTGTTCTAAAAGAAATGATTAGTATGTGTAGAAAATGTATAGAGAAATATGTTTTTTTTAATAGAAGTAATTACTTGATTTAAAAGGAAATTATTTATTTCGTTAATATGATTGAAGAAAATATATTGAGATGTATATATATATCCATGAGTATTTTCAATCAGTATTTACTTTGTTTTATTTAAGTGCGTGTAATTTAGCTTTGCATGAAGAGTTTAAAAGATAAGTTTTGAATGTATGGTCAAAATTGATAAGGAAAAAGATATTTAAATATATTGAAGAATTATATAAATATTTATATTTAAATGTTTGTTTTAATTAATGAGATTTAATTAGAAACAATATGAATGCGTGGTCAAATAGATAAACCAAAAGATATTTTTATACATTGATGAAATTGCATGTTTTAAAATGGATAGTTGAAGAGACATAGACTCCGGATAGAAAATTGAAAAGATTGTTTGCAATAGTGTTAGGTTGCATTAGAAGTAAATTTAAGAACTAACTCTATTGAAAAAGACAAATAGTTATTATGTTTTATTTAGTTCCATAGAGTAATCTAGTCATTGTGAATGGAATATTAAAGAATATATGTAATTAAATTTATTAATATATATATTTGGTGTCTATAT
The DNA here is from genome assembly GCA_007115665.2 of Sequoiadendron giganteum. Classification (NCBI taxonomy): domain Eukaryota; kingdom Viridiplantae; phylum Streptophyta; class Pinopsida; order Cupressales; family Cupressaceae; genus Sequoiadendron; species Sequoiadendron giganteum. The sequence goes on from CM021103.1 coordinate 508,411,675, forward strand.
AATATGAAGCATATATATATATTAAGTGTAAAATTCATTATCGTATTTTATTTTAATGAGATGCATGCAATATATTATTGAATAGAGATTTAAAAATGGATTGATTAATGTATATGGAAAATGGATAGAGAAACAATATGTTATTATATTAATGTGATTGAATGTTTTAAATAGAAAATTGAATGAGATGTAAGATTTGGTTAGGAAATGGAAAGAGTTACTTGCATGGATTTGTGTCGATTTAAAAGTAAATTAAGAAGTTGTTTTATTGATGAGACAATTAATTATGTTATTTAATTAATTTCTATTTAAATTAATTGAATCATTGTGATTGGATTATGAAAGAGATATGGATTTAGAATATCCAAAAGTAGTATCTTCCTCATGATTATCTTAAAGGATTTAATTATCTGTATTCAGTAAAGGGAAGTAAGTTTAATTGTTTTAGATTTTCAATAATGAAAAGGGAAATAGGGGTTATGATTATTTTAGATGATCTAGTTATCGTATCTTTGACTTTGTCAACACTACCTATTGAATAAGTATGGTTTTAGGAAATCCAAATATTAGATTTGATTGATGACTCGAATGCTTTTGTTGCAATGTCCTTAAGTTGCATTGTTGGTTTTGGGAGTTAGTGTTAGTCCTAAATTATAAATCTTCCAGAAGAACTTAGATGATAAGGGTTGTTGAATATTTATGCCATCTAGTTGTTTTCCCTTGGGTAGTGCATGACGTCTTTTCAGTTTTATCCATGAACGAGGATGTTTTGCACCTCATGTGAAAGGAGTGGACTATGTGTTGTTGCCTCCAAGATGTTTGGAGTGAGTTCTATTATTGTATCCTCCTTGTGTTGGAGTGGTTATGATGCCTAGTTGGTATGCACTTGTGTTTCCCTTGGTGGATTGTTTGGATGTGTGTTGTCGAATAGAAGAGTGGCTTTTGTTAGGGGCCGGAGCCCAAAGTGGTAAACCGGGTAACCTTCAGAAGTGAGTTAATCAAGTGATAATTAAATTAATGTACTTAGATGATTAGGATGCAGTTCACATTAATCAAGATAATTTAATCCTCACTCATAGACACAAGGGCTTGTTTAGACTTGAGATGAGTGAGAAGGCCTGGAATGGCAAGATCAACTATCTTATCTTTACGAGAGGTAGTTGATTCCGCATGAATGAGTATGAGTGCCGGGATTCGGTTGAGGCGACCAGGATTTCCGGAGCCTATGAAGAATGCCCAGAGGACATTTTATGACAAACCTTGCGATGACACTCTATCTAGGACAACTGTTGTTAATTGTTTTATGTGTATGGTTTTGTGAACATACTTGATCTATTTTATGTCTGGAAGCAATGTGACCTATTTCAGTGATGTAAATGTTGTACTCGAGTTGTACTGGATTGTACTTGATTATGGTTTTTGGTTGGTTATAACAGTATGAGTCAGTATGAGTCTGCCTTTGGTTAGAGGTAGTAGAATCTTTGTCCATGTTACTTTGTTACTATCTCCTAGCATGGGGGGTGGGCCTTTGGGTACCACATTGGTAGGGTGGAGCATGCACCAAAACTGTTGGGTCCCCATTGATCTTCAATACTTGGTGGCGAGACATCCAGATGGACAGCTCGCGGTTCTTGTTGTAATTCCTTGCATTGTAATATTTTAACTTGTATAAGTTATTTTATCCCTCTTATGTTTATGAGGTGGAATTTTGTAATTGTAACCTTATGTTCTATTGCCTCATTCTGAGAATGAGTGCTGTAACTATTGGATTAAGATAATGTTTATGAGATTGTATCTTGGTTGATTATCTTATTATGTTATGTGGTATTCTTATGATGTATAATGTTTATTTCATAAAGTTCGTAATGCTATGGTTATATGTAATATGTATGTGTGGGTTTAAGTAATCCTAACCTTGTGACCTTAGAGGTTGTTGTTAATTAGTAAGTGAATGTGTATGTTAAATGCATTTTATAAAAAAAAATTGGTTCGCTTAAGATGTTAATTGCAACTTCCTTTAGGGTTACTTGGTGGGGCATTACACTATTTCATTCTTAGACATTAGAACTTGCACCCTCAACCCTTGACCCTTGATCCTTGGACTTAGACACCAAGCCTCATAAAATATTATAGCTTGAACACTCAGTCTTGTGTCATGTCCTTGTCCTTGATTGAGAGCTAATTTCAAATTGGAGGGAAAAATTATTTTTAAACACTAATTTGAATTTAATAAATATTTAAAATAAAATTAATAATCCTTAAATAATAATAAATGAAATAAATTTAAATTATTAAGTAATAATATTTAAATTTATTGAAAACTTTGGTTGATTGAGTTGGGTGGTTGCTAAAGTATCCATATAAATATTATTAGTTTTGCTAAAGTTGGTATCATTGAAGTTGGATACTCTGCCAAGATTGGTTACAAAGTGTTGCAACAAGAAATGACTTCGATAATTTAGCTAAACAAATTGTGCTAGGGAAAAATGGTACTTCCAAAGTAAGGTGCCTTTGCTCGGAGAACTATACATGAACGTGTTTTAACATGTGACAGACTAAATCAAATTCAAATAATGGGCCTACATAGGTGTGTGATGTGTTGCAAGGACTCGAAAACTGCCAATCATGTTTTTGTGCATTGTGAGGTTGCACAAAGTTGCTAGAAACACTTATGTGCAAAATTGGACTGGCATACCCCCCTCTAGAACAATCTTAAGGGCATCTGCATATCGTGGCCTAGGATTTATAAAGGCTCAGCTTTGGAAGGCCTCTGGTGTGAGACGCCTGCAATTGTAATTTGGCAAATATGGAAAGAAAGGAATGCTAAGATTTTCAAAGAGAATTTATCTTCTCCGGAGTGTTTAATACACAAAATAGAGTATGGCATCAGTGAACACATGAATGTTCGCACAAGGAATAAGTGCTACAAGTTCATTTCATCATGGGACCAAAAAATGGTGGTTAACTTGCCTCTTTTGAAATCTCCAAAGGGTTTCCTATTAAAGAAGAAAGCATATTGAAAAAAAATTAAGTGGGAACTACCCCCCCAGTGGAAGATTAAAACTAAATTTTGATGGGGCCTCAAGAGGCAACTTGGGGAAATCTGGTGCTAGCTTTGTGCTCAGAGATGAAAAGGGCGCTATGGTCTATGCAGCTTCCATTAAATTACCGTATGGCACAAACAATCAAGATAAGTGCTCTGCACTATACGAAGGCATAAAATACTATGTAGAAAAAACGCTACATAATGTTGATTTTGAAGGAGATTTTGAAATTGTATTTAGAGTTATTATAGCAAGAATCGCCCCAAGCTAGAAATTGAAACAATGGGTTGAGTGGATAATTACAATGCTCAGTTCAATCCTCAATCACAAGCTCTCACATACCTACAGAGAGGCAAATAGGGTAGCAAATTTCTTGTCTAATAAAGGCATTGACCAGAATGTGGGCATCTTATAATCAAATAACCCCTCCTCTTGGCAGGGGTTACCATCATATCTTGAGCAAGATTTGGTGCCAGGAAATTGAACGAAAGCTCTAGGGGCATTTCGTTAATGTAACATGGGCTGAAAAGGGCAAGCCTTAGGGCATGCTATAGTTTGCAACATTTCAAAAGCAGGACAAAATATGCAATTAAGTGCGCACAGGTTAGGCTTCATCTTCCACATGTAAGGGTGTTGATAGGGTATACCTTTCCATTATAGCGTGCTTGGTGGAAGGATTTATCTTTGTGCAAAGGTGAACCTCCTGTATGCAAACAGTTGTAATAATCTTGCAACAACGCCTTTGCAAAATAGTGATCTCATATGTAATATTCCAACTACATAATTAATAAATAAAGAGAGCTACCCTCATTAGTAGCGGTTTGTCAAAAAAAAAAATATTAAGTAAAAATATTTAAATTTATTTAAAATTCTAGTTAACCCAGTTGGGGGCACCAAAGTACCCATTTAAATATTATTAGTTTGTTGAAGTTGGTATCATCGAAGTTGGATGCATATGATGATGAGTCTACGGGAGAAAAATATCTTCGTGGATCACTTCAAGGTGGGACAAACCTCCTCACCTTGAAGCTGTGAATTTCTTCTTTGAAATATTTTGTCATCCTTGCCCTAATCATTTGCTATATCCATATGTAAGTTGAGGTGACACTAGAATCAACACCAAGGGACTTAGCCATTACACCATTCACAATTTGAAGAAGCATACGAAACTTAAGGAATCACTAGGGACTCATTGTAGGGAATGTGCCACTATAAGGGTGCATATAACGTCTTCTATCAGGCACCTAAAGATTATAATCACTCCATCTAGTGAGGAGGTCTGTCTTGAATACATTGCAATTGGTACGCTTGTCGAGTGTCTCTCTGAGCAATGACGTATCTTGGCATGAATGGTTCATATCACCGCAGGTATTCCTGGTTCGTGTTCATCTATGCAACAACATGACTACTATCCTCCTATTGGGCAAGTTGCATATTGCCATTACTGCTATGTAATTCCATATAGAAGTAAAAATCTATATTTATGTGCACATAGCTATTATCACCTTCAATGCTTCTTACTATCCCGAGTTCTCTATGGATAAGTTGATGACATTATTTATGCTCATTTAATTATGCTATATATTTTCTTCTAGGGGCATTGGTTTTATTTGGGTTCCATTCATAAAAGTCTGTGGGATTGAACTCCTGAGGGTGAAAGACCTATACAGTAAGGTCTCATTTATGAAATCTAATTTTATGTGTGTAATATTTAAATCTAAGTGCAAAGAAATATATTTCTATTCTTTATCTGGGCTTGGCATCTTACAGTGGTATTAGATCCATGTTTCCTACAAGCTCGATGGTATTTTATGCAACTGAGTCAAAGGGATCAACATGCTATTGAGAGGGAAATTAAGAAAGCAAAAATTGTGACATCTAGAATAGGAGGCAAAGGTAAGAAGATCTTTGATAGGGGTGATTAATGGGAAAATTTCTTGAGGAAAATGGCTTAAATGCAGGAGCAAATAGCCAAACAATTGGAGCAAAAAGCATACATAATGAACATATTGATGCAGACCATTAGTAATATGAATAACGACCTCAAATCTACACCAAATAATGGTGCAAAAGGGAGTCATTCTAATCATAATAGACCTATAATTTAGACCAGTAGGGCTACCCGACCCACACAACCATCATTATTTCAAAATAAAAGGACCCAAAAATGAAGAAGAGAATCTCAATCATGTTGGAGGTGATTTCAATTCAAGCATAGATGCATATGCTCATCTTGATCCATATGTGAGGAGTCAAATCCCATTTATATAGTTTCACAACACAAGGAGTGGATTGAAAGGGAGATAACTATTACCCTATTCTAATAGAGATTTGTAACATAAGGTTAGCAAGTTGACTCTCCCAACTTTTGATGGTTTAGGTAAGGTTATGACACGAGCTTGCGTACAAGGGTTACGACACGACCTAATGACTGAAGAGGAAGCAATCAGGTTTATCATTCAAAATTTGAAAGGTGTAGCTCATGAAGGGTGGCATCATGGCATCGTGACACAAGGGTTTAATCTTGTTGCTACATATGTTGATTTCAGTTAAAATCTTATATAAAGGTTTGATAGAAGAGATCCAAAGGTATACTTTAGGGAACTGACATGGCTAAGGCAACATGGGATAGTGGATGGTTATGTCGCATAATTTCAAAGGCTTGATGTTATGACTCTAGTTGTGATATATAGGAGACTCATGTTCTTATTCATTGAAGGGCTATCAAAGTCTTTTTTTGGTTTGTTAGTGCTTTAGAACCAATTTAATTGGAGGAGACTATTCGAAGAGCCTTAAGCCTTGAGGACTCCAACATTTCTAATAAACTTATGCTCAAGAATACACCAACAAGGCAGCAAAAGAAGCCACCACACGATATCACTCCTGAATCAATGAATCTATCGCCAAGGTCTAACAGGATGGACGTGTTTAAGAATGAGCTCTGAAGGAAAAATTTAAGATTCACTTGTAAGGAGACTTGGGAACCAAGTCACAAGTGTTTGTGGAAATGATACATCCACTATATTAAGGTTTTCTCTAATGTTGACACTGAGGAAGGAGTTGATCCCAAGGAAATTGCTAATGAGGATGTGCACATGGGGACATTAGCGGGAGGATGTTTAGGGGGCACTCTTGCAACACTTTCAAGAGCACCTATGTATCACTCTCTTTGCATTAAAGGGGAATTACAAGGAAAAAAGGTAACACTATTAATAAATAGTGGAGCCACCCATAATTTCATTAACGAGGGGCTAGTGGCCAAGATGGGTCTAAGGACTGAAGACTTTAAGGGGTTTGATGTATCAGTTGTAGGATGTTACACTCTTTCATGCACCCGTTGGATTCAACAGTTGGAGTTGATCCTAGGGGGACATCGAGTGCAAGATGAATTCTACATTGTAGCCATTGGTGAGACTGATTTGGTTTTGAGAGTGCAATGGTTACACTCGCTTGGAGGGTACAGAACTGACCACTAAATCAAGGAGTTGAAGTTCAAATCTAATGGGAAATAGGTTGAATCCTTTAAGGTTTTTCTAAGGTGGGCCCTAAGGAAGCTTCAACCAATAAGATGGAGAGGTCATGGGGAGGAGCATAGTTCTTCATGCATCTAAAACTGAAGTTGCTTGAGAACAAGCAACTTCTGGGCGGGGAGGACTATCATGTCCCCATCCCTGATTGAGAAATAATTTCAAATTGGAGGGAAATAGTTTTTTTAAACACTAATATGAATTAAATAAATACTGAAAATAATATTAAATTAATAATAATTTTAATACTTTTTAAATAATAAATTAAAATATTAAATAATTATATTTAAATCTATTTAAAACTTCGACCGACCTAGTTGGGTAGGCATGAAAGTACCCATATTAATGGTATTAGATTTACCGAAGTTGGTATCATCGAATTTGGAGGCATATGCTGGCAAGTCTATAGGAGATTAAAATCTCTATGGATCACTTCAAGGTGGGACAAACCCCCTCGCCATCCTAATCATTTTTTATATCCACAAGTGGAGGTGTCACTGGAATCAACAACATGGGACTTAGCTATTACACCATTCATAACTGAAGAAGCATACAAGAGTTGAGGAATCGTCAGGGACTCATTTTGGGGAATGCACCACTGCAAGGGCACATATAACATCTTCTATTAGGCACTTGAAGATTGTAATCACTCTGCCTAGTGAGGAGGTCTATTCTAAATACATTGCAATTGGTATGTTGGTCGGAAGTATCTCTGATTAATGACGTGTTTGGGCATGAATGGTTCATGTCATCACATGGACTCCTGGTTCATGTTCATCTATGCATCAACAAGACTACTATTCTCCTATCAGGAAAGTTGTATATTTCCATTACTGCTATTTAATTCCATCTAGAAGTGAAAATATGTATTTATGCACACATCGCTATTATCACCTTCAATGCTTATTACTTTCCAAAGTTCTCTATGGATCGGGTGATGACATTCGGTGTGTCCATTTAATTATACTATTTGTTATCTTCTAGGGGCATTAATCTTGTTTAGGTTCCATTGATAAAATTATGTGAGATCGAACTCCTTTGGGTGAAAGACCTATATAGTAAGGTCTCATTTATGATCTACTTTAATTTCTATGTAATATTTAAATCTGAGTGCAAAGAAATATATTTATGTTCTTTATCTAGGCTTGGCATCTTACATCTTGGTCCTCATAATTAGGACTATAAAATTTAGATGATGTACTATATAGATCAAATCCTTCGACAAATATATAAAATATAGAGTAGGAATAAATAAAACATCATAAAACTCTATTTTACACACAAATGATATTAAATAAAATATGCATCAAATCTAGCCTAGATCAAACCAAATACATGCAAAACTCAAAAAGATTACGTGTAGTATGTTGATGTGTTGATAGCTTGGATGTTGTTGCTCATGAAACCAATAGCATGATAGTGTGATCAAGATGATTCAATAACATTAACATAGGATTGAATGATGCAATGGGAAGGAAGGCCTATCATTTACAAAAAATCAATGAGAAATTAAGGGCCAAGATGGATTGAGTGATGCATGGCTAGGATTGATCGAGGATTAGGTTTTTAGGATTAAGATTAGGGCAACATCTTTATGTGGATGACTAGGATTAAGAGGTGAGATATTAAATGAAGAGATGATATGGAAAGTTAGTTTGAATTTTGGCAAGGTGTCTAGGTTTAATAAATCTAGACAAAGAGTTAGTTAGAGTTAGTTAGACATGTGAAGGGGATATTTTTCACATGAGGACAAATTTAGATTGTGATCCATGTGAATGAATATACTAGCTAGGATTAAATGGATAAGGATCGAGGAATAAAGGGAATTGAATATCAGAGGAAATGGTAATGAGGATTAATTAGCCTAAATTGAATAATTAATTTAGTTGGAGGATTCAGGATAAGGTTAGAATTAATTAAATAAATATAAAATTTATTTAACTAAAGGTGAGGGATAAGGGAAAAAGTTAAATTAATTAAATAAATAATAAATATTTATTTAATTAAATATTAGGATAACTGAAGTCAAGTTTGGTTAGGTTAAGGTCACATTTCAATTGTCTGCAAACTCTATAGAGATTATTGGTTTCAATTGAAAGGGAATCATACCAACTCCTACTATTGGGCACTGGTATGATCTCCATAAGAACTCTTGAAACTTTACAAAAAAACTTGTTTATTTGAGTTTCTTAATAGGTTAAAACTTCCTTTTTTTGTTGGTTCCCTTGGCTATCTTATTGTTTGGGTATTGTGATGCATAATGACAAAACTTATGATAAATAAAATAATTGAATTTACTCAAGTCTTGGGTTTTGAGGATGAATCCTCATCCTTTGCCTTACCCTTGTTCATTTTTCCTTTATTTACCTTCATCTATCTTAAGAGGGCCAAAATGTTATCATCACCCTGCTTGCTAGCTTTTGACTCCATTCAAGTTTCCTTTTGAATAAAATCATCCCATAGTCTTTCAGAAGAAAGAAGATTCTCTAAGGCATAAATTCCCTTACCAAAATCTTTTCACGAAGATGGGAACCTATTTAATACAAAATTCAAAGATTTGTATCTTCAACCTTCCACTTAAGTATTGGAAGAAGTTCATGAAGTTGGGTGACTTTCATTAGGTAATTGGTAAAAATATTTCATTTAGTCATGTCCATGGATTTGAGTTTGTTTTGCAATATCATATTTCTTATTTATGTATCAAACATCTCCTTGGTTGTTTTCTTCACATGAGCTACCGACTACAATGTGTTAGTAGGTATACACACCACATGCTTAACAATTTCCCGAAGATCATTTCCCTGCAATAGCAAAGCGATCTTAACTTTTGAAGGCAAGAAATTTAACGTACCATCTAATTTATCCTCAAATTTGATGCTACCTAATGCCATTAAAATGTTGTTTTGCTTTTAAAATCCTCCCAAATCAAAAAACAAACAAACTACACAAATCTTCTTTTTGAGAATACTTGTTACAAATCTTTAACCATGTGGTTTGATGAAATCATAGCTACTGATATAAACCCTAGCCGCCAATTAAATAAACATTTGTGCTATACTGATATTGAGAGCACCCACTTGTAATCAAAGTATTGAGAAAAATGTTTCAATGCACTCAAATGAAGATTTATGAGAGTTAGAGTAGATAATTATAATTTCATTTTTAATGTTTAATTACTGTTTGCTCTAACCCTCATTGTAGGCACTTCCTATACCAACTTAAGCATTCTAGATGAGGACTAGTTTATCAATATTACAAACTTAAAATTCTATTTTAAAAGTTCAAGGCTACTATATTCATAACGAGTGACAAGTATGCAATAAAGTACAAGAACATCTATTTATTACAACAATCTAGTGAGATTCATATAGGTCTAACATTTGAACCATGTTATAATACCAAATATAATAGCCACCCTTGGTTACTACAAATATTACTTTTTCAAATTATAATATTCATTACACCTTAAACAAATTCTTAATTACCCAATTTTTTTTTATTAATTTAAATGAATTTATTAAGATAAATAGATAATGAGAATGGAGAATGCTGTGGTGGGGAGATTCCTCTCCTATTGACCCACGGTGGATATGGTTTGTAAATGGGTTGCTGTGAAGTGGTAGCTTAAGGGAAGTGTGGAAATTCGCGCGATGGCTGGTGGTCTCTTCCTATTTCGGTTCGTTGCAGCTGAGGACTTGGTGTCCACCCTATCGTCAGGCCCGTAGGTTTATGGGAAGCACAACCTTGCTTTGTGTAGGTGGAAACTTGGTTTCGATCCTACTGTTGACCTTAACATGTCGGCTCCTATTTGGGTGTGACTACCAGGATTACCCCTCGAGTTTTGGGATGAAGCCATATTTAAGGCTATTGGCGATTCATTGGGTCAGTTTATTACTATGGATACTGTCAGTAAGTTGAAATCAAGGGTAGTCTTTGCCTTCTGTGTCAATATTTGCGTTGATAAAATTCTACCAAACTCTATCAAGTTGTGTTCCAAGCTGGGAAACTGGATCCAACCTGTTTGTTACGAAAACGCGGTGGTTTATTATCAAAGGTGTGCCAAAGTTGGACATCTTATTTCTGATTGCAAATCCTCGGTCAATAGGGATTCTAAGGAAGTGTTAAACCCCACGAATCCGGTAGTGGACACCTCGAGGCCTTTGGGTGTCGCTGAGCTTGTCCCCCCTGGCTTTGCTCGGTCACCTGTGCTTTCCCCGTGCTCACCACCCCCTGCTTATCCTCACTCGGATCCGAACACTAGTGTCTCTTTGGTGCTACCTCGGGAGGTCTCCTTGTCTCAGGATCCTGGATCCTTGGTTGTTGATACCTTGCCTGTGGGGGCTACTGTTGGGATCTTTGGTCCGGGTTCATCAGCTGTCGATCCTCGGTCTTTGATGGACACTCAGGGGACTTGTGGTGTTTTGGTTGAAGAAGGTGAAATTTGGGAGGAAGAGTGTTCTGGCATGTTTGATGAGTTTATTGGAAATTTGGGAAACTTAAAGCTGGAGAAGGTTGAGGATGAAGGGATATGGAATACGCCTAAGAAGAAGGGCAAGAAGAAGAAGGCTGATGTTGGAGAGGATTCCAAACCTGGGAGACCCTCTTAGAGATCCACCAGAATGCCGATAGATGAGATTGCTCTGGGGAAGCAGAGGACATTGGATGTGTCCTCAAAAAAAGGTCAGAAATGAGGATTTTGTCTTGGAATGTTAGGAGGCTTAATAGTTCACACAAACAACGTGCTTTGAAGAACTATTTAATGTAGCATAAGATTGATGTTTGTCTCCTTCAAGAAACTAAAATGTTGATGATTAATTTTGACAAAGTTGCTAGCTTTATGTGGCCTAATGCTTCCTATATTCACAATTATGTTGAGGGAGCTTCGGGAGGTTTGGCCATGCTTTGGAATCCTTCCTGCTTTCAGGGTTTTGAATTATTCCATTGTAAAATTAGCATCGGAGTTTTGTTCTCTAGTGGCAGATTAGAATGGTCTATAATAAACATTTATGCTCCTAATCTGAGGAACTTGAGGACTATTCTCTGGAATAATATGGTGGTAGGATTAATATGAATAAGGGGGGTCAGTGGCTTGTTGCTGGAGATTTCAACTCTCCCTTGTTACCATCTGAAAAAAGTGAGGGCCTCCTGGATTACACTGATAGCATGATGGATTTGACAAATTTTTTGTGTTTTTTGGGGCTAATAGATATTGAACTTGGGGGCGAACTTTTTACCTGGTCTAATAGAAGGACTGGTGGTGATCTGATTCAGGTTTGGCTTGACTGCTTCCTCTGTTCTCCCCATTGGACTAATGCTTTAGAGGCCAATCTGGTTACTCTGCCTAGGACAGTTTCAGATTATAATCCTCTCCTACTGACCACTAATACTCATCCTTCTGGTGGCCCCTATCCTTTCCATTTTGCAATAATGTGGAACTCTCACCCTGATTTCAAATTAAAAATTGCTGAATGGTGGAATATTCCTGTCCAAGGTTCCCCTATGTTTAGGCTCTGTTCTAAACTTAAACATATTAAAATGATGGTTAAAGGTTGGAACATGAATGTGTTCAGGGATGTTTTCCAAAAGAAAAAATAGCTCGAAGGGAGGTTGAGGTCCTTGCAGAAGAATATGGATGAGGGAGATGTCAGTCAGGGGACTAACAATCAGGAAAAGGATACCAGAATGGAATGGGAAAAGGTTTTAAAATATGAAGAGGTCTTCTGGAAGCAAAAATCTAGGGTCCAATGGCTGAAGGAAGGAGATATGAACACGTCCTTTTTCTATGTGTCTGCCATTAAACATCGGAAAAGGAATCAAATTTCAAAATTAATTAATGGCTCTGGGGAGGTGATATCTAATCAATCTCATATTAAGTCTTGTGCGATTAATTATTTCAAAGAGGCTTTCTTGGCCCCTATTGAGGCACCCAACATGGCTATGGATTGTAAGATTTTTCAGCATCTTCTTGCTTCCATCTCTCTAGAGGATAATTTGGGAATTCTTAGGTGTGTTTCCACGGAGGAGGTTCGGTTGGCTACTTTTAGCATGGGCGCCTTCAAAGCTCTTGGACCTGATGGGTTCCCTCCTGCGTTCTTTCAAATATTCTGGGATATTGTGGGTTGGGACCTCGTGCTTGTGGCTAGGGACTTCTATAAATCTGGTAAGATTCTTAAACAAATGAATCACACTTTCATTGCCCTTATACCCAAGATTAGTGAGCCTCTTTCTATGTCTGACTTCCATCCTATTAGTCTTTGTAGCACCTATTATAAGATCTTCTCTAAGATCCTTGTTAACCGGATCAAACCTCTGCTGGATAAAATTATAAGTTACACTCAATTGGGGTTTGTCTCGGGGCGACACATTCTTGATGCTTCTTTGACTACCCATGAAATGATCCACTGTATGGATAGATGTAATAATACGGGGATGGCGCTTAAGCTTGACATTTCCAAAGCTTACGATAAGGTGCTGTGGGATTTCATTCCTAAGGTCCTGGCTAAGTTTGGCTTTAACAGTTTTGTCATTAAGCTCATTATGGAGTGTGTATTGTTAAGTTCTTGGTTATGGTGAATGGATCCCCTTTGTGGATTCTTTTTGGCTAGTAGAGGGCTCAGACAGGGAGACCCTCTCTCCCCCTACCTCTTTATTATGATTGTTGATGTTCTGAGTAGGAATTTTATGAGTTTGTTGTCTGAGGGCTCCATATCTGGTGTTAGAGCAACTACTTCTCTTAGACCGATTGTGGTGCAACAATTTGTGGATGACACCTTTCTATTTGGAAAAGCCTCTGTTGTGGAAGCTAGGAAATGGAAAGCTTGCCTTATTAGCTACGCCTCTTGCTCTGGTTAGTGCATCAATTACAATAAGAGCAAGATTTACTTCTTTAATTGCCTACCAAATTTGGAAAACAGAGTGACTGCGATCCTGGGATGTGTTGGGGATTCTCTCCCGTCGGTCTACCCAGGGCTCCCACTAACAGTTAAGGAGGTTCACCTGGAGTTCTGGAATACTGTCCTGGAGAGGATTCAAAGAAAGTTGGCTGGTTGGAAGGGCTCCTTGCTTAGTCATGTTGATAAACTCCAACTCCTTACTGTGGCTATACAAGGTATCCCCTCCTTCTTTCTTTCAATTTTAAAGATGCCCAAGTATATTGCTGAAAAATTTGAACGAATTCAAAGGAATTTCCTTTGGTCCGATACTGAGGAAAAAAAGAAGATTGCTTTGGTTAAATGGGAAAAGGTTTGTCAGGCCAAAAATTGTGGAGGGCTTGGAATAAGGAAGATTGTTATCTCTAATAGAGCATTGATGGCCAAGGTTTCTGAGTTTGGAGTGGCGATGGATGATGCTAAGAGATTCTTTGGTTTATATATTAGTGACTATGTGGATGGCCCCCCTGGGGCTAGGAGATGAAGAGATCTCTCCCTTTTCTGCCTTCACTCTCTTCACATGTGCCACCTGGTTTGATCCCTTCAAGTGTTGCTTTCTAGTACTAGGTTCCCTTCCTATGACAGGGAGGATGAGTTCTTTTGGGCTTTAGACAAGCAGGGGGATCTTTCGGCTCGGTCTGCTTACAAAATGTTGACTAATGATTTTTTTGTTGAGGAGCATTGGAGGAGGGTTTGGAACCGTCACATGATCCCTAAAATAAATTTTTTCTAGTGGACGGCCTGTCATAATAGGATCTTAACTCAAGACAATTTGAGAATTCGAGGGTTGTGTTTTCCCAATAGATGTTTTCTTTGTAAGAAGGGGGAGGAAACTGTCAGCCACCTTTTGTTACACTGCTCATATGCTGCTGAAGTTTGGGGGATGGATTTTGAGAAGCTTGATGTCCAGTGGGTTATGAGAAAAGACCTTTTTTCATTTATTCTAGGTTGGAATAGGCCTTTTCTCCATCCTATGACTAGTGAAATTTGGAGGCAGATTCCCTCGATCTTAGGTTGGTGTTTATGGAAGGAGAGGAATAACAGGGTTTTCAGGAATATTGAGCGGAGCCCCAAGGAGGTGTTTGGCATTGTTGCTCGGCTCATTGAAGAGAATATCTCCCTCTTTGACGGGAAACTTCTTGAGTTCGGGCCATTGAATTACAAAATTAAAATGGCTAAGGAATGGCACCAGGATCTAAAGGCTAATGCCTTTGACAATTCAAAACTTTTAGCTAGGAAGAATACCAAATGGGAGCCTCCGGATTGTGGATGGTTCAAAATTAATTTTGATGGGGCTGCTAAAGGTAACCCAGGAAGGGCAAGTATAGGTGGGATTATCAGAGACTCTATGGGAAATATGGTGGCGGGGTTTGCTGGTGGCATTGGGATTCAGTCAGCTCTAGTTGTTGAGGCTCGTACGCTGTTCATGGGCCTCAAAATCGCTGTTTCTCTAAGGATTGTTTATCTCCATATTGAAGGGGATTCCAAAGTGGTGACATATGCAATGGAAAAAGATAGATTTATAGGTTGGAATACCAAGGACATTTTGTTGGATGCTAGCTTCCTTATGTCCAAATTAAGGGACAAAAAGGTGACTCACATCTTTAGAGAAGGCAATTGTGTGGCAGATGCCTTAGCTAATCTTGGCTCAGGTTGGGATTCGGCTAGATGTTGGAGGAATAAGGAAAGATTGCCGCCAAATATTCAAACTTTGATAGAGCGGGACAAGGCTACCATGAGGTATAATGATATTCTACTTTTGGATGACGAATTATGATTAGGGGGCCCACTGGCTAATTTGGGTGTGTTGGTGGATAAATGTCATTAATGGTATGAAGTACAGGTGGAGCTTTTTTGGTGAAACTAAGAGTGTGATGGGTAGAGATTGGAGCATCCACGTGTCCGTACTTTGGATTGGTTGGATGTCTTTAGTTCATAAAATTATGATGAATTGGCAAGGTGGGGATTTTTTTGAGAAGTTCATGTCTAGTTATGGTGGCGTGATGCAGGTTAATTGGATGGGAGTGACTTCTCATCAGGTGTGTGATTGTACTGTGCATGCTACTCTCTTGGGAATTGGTTTGATTATTTTATCTCCTCATTGCATTTGGAGGAGTGAGTGTATTTATAATGATGTAACTATCTATAATGCGATTTGGCTACATTCTAGAGTCTTCGAGCAGGCTAGTTTAGCTAGGGATTCTTTAGGCTTACATTGGAGAGTTACTAATTTTAGTTTATCGATCCGCTCGCATGGGGTTTCGTGCTTTCCCTACATCTCTGCCAACTTTTGCCTTCTTTTCTGTAATCATAAATTCTTTAAAATTTGTGTCTTCTCTCACTATGGTTTATTTCCTCTTCGTGCGTGTGAATGGTACATGGGGTTAAATTTTCCTTGCTGTAATCGATTTATTTTGCCTTGCTCTAATCCTTGCATTAACTGTCCTTTTAAGATTATTATCCGCTATGGCTACTTGTGGTATACCTTGCATTTCTGTGAGCCTTCTGTGCAGACTGGTGGTATGGGTGGTGATTGCATTCAGACGAAACCAGACAATTGTGATGAATTTTGTAGCAACCCGTTGGTTTGACACATTTATGTGGAGGGAGTTATAGCTCCACTCATGGAATGCTTAGTTGGCCATGATCCCATTTTATTTGGTTAGTTCGCTAGTTCTTGGAAGGACAGGAGGGTTTCCATTGGTGGGATTTCATTCGAAATCAGTGAGGAGGTGATTGCGCAGGCTACGGGTTTGCTGTGTGAGGGGAAGAAATATCCTAAACATACTAGAAAATCCAGACCATGAGAGCCTTAAGGCATTTTTCAGAGGAGATGAGGCCCTAGTTAGGACCTAGGTGGGGTTTGAAAGGGAAGAACTTCCTAAGCCGTGGGACTAGGTTTGCATGGTGCTGATGAGATATGTTACGTTGGAAGGTAGATTCAAAACTTGTTTCTTTTATCATTTCCCTCTGTTAAACCATCTTAGGCATAAAATGCTGCTTAGTTTTTCATTTTTCCTTCTGATGGACCTGGAAATTTTGGTAGAAAAGTGTAAATCGTCGGCCAGCCGAAATCCCTATGACCTCTTGCCGTTCCCGCTCCATAAGGGGCTAATTCTCTACCTGTACCACTTTCATCTTGCCCTCTGCCCACCTAAAGCCATCACTGTTATCCGTGTTGAGAACATTGAACCCCTCTCTACGGTGCATATCTCCCTGGTCGAGTCCAAGAGTCCTCCCCGGAAGCCTAATATTGACAATATTGGAAATGACAATACCAAATTTGCCACCAAAAAGCTTAAGGGTGGGTTTTGTAAGGCCCATGCCAGTGTGGCAGAAGGGGCTCTGCGAGCTGAAAGCCACTCAGGCTACCATGACTCCCTTTGTCACTAAGTCAAAAAAAGCTAAGGAGAATTGCATGCAAGCGGTGTCTGTTAAAGATGGCAAGGGTAAGACTGTGGTTAGGAAATATTCTAGAGGGGATACGGTTGTGGGGAACACGGAGATGACTAGAGGGGAAAGTGCTCGGAGGAGATTGGGGAGGCTGGCAAAGAATAACAAGAAGAGGTTAATCATTGAGGATTCGAAGGAGGAGTAGTCGGACAACAAGGGTTACAAGGAAGAAGAGTTTGAAGGTGTTGAAGATGAGATGGTGGAAAGGCCTCCGCTTACTCTGGAGGAAAACAAGCTCCCTTTTGTTGGCTCTGGCTCATACTCTCTGCAGCTGCTGGTGGATGAGCTTGGTGAGACTCAGGATGCTATGGATGCTGGGGCAGAGTCGGATAAGGTGGCGAAGAGATTGGACACTCTGGATAAAAGATTTCGAGGGCTGACCCGCTTTACCATGAAACTGGGTCACTTTGTTACGAGTACTTTGTTTAATGCCATAAAAGAGGAACTGGAGGGGAACAATAGCCAGGAAAACAAAGAGTGGGTGGGAGACGAGGTGGTGGACCTCCTGATTAAGAACTGGGACGATGCCAATTAGTTTGCTCCTGGTGCTGGTCTGTTGGATGTTTTTCGGCTGTTGATGTGCTACCTTTGGGCTATCTCTGGCTTTTCCTATTTTTTCTGGTTATGTTAGCTGTTTAAGACTTGTCCTTTTTTGGCCCTAGTCGCTCGTTGTGTTGGATACAACGCCCTGTAAATGTTGTTTAACTTTTCAAAAACACCATCTTTATTCCATTAAATAATAAAAAATTATACAATTAATTAACTTTACAAGCAAGGGCATAAAATAACATCATTGTGTATTATAATGCCATTACATTTACAATTCATAGAAGAATGCACATACCAATAGAAATAATCATGACATAAATCAAATAAAGTGTGTATGTAAGAGAAAAAGTTACAACAAAACTTCTCTATAAATATGAGTTCTTGTACTATCAATGTAATCCATCAATTAAATAAATTTATACAATGATTTTAAATTCCAACAACTTTTATAAGAGGTACCGGTACCTCATTCTTGATTTATCGTTGAGCTTGAACATGTTCTTAGAGAGTTCATGATTGATTTATGATTATGGGGGAATGGTGCAAGATGATCCCACCATTTTAGTTCACATCACCTACCCACCCCTCTAACAAATTCTATAAAAATGTCAAAAAAGATGGCTCATAATACTACACTTCACTTGTAAGGAGCCTTGGGCACCAAGTCACAAGTGTTTGTGGAAATGACACATCCACTATATAAGGTAGTCTCTAATGTTGACACTGAGGAAGGAGTTGATCCCAAGGAAATTGCTAATGAGGATGTGCACATGGGGACATTAGAGGGAGGATGTTTAGGGGGCACTCTTGCAACACTTTCAAGAGCACCTATGTATCACTCTCTTTGCATTAAAGGGGAATTACAAGGAAAAAAGGTAACACTATTAATAATTAGTGGAGCCACCCATAATTTCATTAACGAGGTGCTAGTGGCCAAGATGGGTGTAAGGACTAAAGACTTAAAGGGGTTTGATGTATTAATTGTAGGATGTTACACTCTTTCATGCACTCGTTGGATTCAACAGTTGGAGTTGATCCTAGGGGGACATCGAGTGCAAGATGAATTCTACATGGTAGCCATTAGTGAGATTGATTTGGTTTTGAGAGTGCAATGGTTAGACTCGCTTTGAGGGTACACAACTAACCACTAAACCAAGTAGTTGAAGTTCAAATCTAATGGGAAATAGGTTGAATCCTGTAAGGTATCTCTAAGGTGGGCCCTAAGGAAGCTTCAACCAATAAGATGGAGAGGTCATGAGGAGGAGCATAGGTCTTCGTGCATCTAAAATTGAAGTTGCTCGAGAACAAGCAACTTCTGGGCGGGGAGGACTGTCATGTCCCCATCCTTGATTGAGAAATAATTTCAAATTGGAGGGAAATAATTTTTTTAAACACTAATATGAATTTAATAAATACTGAAAATAATATTAAATTAATAATAATATTAATAATTTTTAAATAATAATAAAAATAATAAATTAAAATATTATATAAGAATATTTAAATCTATTTAAAACTTCGACCGACCTAGTTGGGTGGGCACCAAAGTACCCATATAAAACTTTACCATTTTTTTCCCTTTCCCTCTCTACCTTTTTTTATATTCTTTCATTTATTCCCCCTTCTTTCTCTTTTTTAAGCTCTTTCTTTCTTTCTATTTTCTTTCCTCACATTTTTCTTTCTTTATTTTTCCTCTAATTTTTTGTTTCCTTTGTTTCTCACTATTCCTCTGTTGTTCCTTATTTTTTTCACTCGTCTCCCTCTGTTATCTCTTTTTAATGTCCTTTATATTTTTATTTTATAATTCATATCTTTTTTTGCCTTGTTCATTTTCTCTTTCTTGAACATATTATTTTATTTTACTTTCTATTTATGTAATAAATTATTTGTCTACCTTTCTTTTTCTTTGCGCGATTCTTTTAATATTACCTCTCTTTGTTCTCTATTTCTCTTTGCCTCTTAATTTTTTTCATTCATTCAATTTTGTATAAAAATATTATCTTCTTTTATTTCTCTTACTTTTTTGTTTTAAATTCTATTCTTTTTTCTCTTTATTTTTTTCTATTTGTCTCTTTCTATCTATTTGTCGTTTTCTCTCTTGTTTTCTCATTTCCTCATATCATCTCTCTAGTTTTCTTGTTTAAAAAATATAGCTCTAAGTTTGCCATTGACTCTCTCTACTTTCTATTTCATTTTTCTATATTTTTTTATCTTTGTATTTTCTCTATTTTTGTATTTGTCTCTATCTCTATTTCTATTTTTCAGATTTCATCTATTTTATTTTTACCTGTGTGCCCTTTACCTTAAATTTGTGGACTCAAGAATGTAGATCTAAGTTACTAAACTTTTGACCTAGACACTAGAACATGGACATTGAATCCCAAGAACTTGGGCCTTGAACCTTAGAGATTAGAGATTAGGACTTTGATAGTGTACCTTGGATCCTCATACCACTCAATGTTAGACCCTATAATTCAAATGCTAAAATACTGAACATAAACTTATATACTAAATCTTTGAAATTGGATGCGACATCCTACATGATTTACCCTAATAGTTGGATCCTAGACCCAAATTTATAGATCATGGATCCCTGACCAAGAAACTTTTTACCATTTAGAGTGAATTCTCAAAGCTTAGATTTAGGATGCCTTGGACACTAGACTTAGTTATGTAGCATTGTGCACCCTTAACAAAGAAACATATACCATATATCGACAATATTTTAATTGTGGGCATTAGACCCCATCCCTAGAGCCTTAAATATACACTTGGGACCCATATCATGAACACTTGATCTTAGGGCATAGAAAATGCTATTTCATTCTTAGACATTAGAACTTGCACCCTCAACCCTTGACCCTTGATCCTTGGACTTGGACACCAAGCCTCATAAAATATTATAGATTGAACACTCAGTCTTGTGTCATGTCCTTGTCCTTAATTGAGAGCTAATTTCAAATTGGAGGGAAAAAATATTTTTAAACACTAATTTGAATTTAATAAATATTTAAAATAATATTAATAATCCTTAAATAATAATAAATGAAATAAATTTAAATTATTAAGTAATAATATTTAAATTTATTCAAAACTCTGGTCGACTGAGTTGGGTGGTTGCCAAAGTATCCATATAAATATTATTAGTTTTGCTAAAGTTGGATACTCTGTTAAGATTGGTTACAAAGTGTTGCAACAAGAAATGACTTCGATAATTTGGCTAAATAAATTGTGCTAGGGAAAAATGGTACTTCCAAAGTTAGGTGCCTTTGCTTGGAGAACTATACATGAACATGTTTTAACATGTGACAGATTAAATCAAATTCAAATAATGGGCCTACATAGGTGTGTGATGTGTTGCAAGGACTTGGAAACTGCCAATCATGTTTTTGTGCATTGTGAGGTTGCACAAAGTTGTTGGAAACACTTATGTGCAAAATTGGACTGGCATACCCCCCTCTAGAACAATCTTAAGGGCATCTTCATATCATGGCCTAGGCTTTATAAAGGCTCAGCTTTGGAAGGCCTCTGGTGTGAGACGCTTGCAATTGTAATTTGGAAAATATGGAAAGAAAGGAATGCTAAGATTTTCAAAGAGAATTTATCTTCTCTGGAGTGTTTGCTACACAAAATAGAGTCTGGCATCAGTGAACACATGAATGTTCGCACAAGGAATAAGTGCTACAAGTTCATTTCATCATGGGACAAAAAAATGGTGGTTAACTAGCCTCTTTTGAAATCTCCAAAGGGTTTCCTATTAAAGAAGAAAGCATATCGAAACAAAATTAAGTGGGAAGTACCCCCCAGTGGAAGATTAAAACTAAATTTTGATGGGGCCTCAAGAGGCAACCTGGGGAAATCTGGTGCTAGCTTTGTGCTTAGAGATGAAAAGGGCGCTATGGTCTATGCAACTTCCATTAAATTACCGTATGGTACAAACAATGAAGCTAAGTGCTCTACACTATAGAAAGGTATAAAATACTATGTAGAAAAAAAGCTACATAATGTTGATTTTGAAGGAGATTTTGAAATTGTATTAAGAGTTGTTATAGCAAGAACCACCCCAAGCTAGAAATTGAAACAATGGGTTGAGTGGATAATTATAATGCTCAGTTCAATCCTCAATCACAAGCTCTCACATACCTACAAAGAGGCAAATAGGGTAGCGAATTTCTTGTCTAATAGAGGCATTGACCAGAATGTGGGCATCTTATAATCAAATAACCCCTCCTCTTGGAAAGGGATACCATCATATTTTGAGCAAGATTTGGTGCCAGGAAACTGAATGAAAGCTCTAGGGGCACTTTGTTAATGTAACATGGGCTGAAAAGGGCAAGCCTTAGGGCATGCTATAGTTTGCAACATTTCAAAAGTTAGGACAAAATAAGCAATTAAGTGCGCATAGGTAAGGCTTCGTCTTCCACATGTAAGGGCGTTGATAGGGTATACATGTCCATTATAGTATGCTCAATGGAAGGATTTCTCTTTGTGCAAAGGTGAACCTCTTGTATGCAAACAATTGTAATAATCCTGCAGCAACGCCTTTGCAAAATAGTGATCTCATATGTAATATTCCAGCTACACAATTAATAAATAAAGAGATCTACCCTCATTAGTAGCGGTTTGTCAAAAAAATAAAAATATATATTAAGTAAGAATATTTAAATTTATTTAAAATTCTAGTTGACCCAGTTGGGTGGGCACCAAAGTATCCATATAAATATTATTAGTTTTGTTGAAGTTGGTATCATCAAAGTTGGATGCATATGATGATGAGTCTATGAGAGACAAATATCTTCATGGATCACTTCAAGGTGGGACAAACCTCCTCACCTTGAAGCTGTGAATTTCTTCTTTGAAATATTTTGTCATCCTTGTCCTAATCATTTGCTATATCCATATGTAGGTGGAGGTGACACTAGAATCAACACCAAGGGACTTAGCCATTACACCATTCACAATTTGAAGAAGCATATGCAACTTAAGGAATCACTAGGGACTCATTGTAGGGAATGTGCCACTATAAGGGTGCATATAATGTCTTCTATCAGGCGCCTAAAGATTATAATCACTCCATCTAGTGAGGAGGTCTGTCTTGAATACATTGCAATTGGTACACTTGTCGAGTGTCTCTCTGATCAATGACGTATCTTGGCATGAATGGTTCATATCACCATTGGCATTCCTGGTTCGTGTTCATCTATGCAACAACATGACTACTATCCTCCTATTGGGCAAGTTGCATATTTCCATTACTACTATGTAGTTCCATATAGAAGTGAAAATTTGTATTTATGTGCACATAGATATTATCACCTTCAATGCTTCTTACTATCCTGAGTTCTCTATGGATCAGATGATGACATTAGTTATGCTCATTTAATTATGCTATCTATTTTCTTCTAGGGGCATTGGTTTTATTTGGGTTCCATTCATAAATGTCTGTGGGATTGAACTCCTGAGGGTGAAAGACCTATAAAGTAAGGTCTCATTTATGAAATCTACTTTTATGTTTGTGTAATATTTAAATCTAAGTGCAAAGAAATATATTTCTATTCTTTATTTGGGCTTGGCATCTTACAGTGGTATTAGATCCATGTTTCCTACCAGCCCGATGGTATTTTATGCAACCGAGTCAAAGGGATCAACATGCTATTGAGAGGGAAATTAAGAAAGAAAAAGTTGTGACATCTAGAATAGGAGGCAAAGGTAAGAAGATCTTTGATAGGGGTGATTAATGGGACGCTTTCTTGAAGAAAATGGCTTAAATGTAGGAGCAAATGGCCAAACAATAGGAGCAAAAAGCATACATGATGAACATGTTGATGCAAACCATGAGAATATGAATAATGACCTCAAATCTACACCAAATAATGGTACAAAAGGGAGTCATTCTAATCACATTAGACCTAGAATTTAGACCAGTAGGGCTACCTGACCCACACAACCATCATTATTTCCAAAAAAAAGGATCCAAAAATGAATAAGAGAATCTGAATCATGTTGGAGGTGATTTCAATTCAAGCATAGATGCATATGCTCATCTTGATCCGTATGTGAGGAGTCAAATCCCATTTATATAGTTTCACAACACAAGGAGTGGATTGAAAGGGAGATAACTAGTACACTATTCTAATAGAGATCTGTAACATAAGGTGAGCAAGTTGACTCTCCCAACTTTTGATGGTTTAGGGAAGGTTATGACACGAGCTTGGGTACAAGGGTTATGACACGACCTAATGACTGAAGATGAATCAATCAGGTTTGTCATTCTACATTTGAAAGGTGTAGCTCATGAATGGTGGCATCATGGCATCGTGACACAAGGGTTTAATCTTGTTGCTACATATGTTGATTTCACATAAAAGATCATATAAAGGTTTGATAGAAGAGATCCAAAGGTATGCTTTAGGGAACTAACATGGCTAAGACAACATGGGATAGTGGATGGTTATGTTGCATAATTTCAAAGGATTGATGTTGTGGTTCTAGATGTGATATATAGGAGACTCATGTTCTTGTTCATTGAAGGGTTATCAAAGTCTTTTTTTGGTTTGTGAGGGCTTTAGAACCAATTTATTTAGACGAGACTATTCCAAGAGCCTTAAGCCTTGAGGACTCCAACATTTCTAATAAACTTATGCTCAAGAGTACACCAACAGGGCAGCAAAAGAAGCCACCACACGATATCACTCCTGAATCAATGAATCTATCACCAAGGTCTAACGAGATGGACGTGTCTAAGAATGAGCTCTGAAGGAAAAATTCACACTTCACTTGTAAGGAGCCTTGGGTACCAAGTCACAAGTGTTTGTGGAAATGACACATCCACTATATTAAGGTAGTCTCTAATGTTGACACTGAGGAAGGAGTTGATCCCAAGGAAATTGCTAATGAGGATGTGCACATGGGGACATTAAAGGGAGGATGTTTAGGGGGCACTCTTGTAATACTTTCAAGAGCACCTAGATATTACTCTCTTTGCATTAGAGGGGAATTACAAGGAAAAAAGGTAACACTATTAATAAATAATGAAGCCACCCATAATTTCATTAACAAGGGGCTAGAGGCCAAGATGGGTCTAAGGACTGAAGACTTTAAGGGGTTTGATGTATCAGTTGTAGGATGTTACACTCTTTCATGCACTCATTGGATTCAACAGTTGGAGTTGATCCTAGGGGGACATCGAGTGAAAGATGAATTCTACATGGTAGCCATTGGTGAGACTGATTTGGTTTTGAGAGTGCAATGGTTACACTCGCTTGGAGAGTACACAACTAATCACTAAACCAAGGAGTTGAAGTTCAAATCTAATGGGAAATAGGTTGAATCCTTTAAGGTATCTCTAAGGTGGGCCCTAAGGAAGCTTCAACCAATAAGATGGAGAGGACATGGGGAGGAGCATAGGTCTTCGTGCATCTAAAACTGAAGTTGCTTGAGAACAAGCAACTTCTGGGTGGGGAGGACTGTCATGTCCCCATCCCTGATTGAGAAATAATTTCAAATTGGAGGTAAATAATTTTTTTAAACACTAATATGAATTTAATAAATACTGAAAATAAGATTAAATTAATAATAATATTAATACTTTTTAAATAATAATAAAAATATTAAATAATAATATTTAAATCTATTTAAAACTTCGATCGACCTAGTTGGGTGGGCACCAAAGTACCCATATAAATGTTATTAGTTTTACTAAAGTTGGTATCATCGAAGTTGGAGGCATATGCTGGCAAGTCTATAGGAGATTGAAATCTTTATGGATGACTTCAAGGTGGGACAAACCCCCTCGCCATCCTAATCATTTGTTATATCCACAAGTGGAGGTGACACTGGAATCAACAACAAGGGACTTAGCTATTACACCATTCATAACTGAAGAAGCATACAAGACTTGAGGAATCGTCAAGGACTCATTTTGGGGAATGCACTACTACAAGGGCACATATAACATCTTCTATCAAACACTTGAAGATTGTAATCACTCTACCTAGTGAGGAGGTCTATTCTGAATACATTGCAATTGGTATGTTGGTTGGAAGTATCTCTGATTAATGACGTGTTTGGGCATGAACGGTTCATATCATCATAGGGACTCCTTGTTCATGTTCATTTGTGCATCAACAAGACTACTATCCTCCTATCGGGCAAGTTGTATATTTCCATTACTGCTATTTAACTCCATCTAGAAGTGAAAATATGTATTTATGCACACATAGCTATTATCACCTTTAATGCTTATTAGGTTCCATTCATAAAATTCTGTGAGATAGAACTCATTTGGGTGAAAGACCTATATAGTAAGGTCTCATTTATGATCTACTTTCATTTATGTGTAATATTTAAATTTGAGTGGAAAGAAATATATTTATGTTCTTTATCTAGGCTTGGCATCTTACATCTTGGTCCTTATAATTTGGACTATAAAATTTAGATGATGGACCCTATAGATCAAATCCTTCAACAAATATATAAAATATAGAGTACAAATAAATAAAACATCATAAAACTCTATTTTGCATACAAATGATATTAAATAAAAATTGCATCAAATCTAGCCTAGATCAAACCAAATACATGCAAACCTCAAAGAGATCAAGTGTAGTATGTTGATGTGTTGATAGCTTGGATGTTGTTGCTCATGAAACCAATAGCATGATAGTGTGATCAAGATGATTCAATAACATTAACATAGGATTGAATGATGCAAATGGGAAGGAAGGCCTATCATTTACAAAAAATCAATGAGAAATTAAGGGCCAAGATGGATTGAGTAATGGATGGCTAGGATTGATTGAGGATTGGGTTTTGGATTAGGTTTTAAGGATTAAGATTAGGGCAACATCTTTATGTGGATGGCTAGGATTAAGAGGCGAGATATTAAATGAAGGGATGATATGGAAAGCTAGTTTGAATTTTGGCAAGGTGTCTAGGTTTAATAAATCTAGACAAAGATTTAGTTAGAGTTAGTTAGATATGTGAAGGGGATATTTGTCACATGAGGACAAATTTAGATTGTGATCCATGTGAATGAATATACTAGCTAGGATTAAATGGATAAGGATTGAGGAATAAAGGGAATTGAATATTAGAGGAAAAGGTAATGGGAATTAATTAGCCTAAATTAATTAATTAATTTAGTTGGAGGATTTAGGAAAAGGTTAAAATAAATTAAATAAATATAAAATTTATTTAACTAAAGGTGAGGGATAAGGGAAAAGGTTAAATTAATTAAATAAATAATAATTATTTAATTAATTAAATATTAGGATAGCTGAAGTCAAGTTTGGTTAGGTTAAGGTCACATTTCAATAGTCTACAAACTCTATAGAGATTGTTGGTTTCAATTGAAAGGGAATCATACCAACTCCTACTATTGGGCACTGGTATGATCTCCATAAGAACTATTGAAACTTTACAAAAAACTTATTTATTTGAGTTTTAAAACTTCCTTTTTTTGTTGCTTCCCTTGGCTATCTTATTGTTTGGGTATTGTGATGCATAATGACAAAACTTATGATAAATAAAATACTTGAATTTACTCAAGTCTTGGGTTTTGAGGACGAATCCTCATCCTTTGCCTCACCCTTGTTCATTTTTCCTTTATTTACCTTCATCTATCTTGAGAGGGCCAAAATGTTATCATCACCCTGCTTGCTAGCTTTTGACTCCATTCAAGTTTCCTATTGAATAAAATCATCCCATAGTCTTTCAGAAGAAAGAAGATTCTCTCAGGCACAAATGCCCTTAATAAAAGATTTTTACAAAGATGGGAACCTATTTAATACAAAATTCACAAGCTTTGTATCTTCAACCTTCCACTTGACTATTGGAAGAAGTTCATGAAGTTGGGTGACCTTCATTAGGTAATTGGTAAAAATATTTCATTTAGTCATCTCCATGGATCTGAGTTTGTTTTGCAATATCATTTTCTTGTTTATGTATCAAACATCTGCTTGGTTGCTTTATTTTTTGCTAAATGAGGAACTAAATAGTCTTTTACCACATCCAGGATTATCCACATGGCCTTTATCAAACATCTCCTTGGTTGTTTTCTTCACATGAGCTACCGACTACAATGTGTTAGTAGGTATACACACCACATGCTTAACAGTTTCCCAAAGATCATTTCCCTGCAATAGAAAAGCGATCTTAACTTTTGAAGGCAAGAAATATAATGCACCATCTAATTTATCCTCAAATTTGATGCTACCTAATGCCATTAAAATACTATTTTGTTTTTAAAAAACTCCTAAATCAAAAAATAAAAAAACTACACAATTCTTCTTTTTGAGAATACTTGTTACAAATCTCTAACCATGTGGTTTGATGAAATCATAGGTACTGATATAAACCCTAGCCGTGAATTAAATAAACATTTATGCTATGCTGATATTGAGAGCACCCACTTGTAATCAAAGTATTGAGAAAAATGTTTCAATGCACTCAAATGAAGATTTATGAGAGTTAGAGTAGATTATTATAATTTCATTTTTAATGTTTTATTATTTTTTTCTCTAACCCTCCTTGTAGGCACTTCCTATACCAACTTAAGCATTCTAGATGAGGACTAGTTTATCAATATTACAAACTTAAAAGTCTATTTTAAAAGTTCAAGGCTACTATATTCATAACGAGTGATAAGTATGCAATGAAGTACAAGAACATCTATTTATTCCAACAATCTAGTGAGATTCATAAGGGTCTAACATTTGAACCATGTTATAATACCAAATAAAGTGTGTATGTAAGAGAAAAAGTTACAACAAAACTTCTCGATAAATATGAGTTCTTGTAATATCAATGTAATCCAACAATCTAGTGAGATTCATA
This sequence comes from Sequoiadendron giganteum, assembly GCA_007115665.2. Taxonomy (NCBI): domain Eukaryota; kingdom Viridiplantae; phylum Streptophyta; class Pinopsida; order Cupressales; family Cupressaceae; genus Sequoiadendron; species Sequoiadendron giganteum. The sequence continues at coordinate 508,440,013 of CM021103.1, forward strand.
TAGGTCTAACATTTGAACCATGTTATAATACCAAATATAATAGCCACCCTTGGTTACTACAAATATTACTTTTTTAAATTATAATATTCATTACACCTTAAACACAATCTTAATTATTAAAAAAAATAAAAATTAATTGAAATGAATTTATTAAGGTAAATAGATAATAAGAACATCATCTTTATTCCATTAACTAATAAAAAAATATACAATTAATTAACTTTACAAGCAAGGGCATAAAATAGCATCATTGTGTATTATAATGCCACTACATTTACAATTCATAGAAGCATGCACATACCAATATCAATGTAATCCATCAATTAAATAAATTTATACAATGATTTTAAATTGCAACAACTTTTATAAAGGGTATCTCATTCTTGATTTATCATTGAGCTTAAACAAGTTCTTAGAGAGTTCATGATCGATTTATGATTATGGGGGAATGGTGCAAGATGATCCCACCATTTTAGTTCACATCACCTACCCACCCCTCTAACAAATTCTATAAAACTATCAAAAAAGATGGCTCATAATGCTAATATGCAATAGATATAGAGGTAAACTTTTATAGTCAAATACACACATAATTTACATATCAACATCAAATACGGACATATATCTACATAATAACCAATTGATATAAGAAAGGAATGCAACATTACTTACTATCTAGTTCACCAACACATAAGCCTCTTTCTAATAAATATATCTAGATGAAAGTGGAAAGATAGTGCGTCCTATACTACACAATTAAAAATAATAAGCTAGTCCTATACTACACAATTAAAAATAATAAAATTGTCGACCGTATCAAGGGATCAATAAAGAACAAATATCTTATTCTATTCGTTGAGGTTTTTGCTTTTACAAGGTTTCATTTAACAGATTTGAAATATCTTATTATTACCGTTGCTTTTACAAGGTGTCATTAACGGATTAGCGTTCAAATGGGAGCGGTAACCAGGATGGAGGCAAAGGCAACAGAGTAAGGAAGGATGGAAAAGGATGGAGGCGAGGGCAACAGAGTAAGGAAGGATGGCAAAGGACAGTGTTGATTACAATCAATCTTCAGCAGTATAGATGATTACAGAGGAGAAGGTTACGGATCTCAATCTCCTTCAACTTGTAAATCATAATTCTACGCTTTTAAGAAATGGTAAACAGTCTTCTGTTCTTTTTTCACATTTTCCTAAAAGGTTTTGAGAGATATGGATAGCGTGAGATCAGTAGGGATGTCCAAGGCCAAAATTGACAGGTATGGCTTTATGGCCGAGAGCGTCCAGGGGATGAAATTGTACCCCATCAATGGCACTGAAGAGTGTCTAGGGTATGAAATTGGAGATTTTTTTTTCTATTTGTGGCAGCTATATTCATTATTTAGAGCCACGATCTCAGTGACTAGAGCGAAAATCTCATTCATTGAGGCTGCAAATCTCATACAAAGGCGCGAAACTCTCTATAGAGTGTGGATGAAAATACTTGTTAAATTTTGAATCAAATCCATGTTAAAGGCCAAAGCAACGGGCTTACAGAGTATTGCGACCTGCGATCTGCATTTCAAACAATAGAGGCATCATAATCTCACTAGGTTGTCGTTGATTCCATACAAGGAGGCAAGACCCGACATAGGTGAAAGGAAAGCGTGACAGGGCAAGAACATAATCGATTCCTTTGAGAGGCCGCGAGTTCCTTGACCTATCATTTCTTTGATTCCTAAATTGCATGGTGCATGGTAGCCAATTCATTGGTTTCAAATTGCAAAGGATGTTCAACTTGCAAAGAAACCTGTGAAAACAAAGATTCCTTTATTTAAGCCGATCTGGGATGCAGCACAATGGCGGCCAATTTTATTTTGCAGGCCATGGATTTTGGTTTGGCATAGGCCATTGCTTTTTTATTTTTTACATGCTTTCATTAGCTATGATGGTTTAGAAGGCATCAAATTAGCTCTAGGCTCAGGAGGGACTATTCACAACAGTCTAGGGTATTGTTCAGCATCCGAGTAACCATGACCACGCCTTGGGGCTTACCAGAGTTAATCTCTTGTCCAGACTTTTTGGCGCTTCCAACCCCAAGCTGGAAAAGCATCTCAACCTGCCGACTGGTCGTCGATATGACCGTCCTCTTATCGTCTTCGACCGGAGCTTGGATCTCTTTATATGAACAACACCGGCAACAACCGGTTGATCCATCCTCAGTGCCAGGTAACTCTCTTCTTCCATGGCTGGCTAGTACACAGTAATCAGTGCTAAATATGTGAGTCTTCTTTGTGATGGGCATATTTTATTTAATATTTAATATTTTTACGCCTTCCAGTTTTTCTCATTTTTTAGGCTGTTTTTTACTGCTTTCCTCGCCGCTATTGGTTTGCCCTCCTCCAATCTCTTCCTCGCTGGTATTCACCTTTCACTCCTCCAATTTGGCGAGTTGCAGCTGGGTTTTAGAGTATGTTTATTAAAATGAAAATTACCGTCAAGATCTTAATAATGAACACATTTAAATTTTAACATTATGGCATCATTTCCTTAAGTAGTTAAGCATATATTAGAATAATTAATATAATATATAATTATACTAATTTTTACTATTATTAATACAAAATATAATTAATATATTTTTATATTAGATCAAATTACATTAATATATAAACAATCTGATAGTTTAATTGATATTGGGAGAGATTAAGAAAAAGAAAAAGAGATAGAGGAGGAGACAATTCTATATAGAGAGAGGTATATATACTAAAAGAGGTTCAAAGATTATGTCGATAAAAAACTATATGTATGTTAATATGTTAAGAGTATGTGTTTGCAAATTCTAGTTGCATGTGACTAGATTAAACAATTACTAATAAGTGCTAAATAATGGAATGAAATTAATTTAGACAAATGTAGATTTTGAATGCATCTAATCCAAACGCATAAACAACTAAAAAGAAATTTATAGAGAAGTTTATAACTAGACATAGTAAATTACTTAGCTTTGAGATGAGTGTGGTGAATATAATAGTTAATACATAAAATAAAATAAAAATTTATAATAATATTATTGTATAATAAAATATAAAATAAAATTAATAATATAATAGTAATGGTAGTAATAATAATATAAAAAAAAATTTATTTCCTAAATGACCTACCAATTGACCTCATGTACTACACAAATGTATGCTAAAAATAAACCAACTTTTTCCCTAATTGACCTTCCACACCTCTTCGGTATACCCATTGCACACCAAGGTGTGATTGCTGGTAAGTACAACATGCACATTATGCCATTGCAAGAATATGAACAATCCTTTAATGGATGAGAGATCAGATACTTTGATTTTCATGGAAGAGAGAACAAATACTTTTAACTTTAATGGAAGAGAGATCATATTCTTTAACAATAGAAAGGTTTAATGCATGTGAAATCTGACAATACATTTCACAATGCAACAGTCAATTTTCTTTTCAGATTTGTCACAATTTTGGGGAATTTTTAATATTAAATTCAATATTTAATGATTTTGGATTTCTTGAATGTATGTAGAAATTGCTTCGATTAACATAAGGATGTCTTAGGGTTTTGATATTATATTCTTGTTAAACAGTTTATTTGTGCTTTAACAAACTCTTGTTGTCAAACCTTGAAAATCCCGAAGACTCTCATGGACCAGAAATCTTTCTTCACGACCTCTAATAATTGACTAAGATGTCACATTTTGGCAACAGGTTCATTTTCACTCATAGTTATTTCTTTGCATTGTTTATTTGGGCTTCAAAATTCTACTTCCTATTGTGAAAATATTCAAATGTACATGACTGTTTAATTTGTGAGCAATTTTCTTAGAGTATCCAGGATATGGAATCAATTTCAATGCTATGTATTATGGGTTTTATATTTAAGAATAATGAAAATGATTTCATTTCAAAGCTTAAGTTTGTCCCCTAAACTCGTGGGGCCATAAACATTAATCAATAAGAGAGAGCCTAGACAAAATTATTTAGAATCAAATCCATGTTAATTTAGACAAATGTAGATTTTGATTTTGAAATGGATAGCGTGAGATCAGTAGGGATGTCCAAGGCCAAAATTGACAGGTATGGCTTTATGGCCAAGAGCGTCCAGGGGATGAAATTGTACCCCATCAATGGCACTGAAGAGTGTCTAGGGTATGAAATTGGAGATGTCTTTTTCGCTTTGTTTCTTTCTTCCTTTTTCTCACATTTTGTATATTTCCTTCTTTGTTTTCTCTTCTTCCATTCTTTTCTTTATCCATTTTTTTTTCTTTTATCCTTTTTCTTTCTTCTTTGTTATTTTTTATTTTTCTCACTTTTTACTTTCCTTCTTTATATCGTTCTTTTTGTTTTATTTTTATCATTATTTTCAGCTTACCTCTCTTTCATCTTTTAATCCTTTTCTCTTCACTCATATTTTCTCTTCTATTAGTCTTATATTTCCTTCTCTCTCCCCCTCTCTTGCTTTGTCAATGTTTTGCCTCATTTTTGTTCTCTCTTTCTTGCTTTGTTTGTTTCTTGGTGTTTATCCCATTCTTTGTTTTACTACATTTTTTTCCTATCTTTAACTCTTCTAATATTACCTCTTTCTTTTTTTTGGTTTACTTTTTTCACTCATTCATCTTTATATATATTTTTTTCATTTTATTCCCTTGGCTCCATCTATATTTATCTCTCTCTGTCTCTCATATTTGCTTTGTTAATTTTCTCTCTCTTTTCTCTCTCTCATTTTTGCTTTGTCTCTCTGTTTTGTTCTTTCTCTCTTTCTTCATTTGTTTTCTTTCTTGTCATTTCTCACTCTCATATTTCTTCTTCTTTTTTTCTCTTTCTTCCCCTTTTTATCTTTCTTTTTTATCCTCACTTTTTACCTTTTATCTATTATTTATGCCTCTTTATGTCTTTCTTTCTCCATCTATCTATCTTTGTGTTTTTTGTCTCACTTGTTTCCTTTTACCTCTCCTCTCTTTCTTTTCGCTCTCTCTATTCGTCTATATATTTTTTGGTTATTCTATCATTTTTATTGACTTCTCTATTTATTTATATTTTTTATTCTCTTCTTTATAGCTTATGTTTTATCCTTTTTTTCCTTATTTTTATTCTCTTTTACTCCTTTTCTTGCTTTATCTATTTAATCTTTCAATGTAATGTCATTTATTTATTATTATTGTTTTTTATTAAAGTAAAAATAGGTTTTGAAGGGACCCAAAAACCCTTTATAAACAGATTTTGAATGAATCTGGAACCCTCAACCGGAAGGTTGTCAAAACATAAAGACAAGAAAGAATAGACAACCAAGGAAAAGACAAACAAGGCCAAAGAACCACAACTGACTACAAAGCCATTAAACAGCCACCAGCCAGCCAAAAACTAGCCCCCAAACAAGAACCATCGGGATTTACATTTAGAATTACTCTTGTGGGAGCAAAGAGTCATGTCAAAAGGAGGCTTAGAGGACTTATCTTTCTTTCCCTTTACCGTTATCCAACCCTCTTCTACTTGCGTTGCCTTATCAAGCCAAGCCAACACACCATTATCCTGAACAGGAGGAATGCCTGCAACCGTTGCCTTATAGATTTGATCTGTATTCCTCCCTGTAGGTGTGACCAACTCAGGAGAGCCACCTGAAATGATAGTCAGAGCACTATCACTAGCAGTGGCAGCCAAAGGCCCAGTCTCTTTCTCTATTTATTATTGTTTAATCAATGTTATTTTTCCACTTCTTTGTTTATTCTCTCTTACTTTGAATTAATTTTGATATTGTATCTATTTATCTCATTCCATTACTTTATTTTTCTTTGTCCATATTTAATATTATCTCTCTTTTTCCTTGTTACTTTTTTCATTTATATATTTTATATCTCATTTGTTTCTCTCTTAATTATTTTTCCTATATTCTATTTCTCTCTCTCTCTTACCCTACTCATGCACATCTTGCTTTATTTCTTATTACTTTTATTTATGTTTTGTTTCAATCTATATTTTTTTATTTACCTTTATTTTTGTCTCTCTTTCGTTCTCTTTAAAATTGTCTTTATTTTTACCACTTTTTTATTTCTCTTCAACTCCTTTTTTAATTACCTTCACCATGCAATTATTTGTCTTTACATGATTGTTTCTCTCTCTCTCTCTCTCTCTCTCTCTCTCTCTCTCTCTCTCTCTCTCTCTCTCTCTCTCTCTCTCTCTCTCTCTCTCTCTCTCATTTAACATTCCATGTTTCTTAAGTTGTGTGTATGTTTCATATGGTCTTGTGTTTGACTTCCAAGTTTGGGTTTACCTGATGCACGTGGCTTGCAGGTTGTTGCATACATCTCTAGGGGACTAGTCTTGCCCCAGTGTGACACCCCTTCCCGACCCCAACTTGGCAAAATGTGAGACCAAGGTAAGGTGGGTTGGGTGTTGGACTCGGTTGCGGGGATACCCCTAAGTCAACAAAAAAAGAAAGAAAGAGAATTCCATAACTTATTATCATCAAAATGTAAGACCCCTTGTGTGTTGTTGGATACATTTTTTAGGGAACTAGCCTCGCCCCAATGTGACACCCATTCCCGACCCCAACTTGGCAAAATGTAAGACCAAGGTAAGGTGGGTTGGGTGTTGGGTTGGGTTGCGGGGATACCCCTGAGTCAACAAATAAAAGAAGAAGAAAAAGAAGTCCATGCTTTTTTATTGTCAAAATGTAAGACTTCTTGTGGGTTTTTGCATACATCTTTATGAGACTAGTTTCGCCCCAACGTGACACCCCTTCCCAACCCCAACTTGGAAAAATGTAAGACCAAGGTAAGGCGGGTTGGGTGTTGGGTTGGGTTGCGGGGATACCCCTAAGTCAACAAATAAAAGAAGAAGAAAAAAAATTCCATGCTTTTTATTGTCAAAATGTAAGACTTATTGTGGGTTGTTGCATACATCTTTATGAGACTAGTTTCGCCCCAACGTGACACCCCTTCCCATCCCCAACTTGGCATAATGTAAGACCAAGGTAAGGTGGGTTGGTTGTTGGTTTGGGTCGCAGGGATACCCCTGAGTCAACAAAAAATGAAGAGAAGTGTATACCCTTTATTGTCTTTGAAAGGGGTTTGGATTGGAATATTTTGATTAATTGAAGGTCAATTTACAAAAAAATCATAATGGGATTTTAGTGTACCTATTGATTAATACACCAACAGTCCATTCATATTAAGTAACATAACATCCTTCTCCTTTGCCATTTAGATCAAATGTTTCTTAAAAGAATTGATATCCTCCTTCATGACATTTGCATAACACTGTTACAAAGGAGAAGAGAGGTGCATAATGGGATCAACCCAAAACTAATAAAAATATGGAAAAAAATAAATCAAAATAGGTAAAACCAAAGAATTCTTTGTCATAGGATTGAAATCTAAAAACCATGGCTTCACCGATCAAAATTATTTCTTTATTTTCTCTCCCCATATGTCTTTCTATCTTTTATTTGTTATCTATTTTTCTCATCCTCAATTATCTCTCTTTGTTCATCTATCTTTCTTGCCCATTTCTATATATTCACATTTTTATATATTTTCTTAGTTTCTTTCTCTTTATTCTCTCTCTTACATGTTCACTCACTCTCTACTTGTTTTATTCTCTCCATCTATCTTTTATCTTTCTCTTTTTTCATTTATTTATTTTATTCCCTCATAAAAGTGGCCTTGATCCTCAAAATCCTAAACCAAATCACCATTTTCATATCAACTAGGGATTTGATTGAAAGGTTGGAGATTGAGGAAAATAAATTCTTTTATGTGCAATAAAAAGGCCATGACTATGTGGATGTCAATTCTGTAAGGAATTCAATTATCAATTGACTCAACGCTCGGTCCCTAAGGAAAAGAACATTGAAATGGAGAGTTTAGTTAAAATTGAAGAAATCAAAGAATAATCCAAAAGAACAATAAATTTTGTCTTTCTTTTTTTTCTTGTCTCACTTTCATACTTTATTTATCTATTATTTTTCTTTTTTCTATTTATATCTTTTTTTTTTCATTTATATATCTCATTTTCTCTTTATTCATCTATCTATCTTTTTTTTTTCACTATTTTCTCTTACATGTCTTTTCCTTTTTTTCAGTTTTCTTATATTTTCTTTTTTTTGCTTCTAGATTTTATTTATCTTTATTAAAATTATCTTTGACTTTTTTTTATCTCTCCTCTCTTAAACTTATTTTCTATCTAGCATTTTTATCTCTTTTTTTCTCTCTTTCTCTTCCTCGTGTTTTTCTCTCTCCTTTTTTTTCTATTTATGTTTTTGTTGTTGTTTGTTTCTATCCTTTTTTTATTTTGTGCTAGGCATTTATTTATATTTTAGTTTAATAACATTCTTTTCTTCTTTATCTTTTTTTATTCTTTTGATTTCTTTTTGTATTTCTTTTCATAAGTTCAATTTTTTTACCCTTTTTTATTTCTATATATGTCCATCATCAATTGGTTTTTAATTATTTTCACTATTTATTTCTTCCATTACCTCTTTCTCTCTATCCCTCTCTTTCTTAATGAAATTTCATTGTTTTACCTTTTATCTAGCCCATTCTTGCTTTGTTTTTTCTTTGTATTTTTTATTTGTTTGTTCTATGTTTTATCAGTCATTGTACTTTTTTCTCTATTTCTCTATTTTTCCATCTCTTTCTACATATAACCATGTTCCTTTTTTTCCTCACTTTGGTTCTCTTGTATCTATTTTCCTCTCTTTATCTCTTTCGTTTTGCTCACTTTTCTTTTCTTTTCTTTCTTTTTTAGTTATTCTTTAAAATTTTCATTGGTCTCTATTTCTTTCTATTTTTATCTCTTCTCTTGCTTCTTTTTTCTTTACTTCTTTTTCTCTGCTCTCTTTCTTTCTATCTGTTTTTTGTTTTCCATGTTCTTACTTTCTTTATTTTTCATCCTCTATTTTTCCTTATGTTTTAGTTGCTTTTCTTTTATTATTTTTTATTTTTGTATGTATTTACGTCTTTCTCTATATTTTTGTTTCTTTTTCTTTTTCTTTTTTAATATCTCCTCTATCTTTTTCTCTCTTACTATTTTTATTCATTCATTTTTACATTCTTTGTTTTTTAACATTTGTTTTTGTTGTTGTTCTATCTATCTCATTTATAACTTTCATATGTTCTCCTTTTTATCTTTTTATATGCCCTTTCCCTTTCCATGCTTTGTGTGTGTGTGTGTGTGTGTTATTTACTATTTATTTTTCTTTTCCTCTCTCTTATTCTTTAAGTGTATTTCTCTCTCTCTCTCTATGTTATTTACTGTTTATTTTTCTTTTCTTCTCTCTTATTCTTTAAGTGTATTTATTTTCAACCACTCACCATGACTATCTTTGTTTCTCTGTATAATTTTCCCTTATTTTTCTTTATCATTTTTTATTCCTTTCTTATTGGACCATGAATCACGAACACTAGACATTGGATGTTGGAGTTTATATCCTTGATCTTTGACATTTGATACAAGATCCCTAGAGACATCAATTGTGAGAATAGATCTTAGTCTATAAAATTTAGACAATAAAATGTAGAATATGCATGTTACATCATAAATCCTAGAACTTGGACCTTGTGCTTTGGGATCACAAACCTAGAACCTAATAAAATGAGAGGAAAAATCGAGATTGCTCTCAAATTAAAATTTTGTCAATCACATTCAACTACAAACTATTACAAAGTGTTGGTAGTATAAATCCATTATTCCCGTATAAAACTATTTATGAGAATATAACTACTCGAACTAAATTTATTTATTTTAGACTGTAGTAATCGGTTAGGTATCCATCCCCCTATAAATTGTAGTGCGCCTGGTAAAAAAAATTCACATGACTGGTGGCGCTAGCGTGACACGCCCTTCGGTAGCCCAGGGACGGTGGAGAGACTAGAACTAAATTTATTTATTAAATTAACAATAGCATGCTAATTTATTTATTTAACTATTTTGTGTCATGTACTAAATTTATAACACCCCCTTAGTACTGACATAGAGAAAAACTAGAAATTATAAACGCTAACTACTCTCTTCTAAAGAAGTCGATGCATCCATTCATTTTCTATTCATAGGGATTGCACTTCTTTCATTATATATGATTGCTCAGTTACGCTTCATTGCTCTCCTCCACATTTGTTCGTCAGAATGCTATATATTTCGCAACATAGGATTCTATGAGCACAGTCTTTTGCATCATGAACCACTTTAATAATTGCTTTAGCTAATTTAGATCTACATACTTTTCAGTGTGAAGATTCCTCATCAAACATTTTGTCACTTATTTTTTTCCTTGTACTCTCTTTCACTATGTGATATGCTCTACAAGGCTTCTCCTGAGACAAGACTGCTCCTTGGGTATAGTGAACAGAAAAATAATTGGGAATTTAAATTGAATTCAAATATGATAGGCATTAGATCCAGATGTAGAAGTCGGGTACAAACATTCCAATGTATCCAAAAACTATGATGAACATTGTTGCTTGCAAAAGTAGATAAATAAAGAAATGGTTCTTTCCAAATGCAAGGTCATAAGATGCGCAAAAAAAAAAAAACACCTGTCAAGAGTTTTAGGACATGTAATCATTAGGTTTCTATGCCAATCTCCTTGACATAAATTTCAACCAAAAAACATCTGAAAAACTGTTTCATTACTTTTTAAATAAAATTTTCAAAAAAACTAGTAGAACCATTGGCAATGCCTCTATACTTCACAGATTTCTAGGAGAAATGTCTTTTTAGGTGGAAGCTCTAGGAATGGTTTGACAACTCAGTATTTTTAAAAATAAATTCTTGGATGCAAACCCTTGTCTAGTCCATAGTTTCACCGCAAGACTTTAGGAGTCACATAATATGCACTGCCCATAATATCTCTGAATAGTTCACCTTTCTCCACATCCTTGTGCAACAATCAGGATATATAGATTTTAAATTTTTGGGATGATAACAATGAACAAAGTGAAGTGATATACAATGGAAAGAATGAACAAGGTGGAGAGAAAAAGAAGAAATGCAGATGAATGATGGAGTCAAAAGGGTTTTGCACATGGTCTACATTTCTCACCTATGATGAATGCAAGAATGAAAGAAAAAAATAGCAGTTGCACATGATCCTCACTGCAGTACCATTCTAAACACTGCTTTGGATGAAAATAAATGAATGGAAGGAGATTAGAGAGAGGTCCAAGAAGAAACTTGCTCTGATACCATAATAAAATGAGAGGAAAAATTGAGATTGCTCTCGAATCAAAATTTTGTCAATCAAATTCAACTACAAACTATTACAAAGTATAGGCATTATAAAGCCATTATTCTCATATAAAACTATTTATAGGAATATAACTACCCGAACTAAATTTATTTATTAAATTAATAATAGCATGTTAATTTATTTATTTAACTATTTTATGTTAGATACTAAATTTCTAATAGAACCTTAATCGTCAAGATCTTAGAACTTAGCTCCTAGACCCAAAAACATAAACTTTGGACCCATAGACATTAAATGGTGGGTTATTGACCTTGACCAACCTTAGAATTTGGAGTTTTATCTTCTATGTTTTTTCTTTGTATCTCTCTTCCTCTTAGTTTCATTTTTTTTTTCATTTCATCTATCTTTCTCATTTTTCTACCATCTTGTTGTTTTTTTTCTAATTGTATTTTCTTCTCTCTATTATCATTTGAGAATGCTTCATTTCAATTGATCTTAATTGCTATCTATAATTCTCTCGTATATTTTTCTTTGATTTTTTTATCTCTTTCTTTTCTTTCTCTCATTTTGGACAATAGATCATGGTCCATAGACTATCAATGTTGGGTCTTGGATCCTTTATCCTTGATACTAGACCCATAAACCTATTGACATTAGACACTACATGGGTCCTAGAATTTAGATTATAACATGTAGAACTTGGATGCTATGCTCCTGGCACATGACTTCAAAACTTGGAGCCCAAAAATCTCATAATTTAGATCTTAAGTTTTATGTGCATAGACTTTAGGATTGTGGATGATTGAACTTGATCAAGAAACATTTATCCTTTACCCTCAACTCTTATATTGGGAACCCTAGATTTGTGGAATATGGACCCTAGACCAAGAAATATTTACCCTATATTATAAACCATTGAAACCATGCCTTGGGATGTATTCTTCTATACTAGACAAAAAATGACACTATAACATCAATCCTAGACCCTATACCTTGAATATTTGATCCTTGACACTAGAATATGTATATTGGATCATTGGGACCTAGTCATTGAATCATAGACCCCAAACTTTGTATCCTTGATCCTTGATCCTTAACTTTGGACCTTAAGACCCCTAAATCACTTGACCTTGGTCAATAGATCTCAAGCCTTAAAATTTAGACTCTAGAATGTAGAACAAGGACCTATATGTTACTTGGAACCAAACCTTAAGATCTTGATCTTAAAATTTGGAGCCTATAGTTAGGAACTTGGATCCTAGATCCTTATACATTAACTTTGGACCCTTTAATGGGGGCATGGTCATTCATGGCCAATCCGATTAGGTATCACAAATAGAACCCTTAATTGAATCTTCTATCATAGTTATTCTTTGCCTTCCAAACATTTGCAAGCCTCCTCACAAGGGTAAGTATGTACTTTAAAATTAAGTTTAAAAGAATGTATATTCTGTTAGTTTTTCTTAAATCAGATTAGATAATAAATTGCTCAATAGAAATGCAACACATAAGACAATGAACACAACAAGATACCCTGGGAAAACCCTCCTCTTGAGGGAGAAAAACCCAGCAAATGATTCTCTTATATATATATGATAACACAGTGACAGAAATCTGCTTACAACACAGCCCAACAATGGCTAATAGAGAGTCACAATGATTTCGCACTTTTCCTTAATACACAAGATACAAATGAATTTGTTCTTCCTTGAGATCGGACTGCTGTAGCAAATGCGATTTCTGTTCTTCAATGATATATGCAAACTTGCTTGTTGAATTCGAATTACCTTTTGCAAGGATAATGACCTTGTACTTATACATCATAGGCGCCTCTACATTTAGGTCGGCCTTTATAAAATAAAACAGAAATAGCTTTAGGTCGGCTCAAGATTAATACAAAGAAAATGTGAAACATAAGGTCGGCTCAAGGTTACATATATAATTTGTCTTCTTCATGGAAGTGCAGACCGAAGCTGCTATATAACATCAACACTCCCTCTCAGCTAGGGATGAACTTCCATCTGCACAAGACACATTATATTAGAATGAAAATAAAATAGAATATCACCTCAACATGATATTAACCATTATGGCTACTCCCATAGATGGTATAAATTCACCACGGATTCCCTCACGTCATTTTGTCATGGAGTCACACACATGACATCCACCATAGCTTCTCCCAGAGGGTGGAAACAAGGGCTTTCACCTCAAATCTCTCAAATAGAGAATTGCATTATCAAGGGCTTACACCTCAACTCTCTCTCAGCAGAGAATTGCATTATCAAGGGCTTGCACCTCAACTCTCTCTCAGCAGAGAATTGCATTATCAAGGGCTTGCACCTCAACTCTCTCTCAGCAGAGAATTGCATTATCAATCAAGGATCACTGATTACTGAGACTCTTTCTCAGTCAAGGCTGCATTCTCCACCATACCAAGTTTCTCTCGGAAGTACACAAACTTAATCCTGGCGAGAGGCTTGGTGAGAATGTCTGTTGTTTGCTCTTCAGTGCTAATATACCTCAACTGTATAGCTTTCCTTTGCACCATATCTCTAATATAGTGGTACTTGATCTCAACATGTTTTGTTCTGTCATGAAACACAAGATTGACAGAAAGCTTCACACAGCTTTGATTATCACAGTGTATAATAGTAGGCTCCATTGATTGTCCAAACAATCCTGCAAGGAGCTTACGAAGCCACACTGCCTCACGAGCTGCCACACAAGCTGCTATATACTCTGCTTTAGTTGTACTCAAGGCCACTGAAGACTGTTTCTTGCTACACCAGGAGATCATAGCAGTCCCCATACTGAAGCAACAACCAGAGGTACTCTTCCGATCTGAAACACATCCTGCCCAATCAGAATCAGTAAAACCATGCAGCTCCAAATCCACGTTTGAAGAATATCTCAACCCATATCCAATTGTGCCACATAAATATCTCAGGATATGTTTAGCTGCTACAAGATGTATTTGCTTTGGTTCACACATAAACTGGCTAAGTGCACTCACTGTATAGCAAATATCAGGTCTAGTGTTAACTAGATACATCAATGAACCAATCAACTGTCTATACATCATTGAATCCACTGGTTCTGAACTAGCTGCAGCTTCTTTCAACTTATCTAAATTAGTTTACATGGGTGTAGACATAGGTTTGCAGTCAATCATACCAAACCTTTCGAGAATTTCAACAGTGTACTTGTCTTGACTTAGAATCATCTCATCTGGCTTTTGCCAAACTTCTAAGCCAAGAAAGTAATGCATAAGACCTAGATTCTTCATCTCAAACTCTGAAGCTAATTCCTTCTTGCATTTTAGAATTAGATGTTCTTCACCAGTAATGATCAAGTCATCAACATATAAAATCAAAATTAATGCTTAACCATTTACTACTTTGAAGTAGAGGTTAGAATCTACATCATTCTTTGAGAAACCCAGACTTGAAAGATACTGATCAATTCTTTCATACCAAGCGCGAGGAGCTTGTTTAAGACCATACAAGGCCTTCTTCAGCTTGCAGACATGAGACTCTTTCCCATGCACCTCAAATCCTTCTGGTTGCTCAATGTAAACCTCTTCTTCTATTATGCCATTCAAAAAAGTTGTCTTTACATCCATTTGGTGAATCTTCCATCCTCTAGATGCAGCAATAGCAATGATGGTTCTAACAGACGTGTAACAAGCCATAGGAGCAAAATTTTCTTCATAGTCAACTCCCTCTTTTTGTGAGAACCCTCTAGCCACAAATCTAGCCTTGTGTTTCTCGATGCTCCCATCAGCTGCATGCTTGATCTTGAAGAGCCACTTAGAAGACACCACAGATTTGTCTTTGGGTCTAGGAACTATATCCCAAACATCGTTCTTAAGTATAGACTGATACTCCTCAATCATGGCATCCTTCCATACTTGTTGACTAGAAGCTTCTTCAACATTTGAAGGCTCTGACTCAATAATCTGACTCATCAAGGCAACATAACTAGAGAACTTGTGAGGTCTCTTGCTTTCTCTGAAGGCTCCTCTTGGAGCTGCAAACCTTTCTGCTTCCTGCATTGTCCTGCGAGCCCAAAGAGGTCTTTTCTTTCCAATCACAATGTCTAGAGGCCCATCAGTAGGATCCAAAGGCTCAGCTGGATTAATATCTTCTTTAGGTTCTGTATCCTCCTTCAGATTCTCTGGAATATGGTCAACTTCCATATCTTGAGGATGTTCTTCTTCATCAATCTCCATAGGAGTGCCTTTGGACCTTCTGTAGGCAACATCTTCCTCAAATGTGACATCTCTACTAATCTCAATAGACTTCTATCTAGGAATGTATATCCTGTAAGCTTTTGATGTCTCACTGTAGCCTAAAAGAATTCCTTTCTTCCCAGAAGGTTCTAGCTTTGTTCTCTTTTCCTTTGGAATATGAATATAGACTGGACAGCCAAAGATCCTCAAATGACTAACTTCAGGCTTCACGCCTGAGAAAGCTTCTTCAGGAGTTTTATTCTCTAAGATCCTGTGGGGACTCTTGTTTTGAACATAGACAGTTGTTCTTGATGCTTCAGCCCAAAGAGAGATTTGTAAGTCTTGATCATGGATCATAGCTTTCACTGCTTCCACAATAGACCTATTCTTCCTTTCAGCAATACCATTTTGTTGTGGATTATAGGGAACACTGAACTCCCTCTTAATCCCTGCTTCAATACAAAAGTCTCGAAATGTGCCAGAGGTGTATTCTCCACCATTATCAGATCTCAATACCTTGATCCTCTTCCCAGACAGATTTTCAATCTGTGCTTTGAATTCTCTGAATCTTTCTAATACTTCTTCTGATTCTTTAGATCTCAAGAAATAAGATCCAAGTCTTTCTAGAGTAATCATCAATGAAAATAATATAATACAAGAAACCACTAGATGATGCAATAGACATTGGACCACACAAATCAGAATGAATGAGATCAAGAATACATTTAGATCTACTTTCACTGGAATGAAACGTACCTTTTGTGTTCTTGCCTAGGGCACATCCCTTGCATGTACCTTCATGTTCTTGATCGAATTTCGGAAGACCGGTGACCATCTTCTCCATGATAGGTAGAGCACGAAAGTGAATGTGAGCCAATCTTCGATGCCAAAGATCACACATGCTGGTACTGTTATGCACAAGTGCTTGAAGAGGACGAGTGCACACTTGTAGAGACATTCATGTCTAACTCCAATCATTTGAGCAGTTTTGAAGCTGGAGTTCTTTGCCCATATAAGAACTTTCCCTTTAGAGAAGGCAACTTGATAACCCTTGTCTTCTAATGCTGAAATTGAAACAAGGTTCCTCTTTATCCTTGGTACGAACAGTACATCATTCAACTCCAAAGAAATTCCAGAATCCAAGTGAAGAGTGGAATTTCCAATCCCTTTTACAGAATATCTAGCATCATCTCCAATAACAACTTGATCACTGGAGTTGCTTTCCATTAAGTTTGAAAGGTGACCTCTGAACCCGGTGATGTGCCTAGAAGCACCACTATCAATCAACCAAGTGTTAGAGTCAGTAGAAACATTGCTAGACAAGGCTGAATAAAATAGATAATCACTGGAGTCCTTTTGTGGAGCGACTTCTTCAACATCTGCAGTGGCAGCTTGAAGCTTGGGTCGTTGAGGGCAAACCCTCGCAAAGTGACCATACTTATCACAACGAAAACATTGAATCTTGGACATGTCTCGTTTCCTTTTGAAGGTAGGAGCATCATCATTTCCATCTTCTCGATTCCTCTTGAAGAATCCTTTCTTAAAGCCTTTTCCTTTGTTTGATGAATGAGAGGCAAGAACTTGTAATTCTTCATTCTTTGAGCTTTGACCAATTCCTCTTGCAGTTAGTCTTGACTCCTCTTGAATGCAGTCAATCCTCAATTGATCAAACTTAGGAAGTTCAGATCTTGCATTAATTCCTTGAATGAACGCCTCCCATGAAAGCGGAAGACCATTGAGAGCAAGCATAGTCAGTTCTTTATCATCAATCATGTGACCAATAGTGGAGAGTTGATCTTTTATCTTTGAAATCTTCATGAAGTATGTAATAACAGATTCTCCTTTCGCCATTTTCACATGATGAAGTTGTTGCTTCAGTGCAAGGGCTCGACTGGTGTTGTTGATTTCGTACATCTCTTCCAAGGTTGTAAACATCTCTCTTGCTGTATCCAACTTGAAGACAATTGGTACAATATGATCCTTGACGGAATCAACCAATACTTTCTTTGCCCTAGTGTCTTTCTTTCTCCATTGCAGCTTCTCTTCTTCCCCCTCAGGTTCGGGAACTTTTGTTTTCACAAACTCAGCCAAATCATTCTCTTCCAAAGTTAGCATGAACCTGAACCTCCATGACATGTAGTTCGAGATCCCTTCGAGTCTATCCTCGATTTTTAGACCGTTCACCATCTTGAGAAATTTAGAAGATAGACTGAAAAGAAAAGATAATGAGAGTTGCAAACTAACAGATCTGAATCTGATCACGATCTTTTTCACACCTGCTCTGATACCATGTTAGTTTTTCTTAAATCAGATTAGATAATAAATTGCTCAATAGAAATGCAACACATAAGACAATGAACACAACAAGATACCCTAGGAAAACCCTCCTCTTGAGGGAGAAAAACCCAGCAAATGATTCTCTTATATATATGATAACATAGTGACAGAAATCTGCTTACAACACAGCCCAACAATGGCTAATAGAGAGTCACAATGATTTCGCACTTTTCCTTAATACACAAGATACAAATGAATCTGTTCTTCCTTGAGATCGGACTGCTGTAGCAAATGCGATTTCTGTTCTTCAATGATATATGCGAATTTCTACTCTTAATGGAATAGCGAACTTGCTTGTTGAATTCGAATTACCTTTTGCAAGGATAATGACCTTGTACTTATACATCATAGGCGCCTCTACATTTAGGTCGGCCTTTATAAAATAAAACAGAAATAGCTTTAGGTCGGCTCAAGATTAATACAAAGAAAATGTGAAACATAAGGTCGGCTCAAGGTTACATATATAATTTGTCTTCTTCATGGAAGTGCAGACCGAAGCTGCTATATAACATCAACATATTCATCAAGTTAATCATTAGTTTTCTTGGTCCTCAATTAATTATCACACGATCACTTGCACGTCACCATCCAAGACCTAATTGATTCCTAGAGTTCCTAGTATTGGAAAACCTAGGCTTTGATACCAGATGTTATGCCCATCATGAACACAACACAATTTTTGTAAAGAATTAGTTAAGTTCATTAATGTTAAGCCTCACATTATAAAAATGTGAGTAGACATTAGCGAACTTAATTAATTCTTTTAAATTTAATTTTTTTGTGGTGTGTTCATGATGGGTGTGACAAATGGACTTTGTACTCGTGGACCATGAACCCTAAACCAACATATCATATACCATAGAACTTGGACCCCTCTCCCCGCGCCCCCCCCCCCTCTCTCTCTCACTCTACCTTAATTTCTATTTGTGTTTTAGTATTTATATTTCATTTTTTACCTTTATTTTTGTCATTTTCTTTCTTTTTGTATTTATTTCTCTATATAATTGTAGTTCTTGTCTTTTTTCTTCGTTTTTATTTTTATATTCAATTCTTTTTTAATTATGTTTACCATTTATTTACAATTTTTTCCCTTTCCCTCTCTACCTTTTTTATATTCTTTCATTTATTCCCCCTTCTTTCTCTTTTTTAAGCTCTTTCTTTCTTTCTATTTTCTTTCATCACATTTTTCTTTGGGTTTTCTTTCTTTATTTTTCCTCTAATTTTTTGTTTCCTTTGTTTCTCACTATTCCTCTGTTGTTCCTTATTTTTTTCACTTGTCTCCCTCTTTTATCTCTTTTTAATGTCCTTTATATTTTTATTTTATAATTCATATCTTTTTTTTGCCTTGTTTATTTTCTCCTCCTTTGAACATATTGTTTTATTTTACTTTCTATTTATGTAATAAATTATTTGTCTACCTTTATTTTTCTTTGCATGACTCTTTTAATATTACCTCTCTTTGTTCTCTATTTCTCTTTGTCTCTTTTTGTCTCTTAATTTTTTTCATTCATTCAGTTTTATATAAAAATATTATCTTCTTTTATTTCTTACTTTTTTGTTTTAAATTCTTTTCTTTTTTCTCTTTATTTTTTTATATTTGTCATTTTCTATCTTGTTTTCTCATTTTCTCCTACCATCTCTCTAGTTTTCTTGTTTGAAAAATATAGCTCTAAGTTTTCCATTGACTCTCTCTACTTTCTATTTCATTTTTCTATATTTTTTTATCTTTGTAATTTCTCTATTTTTGTATATGTCTCTATCTCTATTTCTATTTTTTAGATTTCATCTTTTTTATTTTTACCTATGTGCCCTTTGCCTTAAATTTGTGGACTCAAGAATGTAGATCTAAGATGCTAAAGTTTTGACCTAGACACTAGAACATGGACATTGAATCCCGAGAACTTGGGCCTTGAACCTTAGAGATTATAGATTAGGACTTTGATATTGTACCTTGGATCCTCATACCACTCAATGTTAGACCCTATAATTCAGATGCTAAAATACTAAACATAAACTTATATACTAAATCTTTGAAATTGGATGCTACATCCTACATGTTTTACCCTAATAGTTGGATCCTAGACCCAAATTTATAGATCATGAATCCCTTTCCAAGAAAAGTTTTACCATTTAGAGTGAATTCTCAAAGCTTAGATTTAGGATCCCTTAGACACTAGACTTAGTTATGTAGCATTGTGCGCCCTTAACAAAGAAACATATACCATATATCGACAATATTTTAATTGTGGGCATTAGACCCCATCCCTAAAGCCTTAAATATACACTTGGGACCCATATCATGAACACTTGATCTTAGGGCATAGAGAATGCTATTTCATTCTTAGACATTAGAACTTGCACCCTCAACCCTTGACCCTTGATCCTTGATCCTTGGACTTGGACACCAGGCCTCATAGAATATTATAGCTTGAACACTCAGTCTTGTGTCATGTCCTTGTCCTTGATTGAGAGCTAATTTCAAATTGGAGGGAAAATTTATTTTTAAACACTAATTTGAATTTAATAAATATTTAAAATAATATTAATAATCCTTAAATAATAATAAATGAAATAAATTTAAATTATTAAGTAATAATATTTAAATTTATTCAAAACTCTGGTCGACCGAGTTGGGTGGGTGCGAAAGTATCCATATAAATATTATTAGTTTTGCTAAAGTTGGTATCATTGAAGTTGGATACTCTGCTAAGATTGGTTACAAAGTGTTGCAACAAGAAATGACTTTGATAATTTGTCTAAACAAATTGTGTTGGGGAAAAATGGTACTTCCAAAGGTAGGTGTCTTTGCTTGGACAACTATACATGAACGTGTTTTAACATGTGACAGACTAAATCAAATTTGAATAATGGGCCTACATAGGTGTGTGATGTGTTGCAAGGAATTGGAAACTTCCAATCGTGTTTTTGTGCATTGTGAGGTTGCACAAAATTGTTGGAAACACTTCTATGCAAAATTGGACTGGCATACCCCTCCAGAACAATCTTAAGGGCATCATCATATCATGGCCTAGGCTTTATAAAGGCCCGACTTTGGAAGGCCTCTGGTGTGAGACGCCTACAATGGTAATTTGGTAAATATGGAAAGAAAGGAATGCTGACATTTTCAAAGAGAATTTATCTTCTCTGGAGTGTTTGCTACACAAAATAGAGTCTAGCGTCAGTGAACGCATGAATGTTTGCACAAGGAATAAGTGCTACAAGTTCATTTCATCATGGGACCAAAATATGGTGGTTAATTGGCCTCTTTTGAAATCTCCAAAGGGTTTCCTATTAAAGAAGAAAGCATATCGAAATAAAATTAAGTGGGAACTACCCCCAGTGGAAGATTAAAACTGAATTTTGATGGGGCCTCAAGAGGCAACCTAGGGAAATCTAGTGCTAGCTTTGTGCTCAGAGATGAAAAGGGTGCTATGGTGTATGCAACTTCCATTAAATTACCATATGGCACAAACAATGAAGCTAAGTGCTCTGCACTATATGAAGGTATAAAATACTTTGTAGAAAAAAAGCTACATAATGTTGATTTTGTAGGAGATTCTGAAATTGTATTAAGATTTGTTATAGCAAGAATTGCCCCAAGCTAGAAATTGAAATAATGGGTTGAGTGGATAATTACAATGCTCGGTTCAATCCTCAATCACAAGCTCTCACATACCTATAGAGAGGAAAATGAGGTAGCATATTTCTTGTCTAATAGAGGCATTGACCAGAATGTAGGCATCTTATAATCAAATAACCCCTCCTCTTGGCAGGGGTTACCATCATATCTTGAGCAAGATTTTGATGCCAAGAAACTGAATGAAATCTCTAGGGGCACTTCATTAATTTAACGTGGGCCAAAAAGGGCAAGCCTTAGGGTGTGTTTCAGTTTGCAGCATTTCAAAAGGCATGAAAAAATAAGCAATTAAGTGTGCACAAGTCTTCATCTTCCACATGTAAGGGCATTGATAGGGTATACCTATCCATTATAGCGTGCTCGATGGAAGGATTTCTCTTTGTGTAGAGGTGAACCTCCTGTATGCAAATAGTTGTAATAATCCCATAGCAATGCCTTTGCAAAATAGTGATCTCATATGTAATATTCCAACTACATGATTAATAAATAAAGAGAGCTACCCTCATTAGTAGCGGTTTGTCAAAAAAATAAAATAAAATTAAGTAATAATATTTAAATTTATTTAAAAATCTAGTCGACCCAGTTGGGTGGGCGCCAAAGTATCCATATAAATATTATTAGTTTTTTTGAAGTTGGTATCATCGAAGTTGGATGCATATGATGATGAGTCTACGGGAGATAAATATCTTTGTGGATCACTTCTAGGTGGGACGAACCCCCTCACCTTGAAGCTATGAATTTCTTCTTTGAAATATTTTGGCATCCTTATCCTAATCATTTTGTATATCCATATGTAGGTGGAGGTGACACTAGAATCAACACCAAGGGACTTAGCCATTACACCATTCACAATCTGAAGAAGCATACGGAAATTAAGGAATCACTAGGGACTCATTGTAGGGAATGTGCCACTATAAGGGTGAGTATAACGTCTTCTATCAGGCGCCTAAAGATTATAATCACTCCATCTAGTGAGGAGGCCTATCTTGAATACATTGCAATTGGTACACTTGTCGGGTGTCTCTCTAATCAATGACGTATCTTGGCATGAATGGTTCATATCATCGCAAGTATTCCTAGTTCGTGTTCAACTATGCAACAACATGACTACTATCCTCCTATTGGGCAAGTTGCATATTGCCATTACTACTATATAATTCCATCTAGAAGTGAAAATTTGTATTTATGTGCACATAGCTATTATCACCTTCAATGTTTCTTATTATCCTAAGTTCACTATGGATCAGGTGATGACATTAGTTATGCTCATTTAAGTATGCTATCTATTTTCTTCTAGGGGTAGTTTTATTTGGGTTCCATTCATAAAAGTCTATGGGATTGAACTCCCGAGGGTGAAAGACCTATACAGTAAGGTCTCATTTATGAAATCTACTTTTATGTTTGTGTAATATTTAAATCTAAGTGCAAAGAAATATATTTCTATTCTTTATCTGGGCTTGGCATCTTACAGTGGTATTAGATCCAATTTTCCTACTAGCCTGAGGGTATTTTATGCAACTGAGTCAAAGGGATCAACATGCTATTGAGAGGGAAATTAAGAAAGCAGAAGCTGTGACATCTAGAATAGGAGGCAAAGGTAAGAAGATCTTTGATAGGGGTGATTAATGGGACACTTTCTTGAGGAAAATGGCTTAAATGTAGGAGCAAATGGCCAAACAATAGGAGCAAAAAGAATACATGATGAACACGTTGATGTAGACCATGAATGTAATACCCCCCCATTTTGATTCTTGTTCAAGTTGCTTTATGCTATGTTTGGTTGCAATTACTTTGATACTGGATACATTTTCTTATGATGTTTTGATCGCTATTATTCAGCGACAACTATTATTGTGGGATGTAGTTATCTGATTATTGTTTCACATGCATTATAGATTAATGATGTTGTAGAGTTAGCATGAGATATTATTATGAGATTATTGGAATTATGATGGAAGTGTCAGTTTTGATGAGTGTATGGGTGAAGAGGACGAGTTCGCATCACTCGCTTGCGAGCGCCCTGCGAATCCGTAATTCCTTCTTCACGGTGTGTATTATATGCTGGATATATTATATGATGTTGTTTACTTGGTTGAGGATTGTAGGTACATGACATCGACTCCACCTGGTTTCACAGGTTTGAGCATGTCGATCCAACGGTTAATTTGAACGGGAGATAGTAGCTAGGTAACATGTGTCAAGTTTACACCCTAGCTTTAGTGTGTCGTCAGTTGTGTGTGTCGAGTCATTGTCTGTCTTGCTTTGATGTTATTTAATTTTGAATAATTCTTGGTTTGGAAATAGATATTTAGAATAATTGCATTTAAATCATGTTGATGGTTATTTAATTTAAATAATGCAATGTGGATAAAAGTTTATATTTAAATTAATTGATTATATTTAAATTATTTAATTAATTAAATTTAATCCATGGGGGTTGAATTTAGTTATTAAATAATTAAATTAATTAATTAAACGTGATGCAAGAGAATGAAAGGAAGTAAAAGAATTAAAATTAAATTTGGAATTTAATTTCAACGTGTGGGAATTAAATTAGAAATTGTAATTAAATGTTTATTTGAGAAATTGGTTGCAACTTTGGAAATTAATTTATTATTTGAAATTGCATTTTAAATTGAAATTTGAAATTGAAATTGAAATATCTAATTTGCATGTAATGTGAATTAGGGTTGTATTAGGTATTTGTGATTTATAAAGAATACATGTTTTAATTTTAGGAAGAAAGTTTTTAGAAAAATACATTTTTACAACAGGGAAGAAATTTTGGAAAATTGGCACAAGGGTTTGAACAAAGTTTGATTGTAGAATTGATTGAAGGAAAGATTGTTTGCATTTGTTGGATTTTGGATTGGATTCTTTGGAGGATTGAAGAAAATTCAGGAAATCTTTGGAGGAGGCTTGCATCAGAAATTCATCTCTTCCTGTAACTTCTTGTACCAGGTTTTCCTCTTTGTGTTTTATTGTTCTTGATTGTTTTTCTTTAAAATAGTATTGATTAAAGATTTGTTTGTTAAATCTGTTTTAGAAAATAAATTTGATGTTAGAAGAAAAGAATTAAACAAATTTACAGCCTTTGCTTGTGAAAATTCTTGAGTGAAAATTGTGAAAACCTTAGTTGAATTTAAATTATTTGGGGAAATAGATTTTATTGTTATTGAAATCAAACATAGAGATTGAACAATGCCTTTAGAATGTTTTTAGAAAATAAAACCTTCTGTTTATTATTAAAAAACGGATTTTAAAATCTGCAGTATAGTTATATTTTTCATGGTAAAATGGTCTGGTTGTGTCGCCTATAACTTCACTTTCACAAACTGGGTTGTCAGAAAATTTAAAGGGTTTTTGCATTTTGAAATTTTCTTATCCCTGTCAAAAAATCGCAAATACCCAGATCATAGTTTTTGAGTTATGTTTGAAACATGAGACTGCTGTTAAGTTATTTTCCCATGGCTGTTTTGAAAATAAAATAATAATAAATTGATATTTATAAATATTAATATTTTATGTATTGTTATTATAATATTGGCATATTATTTAATAATATTTTATATTATAATATATAATATTAAAATATTATATTTATTTATATTATTTTAAATAAAATTTGTATATTAGATTAGTGGAATTAAAATTATAAACATATGGGAAAATTATTGTTTGTTTTAAAATGGCATGTTAAAGTTTAATTGAAGGAGTTAAATATTTGATTTAAAGAATGCATAATTTAAAATTTAATTGTGGAATTTAAATTCATATGTAAAAGGTCCAATTATTAATTTGATTTAATTGGAAAAATATATTTATATTTTGGAATATTGATAATAAAGGATATTTTATTTTGAATTAATCAATTTGATATTCTGTAAATAATAGAAGATATGTTAATGATTAAATATATTTAAATATATTAATATATATTTAGTATATATATATTGAAGGTATATATCCATTTGAGAGAATAAATAATATTTTATCTTATTTTATTCTGTTGTTTGCAAATTGGGTATTATTAGTGTTTTAAAAGAAATGATTAATATGTGTAAAAAATGTATAGAGAAAGATATTTTATTATATTAAAGTGATTGCATGTTCTAAATAGGAAATTGAATGAAATGCAAGATTTGGTTAGGAAATGGAAAGAGTTACTTGCATGGACTTGTGTCGATTTAAAAGTAAATTAAGAAGTTGTTTTATTGATGAGACAATCAATTATGTTATTTATTAATTTCTATTTAGATTAATTGAATCATTGTGATTGGATTATGAAAAAGATATGGATTTAGTATATCCAAAAGTAGTATCTTTCTCATGATTATCTTAAAGGATTTAATTCTCTGTATTCAGTAAAGGGAAGTAAGTTTAATTGTTTTAGAGTTTCAGTAATGAAAAAGGAAATAGGGGTTATGATTATTTTAGATGATCTAGTTATCATGTCTTTGACTTTGTCAACACTACCTATTGAATGAGTATGGCTTTAGGAAATCCAAATATTAGATTCGATTGATGACTTGAATGCTTTTGTTGTTATGTCGTCAAGTTGCATTATTGGTTTTGGGATTTTAGTGTTAGTCTTAAATTATAAGTCTTCCAGAAGAACTTAGAGGATAAGGGTTGTTGAATCTTTATGCCATCCAGTTGTTTTCCCTTGGGTAGTGCATGGCGTCTTTTCAGTTTTACCTGGTTTTCACGAACGGGGATGTTTGCACCTCCTTGGTTTAGGAGCGGATTATGGGATCTGTGTCTCCTTGTATGAGTGACCTTGTTATGTGGTTTCATCTTGTCGCCTCCTATGAAAGGAGTGGACTATGTGTTTGTTGCCTTCAAGATGTTTGGAGTGAGTTCTTTTATTTGTATCCTCCTTGTGTTGGAGTGGATTATGATGCCTAGTTGGTATGCACTTGTGGTTCCCTTGCTGGATTGTTTGGGTGTGTGTTGTCGAATAGAAGAGTGGCTTCTGTTAGGCGCCAGAGCCCAAAGAGGTAAACTGGATAACCTTCAGGAGTGATTTAAACAAGTGATAATTAAAATAATGTACTTAGAAGATTAGGACTAACTTCACATTAATCAAGATAATTTAATCCTCACTCATAGACACAAGGGCTTGTTTAGACTTGGGATGAGTGAGAAGGCCTGGAATGGCAAGATCAACTATCTTGTTCTTGCGAGAGGTAGTTGATTCCGCATGAGTGAGTATGAGTGTCGGGATTCGGTTGAGGCCACCAGGATTACTTGTGCCGGAGCCTATGAAGAATGCCCAGAGGAGATCTCATGACAAACCTTGCGATGACACTCTATCTAGGACAACTGTTGTTAATTGTTTTATATGTATGGTTCTGTGAACATACCTGATCTACTTTATGTCTGGAAGCAATGTGACCTATGTCAGTGATGTTTGATTTGTACTTGTGTTGTACTTGAGTTGAACTAGATTTGTACTTATTGATGGCATTTATTTGGTTATGTCAGTTTGAGTCAGTATGAGTCTGCCTTTGGTTAGAGGTAGTAGAATCTTTGTCCATGTTACTTTGTTACTATCTCCTAGCATGGGGGGTGGGCCTTCGGGTACCACATTGGTTGGGTGGAACATGCACCAAAACCGTTGGGTCCTCATCAATCTTCAGTACTTGGTGGCAAGACATCCAGATGGATAGCTCGCGGTTCTTGTTGTAATTTCTTGCATTGTAATAGTTCAGTTTGTATATGATACTTTATCCCTCTTTCTAAGAGGTGGAGTTATGTAATTGTAATCTTATATACTATTGCCTCATTCTGGGAATGAGTGATGTAACTATTGGTTTAAGATAATGTTTATGAGATTGTATCTTGGTTGATTATCTTACTATGTTATGTGGTATTCTTATGATGTATGATGGTTATTTCATAAAGTTCATAAGGCTATGGTTATATGTAATATGTATGTGTGGGTTTAAGTAATCCTAACCTTGTAGTTTTAGAGGTTGTTGTTAATTAGTAAATAAATGTGTATGTTAAATGCACTTTATAAAAAAAAATTGGTTCGCTTATGATGTTAATTGCAACTTTCTTTAAGGTTACTTGGCGGGGCATTACAATGAATAATATGAATAATGGCCTCAAATCTAGACCAAATAATGGTACAAAACGGAGTCATTCTAATCATAATAGACCTAGAATTTAGACCAGTAGGGCTACCCGACCCACACAACCATCATTATTTCCAAAAAAAAGGACCCAAAAATGAAGAAGAGAATCTAAATCATGTTGGAGGTGATTTCAATTCAAGCATAGATGCATATGCTCATCTTGATCCACATGTGAGGAGTCAAATCCCATTTATATAGTTTCACAACACAAGGAGTGGATTGAAAGGGAGATAACCAGTACACTATTCTAATAAAGATCTGTAACATAAGGTGAGCGAGTTGACTCTCCCAACTTTTAATGGTTTAGGGAAGGTTATGACACAAGCTTGGGTACAAGGGTTACAACACGACCTAATGATTGAAGATGAAGCAATCAAGTTTTTCATTCTACATTTGAAAGGTGTAGCTCATGAATGGTGGCATCATGGCATCGTGACACAAGGGTTTAATCTTGTTGCTACATATGTTGATTTCACATTAAAGCTCATATAAAGGTTTGATAGAAGAGATCCAAAGGTATACTTTAGGGAACTGACATGCCTAAGGAAGCATGGGATAGTGGATGGTTATGTTGCAGAATTTCAAAGGCTTGATGTTATGGTTCCAGATGTGATATATAGGAGACTCATGTTCTTGTTCATTGAAGGGTTATCAAAGTCATTTTTTGGTTTGTGAGGGCTTTAGAACCAATTTATTTGCAGGAGACTATTCCAAGAGCCTTAAGCCTTGAGGACTCCAAAATTTCTAATAAACTTATGCTCAAGAATACAATGATACACCAACAAAACAAGCCACCACATGATATCACTCCTCAATCGATGAATCTACCACCAAGGTCTAACAGGATGGACGTGTCTAAGAATGAGCTCTGAAGGAAAACGTTACGCTTCACTTGTAAGGATCCTTGGGCACCAAGTCACAAGTGTTTATGGAAATGACACATCCACTATATAAAGGTAGTCTCTAATGTTGAAACTGAGGAAGGAGTTGATCCCAAGGAAATTGCTAATGAGGATGTGCACATGGGGACATTAGAAGGAGGATGTTTAGGGGGCACTCTTGCAACACTTTCAAGAGCACCTAGGTATCACTCTCTCCACATTAGAGTGGAATTACAAGGAAAAAAGGTAACACTATTAATAAATAGTGGAGCCACCCATAATTTCATTAACGAGAGGCTAGTGGCCAAGATGGGTCTAAGGACAGAAGACTTTAAGGGGCTTGATGTATCAGTTGTAGGAGGTTACACTCTTTCATGTACTCGTTGGATTCAATAGCTAGAGTTGATCCTAGGGGGACATCGAGTGCAAGATGAATTCTACATGGTAGTCATCGGTGAGACTGATTTGGTTTTGAGAGTGTAATGGTTACACTCGCTTGGAGAGTACACAACTAACCACTAAACCAAGGACTTGAAGTTCAAATCTAATGGGAAATAGGTTGAATCATTTAAGGTATCTCTAAGGTGGGCCCTAGGGAAGCTTCAACCAATAAGATGGAGAGGTCGGGGGAGGAGCATAGGTCTTCGTGCATCTAAAACTGAAGTTGCTTGAGAACAAGCAACTTTTGGGCGGGGAGGACTGTCATGTCCCCATCCCTAATTGAGAAATAATTTCAAATTGAAGGGAAATAATTTTTTTAAACACTAATATGAATTTAATAAATACTGAAAATAATATTAAATTAATAATAATATTAGTACTTTTTAAATAATAATAAATTAAATAAATTAAAATATTGAATAGTAATATTTAAATCTATTTAAAACTTCGACCAACCTAGTTGGGTGGGCACCAAAGTACCCATATAAATGTTATTAGTTTTACTGAAGTTGGTATCATCGAAGTTGGAGGCATATGCTGGCAAGTCTATAGGAGATTGAAATCTCTATGGATCACTTCAAGGTGGGACAAACCCCCTCGCCATCCTAATCATTTGTTATATCCACAAGTGGAGGTGACGCTGGAATCAATAAGAGGGGACTTAGCTATTACACCATTCATAACTAAAGAAGCATACAAGACTTGAGGAGTCGTGAGGGACTCATTTTGGGGAATG
The DNA here is from genome assembly GCA_007115665.2 of Sequoiadendron giganteum. Classification (NCBI taxonomy): domain Eukaryota; kingdom Viridiplantae; phylum Streptophyta; class Pinopsida; order Cupressales; family Cupressaceae; genus Sequoiadendron; species Sequoiadendron giganteum. The sequence goes on from CM021103.1 coordinate 508,469,621, forward strand.
CACCACTGCAAGGGAACATATAATATCTTCTATCAGGCACTTGAAGATTGTAATCACTCCGCCTAGTGAGGAGGTCTATTTTGAATACATTGAAATTGGTATGTTGGTCAGAAGTATCTATGATTAATGATGTGTTTGGGAATGAATGGTCCATATCATCACAGGGACTCCTGGTTCATGTTCATCTATGCATCAACAAGACTACTATCCTCCTATCTGGAAAGTTGTATATTTCCATTACTACTATTTATTTCCATCTAGAAGTGAAAATATGTATTTATGCACACATAGCTATTATCACCTTCAATGCTTATTACTTTCCAGAGTTCTCTATGGATCGAGTGATGACATCTGGTGTGTCCATTTAATTATGCTATTTGTTGTCTTCTAAGGGCACTAATCTTGTTTAGGTTCCATTCATAAAATTATGTGAGATCAAACTCCTTTGGGTGAAATACCTATACAGTAAGGTCTCATTTATGATCTACTTTCATTTCTATGTAATATTTAAATCTGAGTGCAAAGAAATATATTTATGTTCTTTATCTAGGCTTGGCATCTTACATCCTTGTCCTTATAATTTGGACTATAAAGTTTAGATGATGGACCCTATAGATCAAATCCTTCAACAAATATATAAAATATAGAGTACGAATAAATAAAACATCATAAAACTATATTTTGCATACAAATGATATTGAATAAAATATGCATCAAATCTAGCCTAGATCAAACCAAATACATGCAAACGTCAAAAAGATCAAGTGTAGTATGTTGATGTGTTGATAGCTTGGATTTTGTTGCTCATGAAACCAATAGCATGATAGTGTGATCAAGATGATTCAATAACATTAACATAGGATTGAATGATGCAAATGGGAAGGAAGGCCTATCATTTACAAAAATTCAATGAGAAATTAAGGGCCAAGATGGATTGAGTGATGGATGGCTAGGATTGATTGAGGATTGGGTTTTGGATTAGATTTTAAGGATTAACATTAGGGCAACATCTTTATGTGGATGGCTAGGATTAAGAGGTGAGATATTAAATGAAGGGATGATATGAAAAGTTAGTTTGAATTTTGGCAAGGTGTCTAGGTTTAATAAATGTGGACAAAGAGTTAGTTAGAGTTAGTTAGACATGTGAAGGGGATATTTTTCACATGAGGACAAATTCAGATTGTGATCCATGTGAATGAATATACTAGCTAGGATTAAATGGATAAGGATTGAGGAATAAAGGGAATTGAATATTAGAGGAAAAGGTAATGGGGATTAATTAGCCTAAATTAATTAATTAATTTAGTTGGAGGATTCAAGATAAGGTTAGAATTAATTAAATAAATATAAAATTTATTTAACTAAAGGTGAGGGATAAGGGAAAAGGTTAAATTAATTAAATAAATAATAAATATTTATTTAATTAAATATTAGGATAGCTGAAGTCAAGTTTGGTTAGGTTAAGGTCACATTTCAATTGTCTGCAAAATCTATAGAGATTGTTGGTTTCAATTGAAAGGGAATCATACCAACTCCTACTATTGGGCACTGGTATGATCTCCATAAGAACTCTTGAAAATTTACAACAAACTTGTTTATTTGAGTTTCTTAATAGGTTAAAACTTCCTTTTTTTGTTGCTTCCCTTGGCTATTTTATTGTTTGGGTATTGTGATGCATAATGACAAAACTTATGATAAATAAAATACTTGAATTTACTCAAGTCTTGGATTTTGAGGATGAATCCTCATCCTTTGCCTTACCCTTGTTCCTTTTTCCTTTATTTACCTTCATCTATCTTGAGAGGGCCAAAATGTTATCATCACCCTGCTTGCTAGCTTTTGACTCCATTCAAGTTTTGTATTGAATAAAATCATCCCATAGTCTTTCAGAAGAAAGAAGATTCTCTCAGGCACAAATGCCCTTAACAAAATCTTTTCACGAAGATGGTAACCTATTTAATACAAAATTCACAAGCTTTGTATCTTCAACCTTCCACTTGACTATTGGAAGAAGTTCATGAAGTTGGGTGACCTTCATTAGGTAATTGGTAAAAATATTTCATTTAGTCATCTCCATGGATCTGAGTTTGTTTTGCAATATCATTTTCCTATTTATGTATCAAACATCTCCTTGGTTGCTTTATTTTTTTCTAAATGAGGAACTAAATAGTCTTTTACCACATCCAGGATTATCCACATGGCCTTTATCAAACATCTCCTTGGTTGTTTTCTTCACATGAGCTACCGACTACAATGTGTTATTAGGTATATGCACCACATGCTTAACAATTTCCCAAAGATAATTTCCCTAAAATAGAAAAGTGATCTTAAATTTTGAAGGAAAGAAATTTAATGCACCATCTAATTTATCCTCAAATTTGATGCTACCTAATGCCATTAAAATAATGTTTTGCTTTTAAAAAACTCCCAAATAAAAAAATAAACAAACTACACAATTCTTCTTTTTCAGAATACTTGTTACAAATCTCTACCCATGTGGTTTGATGAAATCATAGCTACTAATTAAACCCTAGCTGCCATTTTACAATTTCTATTGTAACCTTTGTACAACTATAGAGAAAATTGTGCAACTTGGGCATTGAAATTATTTTAAAAGCTTTGGTATTTTAGGATTTTGAAGGAAAAATATATTTTTTGGATTATTCTTCATGAACCAACCTGTGATTCTTGACTAGCTTTGATTGCAATTTCTTTCCAAATAAAACTTCTAATCATGCAAACATCCATCCACAAATCCCTTAGTTATTAGTTGTTATTTAACCATGAAACCATTGTGATTTTTAAGGTAAAAAAAAGAGGCATGAATTCTATTTAAAAACACTACATGAATTTTATTAAATCATTTTCCCTTGGTCTTCACAAGCCTTAGCTTCATGATTTTCCTTCACTCTTCTGGCTCTAATGCCATGCTGAATTTCTAACCCTAGGAGACTACCACACAAAAATTGAAATGACAAATTATAAAAGAATTTAAAACAAATACAAATAAAATTTACACCGTCAAATCAATGTTACATTTTTTTGAAAAAATTACAAGGAAACCTCTAGCACCCCTCTCGCCCCCCCCCACCCCCCCGCCTTCTTAACAAAGAAGGAATTATGCTTCAATCCAAGTTTCTTTATGAAAAATTATATCTTCCTTTCTGCTAAGGGATTGGTTAGAATATCAATGATGTGTTGATATGTGGAGATGTAATAGATCTTCACTAGTCCCTTCTAAATCTTGTCTTGAATGAGGTAAGATGATTTCTATGTGCTTGGATTTGTCATGAAACCTTGTATTCTTTGAGTATGACACACCTTTGATTAAATAATTTTCTTTTCTTTCATTTGCTCTCTCTTTCTCTCTCATTTGTTGTTCTGATTTCTTGCATTGTTTCTTTATTTTTAATAATTTCTTTCTCCCATTTTTCATTTTTCTCCTTTTTAATCTTCCTTTATTTCTTTTTTCTCTCATGCTTTACTTTCTTTGTATTGCTTTTTTTCTTTTTCTTTTCATCAATCTCCTTCACCATCTATTTATATGTTGTTTCTTTTTACCACCTATATATGTTTATTTACTCTCTTTTATCTTTCTTTTGCTCTTCCATTCTCTCATTCTCCTTCTTGATTTCTTTTGTATGATTTTTTATTTCTCACATAATAATTTATTTCTTATTCTTTCTTTCCCTTTTATGTATCACACTATCTTTTTCTTTGTCTATGCATCTTTTTTTTAATTTTGTTTCACTTTTAAACTCTTACCTCTTTTAGATCTCTTTCCTTCTCTTTCTTTGTTTTTTCTATGTTTTTTATTGTTTACTTACTATTTCTTTCTAAATTTTTATTTTGTTCGTACTTTCTTTCATTTAGTCTTTCTTTTTCTTTTTTAATCTCTATTTCTCTTTCTAAATTTGTTTTTTTATTTGATAATTCCTCTCTTTTTGTTTCTTTTATCTTAATTTTTTTCTCCAACTTTCTCTTTTTGTCCCTTTTTACCTTCTTTTTCTTGCCTTTGACTCTTTTAATATTACCTCTCTTTTATGCCTATTACTTTCTTCTTTTGTTTCTCTTCTTTTTTTCTTAAATCATTTGTTTTTTTCTTTTTTTCTTTTTTCATCTTTCTTCTTAATTTTTCATTTATTAGTTTTTCTCTTTTTCTCGCATTAACTCAATTTCTATATCATCTATTTGTTTTCTATCTCACTTTACCTTTGTTTCTCTCTCTTTGTATTTACTCTCCATTTTTATTTAAAATATTTCTACATTTTGTCATCAACCTCTATCTATTTTGTTTCACTATTTTCTTTACGATTTCCCCTCTTTTCTTAATCTATATCTCTATGTATCCATTTCCCCTATCTCTCTCTCCAATTTCTTTATTTATATTGTTTAACTCTATTTCTAAATCTCTTTTTACATTCTCTTTCTTTACTTAAGTTAATCTCAATCTCTCTCTCCTCTTTATATATATTTCCTTTATTCTTAGTTATGTATTTTGTCTATTCATTTTATTTTTTTTTGAGTTTAGTTTTTCCATTTTCTATTTTTATTTCTTTGTGTTTTATTTTTCCTTTTTCAATATTCTTATCTTATTTTTTTAATTTCTATATTTTAACTTTCTCTATGTCTTTCCATTGTTCTCTTGGCATGCCCCTACCTCTTTCTCTTGCTTTAATTATTTGTTCAATTTTCCTTTCATTACTTTTTTTTAACTTATAATTTCTACTTTCTATCTAGATCTCTCTCCCACTTAATCATGTTTCTTTTTATCAAATATATTAGCTCATTCTTTCCCTTCATGTCCTCTCTCTACATTTATCTTTATTTCCATTTCCTTTTTTTGCTGTTATAATGATTTAATTCAATATTTTTATTTTTATTCTCTCTTTTCATCTATTTTTCATTGTCTTTTTTCATCTTATTTTTATTATCTCTATCCTTTTTTTTTGTATTTATATTTTTGTATGTATATTTCTTTTGTTATACCTCTCTTTATTATTTTGCCTTAATTTATTTATGTTTTGCATCAATCTTGTTCTCTCACTCCCACTCATTTACACTCTTCATTTTCATTTTTCTTCCATCATGTCCCTTAGGGCTTGTTAATTTTCTTGCATGACCCCTAGCCCCATGGTGACTTGGACTTGGGGTGGATTTTATGACCATATTATGTTAAATGAACTTATGCATGGGTGTGATGGTTATGATGTGTAGATGCTAGTACTAATGAATATATTTATAACATTATCATGTTATTGGGGAAATCTAAATGCATTTTTTTTAATACTAACTCAAACTAATGACTTGGTTGGTGGAATTGTGTGAGGTTTGTTGTTGGTTGAAGGTACTCAGGGTGCAAGATGAGGTGGATTCTGTGGTACAGTGATGAGAGATATACAATCTTTAGGGCCAAATCCCAATGAAAAACTTTGTAGGCAACTGCACCCTAACCTAAGTTTTACCAAACCTAGTACTGAGTAAACAAATTTTGTTAAATGATATTTGTAGTTGAACATGCAAGGTTGTATAAGGTGATAAATCCACAACAATGAATTGAGATCTCAAGGATATTTAATTTCTCTTCTTAACCCTAGGACCTTAGGTGTTGATGTTATCACCATCATCTATTTGGAGTTAGATTGATTATCTTTTAGTATATTATAGAGTTAGTTGACATATAAGTATTGCTAAGGAATTTTGAGATTATATTAATTGATGTATCAGTAGTGATAGGCTAATAAAAATCAATGTATATATATGTTCCTTGAGCAACTAGGGATGAGTGTTGAATTAGAAAGAGTTTGGGTAAGCAAAAAAAGCTTAGCAACCTTCAATATATAATCAAAACTACTTTAGGGCAGACCATGGACTTCCTCTTCAAATTAATTAATGAAATGTTAAAATAGCACATCTACCTTCCATAGGGGGTCATGGGAAAGGTATGTTCCCTCTCCAAACACATTTTATTGATAAACCAACATTGTAATAAGCTTTGATCATCTGAGTCCTCTATTAATCCATGCGAAGTATGGTAGGGTAACAAACCATCATTGAGTGGGTAGTGATTTGTCTACCTTACTAGCTTATGATTCCTTCATTGGCCTTTTTATTTTTAAAATATTGGAATTTATAGAATGAGTTGTCATAGGTATGAATGGGAAATTATTTGTTGCTAAAAATTCACTTGCATTGTTGTCTTTAGTTGTTGATTACTCATTGTTATCATGATTGTAGTGTTGTAAAAAAAAAAAATGTATAATTTGTGGATCTCATTGGGGTTGTTATCAAAACTTCTATCTTTTTTATTATTTTTTATTTTATTTTGTTCTCTCTCTCTTAGATAAAATATTGAGATCTATTAAAGAGGTCTTAGCCAAAAAAATCACAAACTAAAAACAAATTGTAGATAGAAGAAAATCTATACTCTTTTCATGTGAGTAGAGAGTTATACCAACACTAGTTTATATATTCTAACCTTCTTATTATGAAATTATGTCCATGTGAAATCTACCATATCTTTCTTATCCTCTAAGTGTGATAGAGACATATATAGGGATTGCTTAATCTATGCTAAGATTAAATCCACAAGCCTATCTCCATATCCCCATTCTTCTTCCTACAATAGAATAAAAGTTCATACCTGTTTTCATTTTCAAAAGGGCTTTGGATTAGAATCGTTTGAGCAATAGTAGACATATCCCAAGAAATTTGATAAAAAGGATTTAGTGTACCTATTGATTGATACCCCAAAAAATTATACCTTTTGACAACCTTAACATCCTTCTCTACACTTTGGATAAAAGGTTCCTTAGAAGCATTATTATCCTTCTTCACAATATTTGCATAATAGAATTGTGGAAGAAAAGAGGAGGTATCATGCTTTCCTTGTTTACCAGGATTCTAATATGCCTAACCCCAAACTCTCTTGTTTAAGAGATCATGTTTTAAGGAAGTATCTTCATCTTATGAAGCATCTAGAGGATATTGTGTAGCCATTAAATAGGATCAAAGGTGTCTTAGAAGCATTCTTGTCCTCGATGAATTTTGTATAGCACTTTTACAAAGGTGAAGATGAGTTATCATGTTTTTGTTTAGAAGGATTCAAAGATTCCTCACCCCAAACACTCTTGTTCAAGAGATCATTTTTTATGGAATATCACCATCTTAAGAAGAATCTAGAGGAATGTCCATACCTAAATAGGATAACTAAGGTCCATTTCACCATGTATAATATTTTTCATGTATGGTAGTTTGATAATCAAGAAGTTAACAATAATGTGTTTAATTAGAAAGAATTTTTCACATGAGAATGGGATATTCTAATAGTATAAAACATACTTCTATATCTTCCCCCTAGCTGCAACCATACCCCCTCAACTAGACCTTTTAGAGAGGGATGGAAAATGAATAAACCAAAATAATTAAAGCCAAGGAATTCTTTTTCATGGGATTGCAAGAAAGAAACCATGGGTTTACCAATCAATATTCTTTGTTTATTTTTTCTCCCTATGTCTTTTTATCTATTATTTCTCATTAACTCGTCTCTATCTCTATCTATCTAATTGCCTTGCCCCTTTCTATATTCTCGCATTTTATCTTTCTTTCTCTTAGTTTCTTTCTTTCTATTCACTCTCTCTACTTCACTCACAACTTCTTTTACTCTCTCCATCTCTCTATTTATCTTTGATTTTATTTTCTTTTTTAATTTATCATTCTTTCCTTCCCTCTATTTATCTTATTTTTTCTTTTTGTATAGATTGTGTACCCTAGTTCAAGAAACCATTATCCTATCCAGTGATTCCTTGGACCTAGACTTTCAACTTCTACACTTGAGAAATTAGAACCTATAATAGTGATTATTTTCCATGGACCACATTGACACAAGAGGTTAGACCTTATGAACCTTAGACCATAGAACTATAACCCTATTATGTCTTTCTTTCTTTCGTTGTTTTTTATTCTAGTGTAATTTATCACTATTAGTCTCTCTTTATATCATGGTCTTGATATTTCCCTTCTCCCTCTCCCTCTCCCTTCATTCCTTTTATTTCTAATGTTTCTCTTATCTCCTTGTTTATTTCTTACTATATTTATTTATATTTTTCTTTCAATCCATATATTTTCCTCTTTACCTTTCTTCCTTTTATCATTTCCTTTTTCACTATAATAATATTTATTTTTGTCTTCATTTCCTTTTTTAATTACCTTCAAATTTTATTTCTTTGTCCTTAACTCATTCACGCTCTTTTTCTCTTCCTTATTTAATGTTCTCTCTTTCTATCTCTTTTATTTTTTCCTCTTTCTTTGTCTCATTTTTCTTCCATTTTTCCTTTTGTCTCCATCTTCCCTTTTTTCCTTTCTCTCATTTTGTAGGCTCATTGCTTATATTATTTTTCCCTCTCTCTATCTATATATTTATCTCTTTCAAAACTATAAGGGAGGTTTTGATTTAGAATCTATGGTTTTGTATAAGAGAGAAACAAAAGATTCAACAGAGGATATTAGAGAGTTTGGTCATGGAGGTGCATGCACATGATAATTATAGTAGCTATGGGAAGAAGGAAAATTTGGTTGGCAACAAGAACAATGTGCTAAGAGTAGAGGGATATATTATGTAGGGAGTACACTTTATGTTGTTAAGGGATGAGGGAAGATACAATAACTTCTATTATTCTAACATTTCTTTTGAATGTAAATCCCTGAACATGCACTTTATGATATTAATGAGGACTGATGTTTTTATTTTCCATATAATGTACTCCATGTTCCAATTATTGTGTGGGTCAAAATTCCATCCTTGTTTTTTATTAGGGGAAAAACAGGTTTTGAGGGGGCCCCAAAACCCAATACATACGGTTTTGAAGGGATCTGAAACCCTATCCAAAGTGAGAAAGCTACAAACAAAGAAACATCAGCTAATCAACAACATCGAAATAGCAATAGCCATTAGAGATAAACAAGACAAATTGGGATACAAACAACTAGGTTTTGCTAGGAACCTAAAACCCAACACAAATAGGTTTTAATAGGGATTGAAAACCCTAACAAGTAGTAATAACCGCCTGAATCTGTTAGGCACCAATCAGCCTGTAACAACCAAACTACAGGAAAATAATAGAACATTGTGAAGCTTCAGCAATCCTGCAACATCATCCCATCTGAATAGCCAACCGAACCTCCAACTCAAAAGGAGAGGGCTCCCCTCTATCAGAGAAGATGATAAAAGAACCCTTACCACCAAAGTTACCTCTCTCTTGTTCATGCAAGCCCCACCTCAATAGGAACCGACATAAGAGGGAATATTTTCCCATTAGCTTGACATCCTCCATCTCCACCTCAATAGGAGAGGGTTCCACCTCTAAAGAAACAATCTCCACCTCCATAGAAGACACCAGCTAAGGAAACCAACAAAAAGAAACTTTAATACAAAGGGCAATCACACCATCCCTTAGCATCACGAGAATCTAATACAAGTAGAAAGAGGCCAAAAAATCCCCAGCCAGCACGCAAAAGCACCAAAAGATCTCCTCCTCTCCAACAAATCATATCTCCACCTCTAAAGAAGATGCCTCTGCCATAAAAACCAAATAGGAGAAAGAGGAAAGATCCCAAAATAGGGAAAACTTCACCCCCATAAGCCATAAAAACACCAAGGTCAGAAAATAAAACACTAATTCCACCCCAGTTAGCTACACACACATAAACATGGACACATTCCAAACCCAACCAACCTGTTGATGGTCAAAGTAGCACAACAACGTTAAACAAAATATTTCTATTCTATTTCTCCTGAAAAAAATAACTTATCTAAAACCACCTGTCTCCCAAGGTCTCTGTAGTTGGTTCTCAACTGTGTTGTTTCATTCAGTAGTTCATGCAACCATAATATTCAAGGGCCTGCTTGGAAAAAGGACACAAGTTGCATGATGTGAACTAATCTAACATTTGAGGGTGTAAAATAAATAGAAAAAGATAGATCAAAGCATAGAACAACAAATCATAAACATAAACTCTTTTCAATTTAGACATATAAATCTCACAATGAGCCTTTCAAGTAACCAAGAAACTATAAAATGATATAATCCATAGACTATTCTACACCACTATATTCCTTCACAGTTCTAATTCAAAACATACAACCATCAAACCTCAACAATCAAACAAGAACACATTGCTAGCTCATCATTAATTCACAGATCAACAAACATAAAAGAATCCCATTTACAGATAATTTAATGAAATAGCTTTAAATTCAGAGTCTTCTATTGATTTGCATCAAATAAGAAACACTTATGCACAACATTCACTGGCATACGAATTTCTATGATTCATCAACATTATTATTGAACAATATTTTAAAAATAACATAACTTTTATTGAAAACTTTATAAAGAAAATTTATCCAAGTGTATTTTTGCATAAACTGTAAAAACTTCTAAAACTGTAAAACTATTTCTTAAGTCTCCTCTAGGTGGCTAATCTTGCTTCAATGAGCCGACCTTTACAAAATGGAGAGAAATTGTATATATAAACCTATTTAGCACTAATCTCTCTCATCACAACCTAGATCCACAAATCATGGGGTGATTGGAACAGTGTAAGATGAGTCTTCATTCTGATCTTCATTTATTGATTAAAGACTCTTTGTCAAAAACTTACGTTCAAGAAGTAAAGGAGAACTTGTTGAGATCTCTATTTGGGAATTGATGTCATAATCAAGGAAAATAGGAGAGGGAAACTGTCCAGTTAAGCATATCTCCTTGATGTTGATCTGTCAAGAGAACATGTGTGTGGTAACTTTAACTCTGTGTTTTTTTCTCCTCCATATACTCATCATAATTGGTGATTACTTGTTGAAGCATATCTGTACCAAGCCCATCCACCCAGTTATCTTCAAATTTTATTCTTGCCAATTCAAAAGAGGCAAATTCTTTCATATCCTTAAGCTTGATGAGTACCATTCTGGCAGCCTTGGCTTCTTGCTTAACATCCATGAGTTTATCCATGAAAAGATCATCACCATTCCCTTTTTGCATCATTTCTTCAAATCTACCATTCCATCTTTCCTTGAGTTTATCAAGGAGGAGGCCATTTGCTTCAAGAATATCCTCATTGACAAGAATAGTAATACTTGATCCTAATTCTTCAATTTGTTCATTAAGATATTTTTTTGGCTTGTTGCACCTCATTCATGTGAGTGAAAATGAATGAAGACCTAAATCTGATGATGTTGATGGTCTTTTCCACAAAATCTGCATTGTCTTCTTCTATGATGTATTGTTCTAGCAAAGTTTGCTTGGGTAGCTTATTAATATCTTTCAATTTCCTCGCATGCCTTGCATATTCTTCCTCTTGTTTCTCAAGAGTTTCAACATGTGTAACCATATCATTAACTAGTTCCAATGCTTCTTTATGAACCCTAAAACCTTCAACAAGCAAGTCTTCTATTTCCTGGTTCAACCTATTAATCCACCTATCCATCATTTGTACCTTATCTCTCATTTCAATTAAATTATCAACATCTTTCTTCTTCAACATAATAGGTGTCTCTAGAGTACCCGTCTGTGAAGAAATAGGAGAAGAGAAGTTCTTCAAAAACTTATCTAGTTGATCAACTTAGGACTTAAGCTCATCTTTCTTTTGCTTGTCTTGGATCATTCTTAACTTGGTAGAAGAAGCCACAATATCAATCAAATTCATATGTTGATTTCTTGTGGGCTTTCCTAGATTAACAGTGCCCAATTGGTAATCACCTATTTGTATATCTTGCTTACTTTTTTCAACCATAGGGATAGCACATTTAGCCACAATTTCTCCAAAATCTGTTAGCCTTGTGGAATGAAGAACCCTGGCTCTCCTCTTCGGCCCCTCCTTTTCTATTTCCTTTCTGAAATCCTCTGAATCTTGGGGTTGTGGTTGCACTATCTTCTTCTTCTCAAGATTGAGCTTTAGCCATGTAGGAGCAATAGGGGGAGTCATCACTTGTGTAGAAGAAGATGTGGCAGGAGAGAGAGGATGCCAAATTTTTGCTTTGGGTAGAGAGTCAACCTCTTGTTGTTTCTCCTTTTATGCTTTCTCTTTAGCCAATTTTTTAGCTTGAGCCTTTGCTTTTCTTTCTTGTTCATCTTTGGCAATCGTTCTTCTTCTAATCTCCTCTCCTCCAATAGATGATCTCTTTGTTTCTCACACTCCTTTACCCTTGCCATGTCTTAGCTACCTCTCAATCAATTTTAGCTTGTTCCTCTGCTTCCATTCTTTCTAACTCTAATTCATTCTCATCTTTCTTTCTCCGAGCTTCTTCAACTGCTTTAAACTTAGCCTCAAGGGTTTCTCTTTCTCTTCTTTGTTGGGCCTTCTCTTCTTCCAGCTCATGAATCTTTTGAAGTAAGGCTAACTTGTCTCTCTCTTCCTTAGCCTTTTTCTCAGCTTCCCTTTGTTTTAGCAGTAGATCCTCCTCCTTTTGTTGCCTTGACAATTCTTTAGCCTTTGCAATGGCCTCACACTCATGTTGTTTGGAAAGCATATCAGCTTTGGCCTTGATTTCCAATTCTTGTTGTTGTTTATCCAATGCCTCAACTCTTGTGTTTGCATCTACTTCTTGTTGTTTTGCTAATTCTTCAGCTCGTTCCTTAGCATCAACTTATTTTTTGGCATCTTCAAATGGCTTCCAATGATCCTCTGGGGTAAGAACATGTTCTTTCTCAACATTTTGATCAAACACATCTTTAACAATCTCATCATCAAAATGTGTTTCTTCTGAATCTATGTCAATGTCATAAATTTCAACCTCATGTCCTTATCCCTTCAATGTTTCTGCTTCCTCATGAAGACTACCCATGGGTACTTCTTCGCTAGGTTCCTGAGTGAGAGGAGGTTGAGTAGAGGAGCCTTCCCCAAGTGTTGAGGTTGCCATACCTTGTGCTTCAGGAGCTTCTTCTGCAAGTATCTCAAGAATAATATCCCCTCTAGAAATGGGAGGAGGATACTCCAATTTATCTTTGGGGACTGCTCTCCTTTTGGTTCTTTGATAACCCTTAGTTGCCCCTAATTTCCTCTTCTTTGAACCTTGAGCTTCTGGTTCCTTTATTCTCAGGATCACCCATTGGATACTTCTATCCAATACGGTCTTGGAAATATGCTTAATGTCAATGGATTCCTCTTCCTCCCAATTGATGGGGGCTAAGTCTCTAGAGCCAATCTTTTCAACCTCATATGTTGGATCCAAAGTCACATCATCATCTAACAATGTGTTAGGAATATCTTCCTTTATTCCAAATTCAATCATCCAAGAAATAGGAAGTCTTTAATAATTTCTCCTCCTCACATCATACTCATCTTGCAAATCCCACCAAAAATCTTCTAAAAAATTATAGTGCTTCTCAAACACAATGGGAAGAAACTTATTCATCCTATGCTTTGGGACAAAATGCTTTTGAGATGTGTAGAGTCCCAACTTGAAGTAGCTCAACTCTTCACATACTACTTTTACAGCCAGATTGTGAAGACAATCTATTCTCCCAACTTCATGGGAAACTTATGGCACCCAGTTTTGTGCTTGCTACTAAATTTTGTGTTAACTCCCAATTCTTGATATATAAACTCCATGAGGACCATTCTCTCAGTGCAACATTTTGGCAGTAGGTGAGTATTTCCAACAAACCTTGCTAAGCTAAAGTAGGAGAACTTGGGGTATTGGATATACCAATGTCCCCATTGAGCAATGAACACCATGGAATCCCTACTTAATCTAAAACCAACATCACCAGTCAATCGATTGATAATGATGTATAGAAACATATCATTGACTCTCCTATAATGTTCTTCTGATGATTGCAAATTTAGTCGGTGATAATGGTTCCATACTTTTTATTGTTTAAGAGCTTCTCCCAACACTCCTGTTGCATTCAACCCCGAGAAGATACCCATCCTTGCAACTGCAAATATGACATAAGAATTCATATAAAAGATCTTTGGTTGCCTTACATTTATCATCTGATTGTGCAAACTGTTAGACAAGATGATACACCAATCAAATTATTGTCTGCCATCAAAGATAGCTTCAATGAATGGGAACATCCACTCCTTGAAGCATGTAGAGTCGCTTTTCCCAAACACTCTAGAGAGCATCAGGATTAGGTCACCCAATTCCTTCTTGAAATCTCCCCTTTTGGGTTGGTCAGGCATCTTAGTTAGGGATTTATTTTCAGTTCTTAACTATTTCTTATTCATGTGGTTCATGTTGACATCTTTGTTCTCATTGAATCTTTACAATGCATCTCCCTATCTCAACAACCTTGGATTCTTCAGAGTAGGTACATTAAACATCGGTTTCATCATTTGTGGGGATAAGTCAGTTATGACATTACCTTATTGATCCATGCATTGCCTTGACACTGCATTGTAGGCTCCTGCAGCTAAGATGAGCTCTGGGCATTGGACTAACAGAGGAAAGAATGTGACATGAGCAATTCTAGATTGAACTATCCTTTCTATCCTCCCAGTAACTTGCTCTGCAAAGGTTTCTTCAGTCAACTCTTCACAATCAAATGTTCCCAAGTTAGTGTCTGTGATGTCTGCCCACCCCGAATCTAACTTGTTGGTTGTGGGAGTGATCATTCAATTTTTATATCTCATTGTATAAGGTAGTTGTTCCACCTTTATCTTTTTGGTCTTTACTTGCTTTGAACTTTATGTTGCTTGGCCTTCCATCTATGACGTTCTTATAGAGGCTCCTAACATCGTTCACTTCCTACATGACAACCCATGATTAGATCTATGGAAAGTATTAAAACCAGTATTAGAAAGATCACCTTCCATGTTACTCTATGATTCTTCATGTAGTCTCTACATACTTAGCAAAATTTACCATTCACCAGAGGTGGGATCAAGACAGGAACATCATTAAAAATCTCTAAGTATTGGCGGGGTCGGGACTAAAGTCATCATCGGAACCAGGACTATAACAACTACATGTTGAGATCAGGATTGGAGTTGGAATGGTTATTGAGATTGGGACTGGATCAAAAATTGGACTCGATACATTAGGAAGTTCCAAATCCTATCCATATTGCGGTTCCGCTTCCGCTAGAGTAAAGGAGGTAAATTAGCTAAAAGCTCATCAAGAGCGGGTCCGGAATCGAATCCAAAGTATTTAAAATACAAGTGTATGGATTAAATCCATTCCTTGATCTGAATCTACCCTTTTTCATCAAGTATGACGTCATATTACCTAAGAAATCATAATGATTTTTAAACAAGGTCATATGACGAGCCGATGAGGCTTAAAATAATAGCATAAATCAATTCCTCATACGATCGAGGGGAAACTAACAACTAGGGCACAATTTCAAATTGAAAAGGGGCATGAAAACCCTAGATTACTTAACCTATTGACTTAGGGAATTAGGGCATCAAAACCCTACATGAAAAATCATCAAGCCAACACACAAAAAAGGATCAGACGATTGAATCAACAGATTGGAGACCTTTCAAGGACCTTCAAATCCTTAGAAAACAACACCCTAAAAAAAGCTAGGGAACGGTGGTACAGACGTGACCAAACACGAAAAATGACTTCAGCGAACAAAAACAAAACAGAAAATACACAAAAGAAAACCAAAAAAACTCGAAAAAGCAAACCAAAAACAAGAGAATAAACACAACAACAAGAGAAGATCCATGAGAAATCTCATGAATGCACGAAGAACCCATGACAAAGAAAATGACAAGTGAAACAAAGAAAAAGAGAAACCCACCTACCTCAAAACACTACCCAATAGGTTGACACTTGATCCAAATCCATGCACACATGCTTTCTCCTAGACCAAATTGTGCTCCTCCTTTTCTTTCTCGGCTCTGGTTTGATATCATTGTTTAAAACAATAATAATAACGAGCAAATTAACCTTAATTAAGGTTAAATTCGATTTCATGCATGTGGAGGGTCTGTAATTAATGCCATTAATGTGTAGGTCTGGTGCGAGATCTCAACGGGAATAGGCACATAACCATTGTGTAACTGAAGTGAAGTGAGGAAAAGAAAGCAGGGGTGGGATTGGGATCGAGAGAGGCCAAGGAACTTTTACAAAGTCACCGATTTGGTTTTGGTTCTGATTCCTCCAAAGACGAAGAAAACAAGAAAAATAATGAAAGAAAGAGAACAAGACGAAGACGAGATCGAAAGGACCGAACCCAAAACAAAACAAATAAAAGACAAAGACAGAGGCAGGATCAGGATGGGAACCAAACTTGGAACTTGTAAAAGTTTTGAGTTCAAGATCCATTATGGATTTGACCCCGTGAAAGGAAAACAACATAGACTAAAAAACAAAACACAAGGAAATGAGCGAGAGCGGGATCAAAACTGAGTTAAGAAATGAAACCTAAATAAGTTCCAAGTCAAGGTTCAGTTTCGGTTTCGATTCCGCCAGAGCAAAAGAACAAAAACAAAGAATTAGGAGAAAAGAACAACTCCTAAGTCCCAAACAAAAACAAACAAGGAAAAGAAACAAAAGGGGAACCCATTTTGACCAAAGTAAAAGATCGGGTGGTTATGCAAGGCATAACAAATGGTGACTCGGCTAAGAAAATGGTTTACCCATTTTCAAGATACTGAAGAATTCAATCACCCAGAACCTTTGGTTTATGAACGTTTTACAATCAAGTGTGACTAGTCATAGAAAACAAGGTTGAGCTGGAATCTCATATGTAAATCAACATTAACAACTTCGAATCTGAGTGTGTGCATGTATGGTGCATTTTTTTTTGGTAAAAACTCCCTTTTATTCCCAAACAATAGTATTCAAGATTCAAGCTACATGAGTTGAACCCTTTTAATTATCGTGTAATGATACCCTTGGCATAGCTCCGTTGCCAGTCAGGCGTCTATAGCCTCGACAAAGATACCTCTAGCTCTCTCCAAGCATTGTTCTACTGTCGTTCAGGCATCCATAGCCCCAGTAGAAATACTTGAGTTACCCTTCTTGTATTGAGTTTGTCATCATTAAATGATTCTCTTTTCTTTCTCATTTCTTTAAGCTTTCTTGAAGGAATTCTTTATTATCTTTTCTCAATACTCAAATATATCAACTTGAAATTTAGGGTTGAGAACTACATTGTGTTGGTGTAATTAATTATTTAATTACACTTGCATAAGTTTACTTAGGAATAATATTTAATTAAGTCTTAGGTTGCATTATTAGAGAAATCACTAATAATGGGGTCATCCCCCTTTCCATGTTTGTAGTAGATAAGATTCCTTCTAGAAGATGAGTTGTCTTTTCTAGAACTTATCTCTATCACTTCATCATTCTCTAGGTAGTTAGTTAGGGTTCTCATGTTGTCACATGTCAACATAATATTAACTACTACATCTCAACCTTGCCTATATAAGAAAGGCTTCATATGTACTTTGCCATATTCAATTTGGCATTCTTGCATCTTAATGATAGCATAATATTTCTACTATTTCTCTCTTGTGGAAGTTATTTTGTCTTGCAGGTGATTCTGGGGTGTTTGATGAGTTCACCATAAACTACTACGCATTGTCCATTTCATGACAGTGCCAAGGTTCAAATTTTTCACCCAAATCTAAAATACAACCACCTAGAGACAAATGAGCTTTTATGTAGAACAAATGTTTTATCTATTTTGTGATAGATTCAACCATGGTTGATGAGATATCTTACAATATACTTGTTTGTGTTTAACCTATCAGACCATTGTACAAAAGGAACACAAGTCACAAGTTATGAAACGAAAAAAATTCAATAGACATACCTGAAAAAAACTCAACCAATTTCTCTCCTAGTACCTTCAGTATACTTCAAATAACTTCACCCATCCTTGAATTGGATTAAAAATGAAAACCGCAAAACAAACAAAAGAAAGAATTTAAAAAGGACAACAACAAACACACAAACCAACAACAAAAAACAATTAATTACATACCTACAACAAAATTGATCATCAGATCCATTCATGGGCCAAAGTAGTGTTTTAGAAATTTCTCGTTGATGTACAATGGAGCAGGTTCTCTCGTTAAAGTACTTAAATGGAAAGTGTTTTCACTAAGGATCTCAACAATCTGATATGGACCTAACCAAAGTCAATCAAATTTGTGGTGATCACATTTCTTTTCCTTAGCCTTATCCCACAACAGTACTAAGTCTGATATTCTAAAGGCTTTAATCTTTGCTCTGTTGTCAAACCAATGTTTGACAACAACTTGGTGCTTGGAAAACTGTTGTAAAGCAGTGTCTCTTTGTTCCTCCAAACTCAGTAGGTTATTAAGCCTGACCTTTATCCTATCTTCATTTGAATAAAATTCTTGCATGAACTTGAGAATTGGTATATGTAAGTGCATAGGAAAGATTGGGTCTTGGCCATTTACCAACTTGAATGGGGAATTCCTTAAGGCGACTTTAATGTGAGTTCTATCTGCCCATAAGGAAAACCTAAGTTGAGTATGCCAGTCCCTAGGGTTACTTTCTAACAACTTCTTAATTACTTTTAACAGGTTTTTGTTAGTAGACTCTGCTACTCTATTCCCCTATGGGTAATAATTAGAAGAATATTTCAACACTATTTTATGCTCATATGCCCATTGAATAAATTATGCAAAAGAAAAAGCAGGGCCATTGTCACATACTAGAGCAAACGGTACTCCAAACTTGGTAACGATGCATTCGTTGAGAAATTTGATGACCACCTCAGTGGTGTTATTTTTACAAGGCTGGGCTTCAGTCCAATGTGTGCAATAGTCCGTTGCTGTCAAAATGAATTTATGACCTGCAGATGAATTTGGATTAATTACCCCTACAAAATCTAATGCCCATTGGGCAAATGGTTTTACCTCGTATACCAGTTGTAGGGGCATCGTTAGATTGTGTTCTCTAGATGCAGAATTCTGAAATGTATGACATGTCCTTACGTGTTGGTGTGCATCTCGAAACACATGGGGCCAATAATAACCTAATCTCAATATTTGGTGGGCCATGGAATTAGCTAACCCATGTCTAGTACTGTGTCTTCCATGGAATTCTGTAATGACGTGCTTTGTTTGTTGTTGATCAAGGCAACACAGGTAAATACCTTCAAAGTTCCTTCGATAGAGAACTCCTCCTTTGAGCATGTAATGAGAACTCTTTAGTCTCAGTGATCTCCTTTGAGTGGCATTCATCCCATCCAGACACTTGTTATTTAGCAATAAAAATATCAAATCTGAATACCAAGGATCACCTATAAATGACTGCATCGTGTATTGTTGACAAGTAATATTGGTATCAAAATTTGTCATTGCTTTATACAAACCTTTTCCTCAGACTAACTTCATGGGATGAATTTTGAGATCATATTCCTGCAAGATGGCCATCCATTTTCCTCGTCTCTCCCCCAATTCACTTTGCATGAGAAGGGACTTGACAACAGGATCTGGAACTATTGTAATGATTTGGCTACAAAGAATATAGTGACAAAATTTCTTGGTAGTCTGTACTAGTGCAAAAGCTTTCTTTTCCAAGGGCGGATATCTAACTTCAACGTTCTTGAATGAAGAACTCATAAAATAAATGGGCCTTTCATCTCCTTCACCTTTTCTCTGTGCCAAGACAACAACACAAGAGTGATTAGATGCAAAAGAGTAAATGTAAAAAGGCTTTAAATAATCAAGGCTGGTCAAAATCGGTGCCTTTGATATAGATTGTTTAATCTATGAAAAGGTGGACTTAGCCTCATTACTCCATTGAATCTTAGCCTCTTTCTTCATCATTTCATTGAGAGCCTTAACAATATCTGCAAATCCAATTATAATTTTTTCATACAAAGTTTATTTTCCCAAAAAAGGACCTCATCTCCTTTTTGTTGCCTGGCATAGTCAATTTTAGAATGGATTCGACTCTATCTAGGTCAATTGAAATCCCTCTTTCTAATATTATGTGTCCTAGCAATTTCCCTTTAGAAACCCCAAACACACACTTCTTCGAATTTAAGGATACACCATAACTTACACATTTCTTGAGAACTTTTGACAAATCCAAAACATGATTTTCTCTATCTTTAGAAAATGTACTTAAATCATCCCTGTATATGATTATACACTTACCAACCAAGTCTTTAAATGTGACATCCATTGCATGCTGAAAGGTAGCTCCAGCGTTGATGAGGCCAAACGGCATCCTTTGGTAGGGAAATGTCCCCCACTTGGTATTGAAGCCAATTTTCATCTTGTCCTCATAATTAACTAGGACTTGATTATATCCTAAGTAACCATCAAGGAATGACATCATTTGAGAACCATTG
Source organism: Sequoiadendron giganteum (assembly GCA_007115665.2). Classification (NCBI taxonomy): domain Eukaryota; kingdom Viridiplantae; phylum Streptophyta; class Pinopsida; order Cupressales; family Cupressaceae; genus Sequoiadendron; species Sequoiadendron giganteum. The sequence goes on from CM021103.1 coordinate 508,489,921, forward strand.
ACAATCTATAGTACCACATCAAGAGAATGCAATGGGTAGTTATCCTTCTCTAATTCTTTGTTGAGGTTCTGGAATTCAACACATAACCTGATCTCGCCACTCTTCTTGCATATAGAGACTAAATTAGTAACCCAAGTGGAATGCCTTACTGGAAATATTATTTTGGTTGAAAGAATCTTTTGCACCTCTTTCTGAATTAACGGTTCAATCAAGGAATTAACTGGGCACTGCTTTTGATGGAAAGGGTTCGGGTCAGGCTTCAAGGGAATAGTATGATTTATTATTGAGGTGTCAAGGGTTTTAAAGTCCTCATAACCCCAAGAAATCACTGCAATATCCTCCTTCAATTCTTTTATAATTTTTTCACGGATGTGTTTCGAGCAATCCTTGCTAATAAACATATTCTTTTCTGGGCCTGAATCAACCATATTGACTGATTCATACTTCCCTCCATCAGTAGTTGTGGGTAATTTTTCATGAGCACGAGGATCTGAGTCAAATATCCTCTCTAATGCTACCATTCCCTTAGGAATGTTGTTCTTTTTTAGATTCATTATTCCTTCTTCATCGCATATTTTTGGGTCCCAGTCTCCTTGGTCTCTTTCTAATTCATCAATTATTTGTCCCTCAAAGACATCTGAGCTTGCCAGAAAGGAAAGTATATGTTGGTCACCATCAATGACCTGAAAATTCTTGACATTGTCAAGGATGGTTGGAATCGAGACTAAATCTACTAAGAATTTCTTCAGCTTGGAATCCTGCATAGGTTCCAAAGTGCTTGTAGCAATAGCTAGAGCATTTGCAATCCGATTGCTCTCTCTAGGGATCAACTTGATGCCAAAAGCATCAAAGTCTTCTATTAAATTCCATATCCGATTTCGATATGCAGCCAGTCTCTTATTGTGACAGGTGTATTGACTACAAACCTATTTGACAATAACTTCTAAATCTCCCATAACCATGATGGTTGTCACCTTTTTCTGTTGTGCAAACATCAAACCTCTAGTGAGCGCTTCATACTCTGCTACATTGTTTATACAACCAAACTGTAACCTGTAAGATGAAAAGTATGTCTTCCCTTTCAGGTTGGTTAGTTCAATTCCCTCACCACTCCCTATTTTGGATTTAGAACCATCGAATTTAAGAATCCATATCTGATCTGGAGCTAGGATTTCTTTCTTTTTGGACACTACAGGTGGTTGTTTACAAGGAATGGGTGGCGACTTAGACTAGTTTAGGCTATCTAGATTTGGAGACTGTTGTTCATGATGTTTATTAGCAAGTCCATTCTCATTTAAAACTGGTGTAGAAACTAGTTCTTGCACCTCTTGTTGGATGAATTTTGAATCAAGTATCTTTTCAAGCAGCCCTTTAGGCATCAAAAGATTATCGGGGGCTGGTGTAACATACAATTCTTGAAGTTGCTCGGTTTTGTTCTAAAAATTGGGGCATAAAACCTGAGCTTGTTCATCTTGGGAAGAATCTCCCCCTTGGGTGATATTAATTCTTGTCAGGATAGTTGCATCCTTGACCTAGAAAGAGAACTAGTTTGGGGGTGTTATTGGTTGAGGTTCACAAGTCTCTTTCGACTCATAAACGTAATTAAGGATATCTACATAAGGTTGACATGTTCGTTCAGAATGGCCTTCAAAATGGACTCTGCACCAATTAGGGATCAAAAAACTCCATAGATCAACCTCTTCTCCCAGAATCAACCTATCATGTTGTAACCTTCTAATCAAAACCTCTTGGATAATATTGTTGGTTGGATCCTTGTGTTTTGAAGGTTGTAGGGTATCAGGGTTGAATATTGAGAAGGTCATGCATTCCTCTCTCTTATATACTCCTATTTTTGTTTCAAAATAGGCTACCTCATTAGGACAGTCATATTCAATAATCATGTGTTTGAGATGAGGCTCACTTTCAATCCTAATTTGTGGTTCTACTCCCTTCCATGGTAGCCACATATGTGAAAATTCTAGGGATAAATAACCCCCAATAATCTTCATTAGATCTCAGCTTAGAAGCATGCCATATGTCTTAGGAATATCAGCAACATGGATGTCCATGTAGGTTTGGATCCTTAGGTCTGACCCAACCTTTACATGAATATTTCTTAATTCCCCTACTACATTAACCTCAATTTTGTTGAGTTGTATTACCTTCTTATGATCTTGAACTAGACTTAACCCCAACTTTTTACAAATGGAAAAGGGCATGACATTACCTCAGGCTCCATAATCCAAAAGGAAATTGTTTAGATTCTTCCCAAAGATCCTAAAACTTAATAAGAACGGTGGAGTTCCTACCTTTCCTTTGTACAGGGTTGTGTTCATCTCATTGGTTGGAGTCGCCTTGCTTTTCCCTTTTGACCAATTTGCTTCTTCCAAATCTCTCAACACGATGTCACATTGGGTAGGGCACCACTTCAAGATATCAAAGAATGACAATGAGGTCCTTTGCTTCTGCATCTCTGAAAAAAATCAAATTCCATGTCATTTTTCATCTGATATTTAGGAACAAAAGATGAATTACCTTTATTTTTGGCTTTAGGTGGACATTTGGGTGGAGGTGGGTTGTTATCCACATTCTGATTAGGTGGAACTATGGTATTTGTAGGAGAAGATGTGGTGAATGGGCCTTTATTCTAATTTCTCAGGAAATTGCCCCCCTTGGTCTAAAAGGCTTGAGCATCATAACTATCCTCTTTTGTTTCGTTTTGTGCTTGCATGGGGAATTGGTATTGTTCATCAATAGTTTCAATTGTCATGGTTGTATCTAATAACCCACCACTTGGGTTAGGATTCCCTTGTCATGGGTAAGATTTAGCTTGTGATATTTTGACCACTTTCTCCATCTCTGGGCAGTTAACTTTAGAATGTGAGGTTGTATCATGCAACCTACACCAATTTGTCATTAGGTTTAGGTCTGTAACATTTGCAGTGTGAGGCTTGTCCTCATTGGCCTGATAGTTATGAGATACTCCCCCAATATTCGGTCTCGTATTCCATTGTCTATTGTTATTTGACCTTTGGTTGTATCTTCTATTCTGATTTTGGTAATTCTGATTAGGGAAATTTTGGCCCTAGTAATTCCTTTGATTCTAGTTGAAATTTTGATTTGAATAATTATTCTGATTTGAAAATCCTCCCTGATTTTGGTAACCCTGGTTTTGGTTTTGGCCTTGGGAAGGGTTCAACTTAAGTTGGGTCATTTCGTTTGTTACTTGTGACAAGGTTTTCTTCAGATTATCTACCTTAGAGGTAAGTTGGGTAGTGCGTTCACTTTCTGGAAAATTCACGATAGGTAAGGGAGTTGGAGGATTGGATCCTCCCATGAAATTGTGCGAGCGTTGAGCTTGTTGTGAAGGGTGAGGGGCCTAGCTATTAAAGAAATTTTGTTGTTATGGGGACTATAGCTCAGCCAAGGGCCCATATGAAGACTGTGAAATCCATGGGACTGTATTAAACAACTAGGTGAGGTTAGGCAGTTGAGGATATCCTATAGGAGGAAAAAATCCTCCTAAACTTCCTACTTGCGAGCTGATCTATTGTTGTAGCTTAATAGCTAAGTGGTAAACTTTGGACAAAGAATCAATGTCAACCTCAAAATATGTTCTCTGCAAAAATAGGCCAACCAAGGGATCTATGGCCTTAAGGTAAGCTTGGAAAGCGATATTTTCAGCTACCAAGTAAGGATCTTGTAATCGTCGATACATCCTTTGAAAGTTGTTGGCAAAATAAGGATAAACAATTGAGAGGGGGGTGAATCAGTTGTTAACAAAATAAAACTTATTCAACTTTAATCAACCTTTAATATCAGATTTGATAATTAATAGTGCAAGCATAAATCAATAACACATCATAGACACATGAACACCAAGATTTTATACGTGGAAACCTTGTTAGGGGAAAAACCACAGTGGATGTTAGTCCACAAGATTATACCCTGTTAGAAGTATAATGAAGAATGAAAAAGGAATGCACTTGCATTCAAGCACACTACCTAGAGCTTACTACTTAGAGGAAGGCTCACTTCCTTACATACAATAATCATATTAAATCCATCTGATGAGTTTGAACTAAGAATTTAGCTTCTACAAAAGCCTAATTACAGTTTTGGTTAGGCACAAAAGAACTTCTACACACTCTTCTCAATCTCTTTCACACTCTTCTCTACTCTTGAATGATTTGACCTTTATTCGCACATGTACACCACTTGCACACACCGAGCATAAACTGAGCACTCTTCAAAATGAGTAAACAATCGCTCTTATATATCCACCACACAGATTTACATCAACTATTCAATCAACCACAAATAAATAATGAATTACAACTGTCGGCCTAAATACATGAATAAATCTTAATGTGCACCAACACAAGCTAGTCACAACATAGTGAAGACCCAAAAAAACACCTTGAAACATGCCAAAAATAAAAGATTAATCTTCATGGATCTGCAACACGCTACCATCATCATGTTGGCCAAGAACATGAAAACTCGAACACACATCAGAAAAATCTCTAATCAGGAACACTCCAATCAATGTGAATGTACAACAAGGATAGAGCATGGTCTAGACTCATCCATGAATGTCACAGATACATGCACAACAACTAAAATTACAATAAATTCATCCTCTTCTTCCAAGAACACCTTCGACAGTAACAGAATGACTATAGGAACATAGAACTTCATAACTTCCTCAAATCTTGATGCATACCACTGAAAATTTCAGACAACATACTAGATATAATTAACAACAAACCCTTTAGTGCATCACCAGAAACTCAACGTCACAACTTTTCAACATTATGACCTTCTCAGCTTCACTGAATGTTTGCAATATATTTATTACAATTTTCTCAATATCCTCGACATATACAACCTTCAGAATCACCAATACTAATAGTGTTGACATCAATGACAACTGCATATAAGCAATGCAACCACAACATCTAACAATCTCCCCCTTTGGAATTGATGGCAACACATGATGTGAAAAATAATTCCATCAACCCAACTAGCTCTTCTCCAACAATCTCCACCTTAGATTGTGCATTCTTTTCTTGTTTCCTTCTTCTCCCATGTTTTTCACATTACTTCTCTCCCCCTTTGACATCAATGGCAAAGGTACACATGATTTGATCACATATTTGAATCATCTGACTACTCCCCTTGAGTAGCAGTCACCACAACATCAATCCAAAATAGGATATGACTATGAATTCATGGACTGATGCAAAGACCTGCATCTCTTAGTTCTGATCAAGAGGGGAAATCACCCCTAGCTTTCCTCTGAGATACTTAAAAGTTTCCTTAGGCAATGTCTTAGTAAAGATGTCTACAATTTTCTCCTTGGTAGGTATATACTCCAGTCTAACTTCTTTGTCACTTACTTTATCTCTCAAGAAGTGTTATTTGATGGATATATGCTTTGTCTTTGAATGCAACACTGGATTCTTAGAAATTTTTATGGCACTTGAATTATCATAGAATATGGCAATGGGTTCTTCATACTCAATTTTGAGATATCTCAACATTTTCTTCATCCATAATACTTGAGTATAACTATTTGTAGCAACAATATATTCTACCTCAACAGCAGATAATGAAAGGAAATTATGCTTTTTCCTTAGCCAAGATACCAACATCTTCCCTATGAAGAATGCACCGCCACTAGTACTCTTCATGTCATCCACATCTCTTGCCCAATCGTTATCAGTGAAAGCACTTAAGATAAGGTCATCATCCCTAGGATACCGAAGACCAAGATCAGCTGTCCCTTTCAGGTATCTAAAAATTCTTTTCCCAGTAGTCACATGGGACTCTTTAGGATCAGCTTGATATCTAGCAACCATATATACACCAGTCATTATATTTGGCCTGGTCTGATTCAAATAGAGTAATCCACCAGTCATTGGCTTGTATCTTGTTTGATTTTCTTTAGGAGAATCATCATTATGTGTGAGTTTGCATCCGGTTACCATAGGTGTACCAACTGGCTTTGAATCTTCCATGCCAAAAAAATTCAGTAGCTTTTTCACATACTTAGACAGAGATGTGAAAATTCCATCATCTAACTGAGTGATTTGTAATCCTAAAAAGATTTTCAGCTCTCCTATCATTAATATTTCAAACTCACTTTTCATTTCATCAACAAACTTCATACACAAATCATCATCACCTTCAAAAATAATGTCATCAACAAAGACTTCAATGATCAATTCTTTATTATGATCCAACTTGAAATACAGATTCTTGTCAATAGTACCTTTATTGAATCCAAATTTCAACAAGTATTTATCCAATCTAGCATACCAAGCTCTAGGAGCTTGCTTGAGTCCATATAGAGCATTCTTCAATCAGAATACCACATTTTCTTTGCCAGTCAGTTGAAATCTATTTGGTTGTTCAACATAAACTTCTTCTTCTAGCTCACCATTAAGAAATGTTGACTTTACATCCATCTGATAGATTTTGTAATTCTTGAAAGTAGCGTAAGCAAGAAATAATATTACAAATTCAAATCTAGCAACATGGGCAAAAGTTTCTTCAAAATCAATACCTTCCATCTATGAGTACCCTTTGCAAACTAGTCTTGCTTTGTTTTTGACCACTTCACCTTGCTCATTCAGCTTATTCTAAAACACCCATTTGGTTCCAATCACATTTTTGTTCTAAGGTTTGGGAACAAGATCCCATGTATCATTTTTCTTTATCTGCATTAGTTTTTCTTTCATGGCTTCCATCCAATATTCATCTTTGTATGCTTCATTGATATTGCTAGGCTCAGTTTTGGAAATTAGACAATACTCTTCCAAAATTCTTCTTCTAGTTTGCAAACCTTTGCTCTTATCTCCTATGACCTGACAGTCAGAATGATTTCCCCTTACATACTTGGGAGTTTTAGGATTTTCTCTGACTTCTTGTTCTTGTGTTCTTGTGTTCTTTCTTCTGCACTCCTGCTATTTTATGCTTCTTGATTCTCTTGGTTCACCGAAACAATCTAAAGTTGATTATGTGTCTGAACATTATTTTTATTTTTAGTATTATCATGTTGATCATCTGAATCATATCCACTACATCTAGATGGTCTAACAATATCTTCATCAACTTTGACATTTGCACTTTCAACCATTTTCTTTAACCTTTTATTAAAGCACTGGTAAGCTTTGCTTTTAGTAGAGTAACCCAAAAAGATTCCTTCATCACTTCTAGCATCAAACTTGCCTATATCATCATCTTTCTTGATGTAACATTTGCTTCCAAAAAATTGAAATATTTGATAGTAGGCTTATAACCAAACCATAGCTCAAAAGGTGTCTTACCAGAATTTCTATTGACATTCACTCTGTTAATGGTGTACATAGCAATACTTACAACTTCTCTCTAGTATAAATGAGGAACATTTGCTTCTAGCATCATGGCTCTAGCAGTGTCTAGAACGATTTTGTTCTTTCTTTCAACAACTCCATTTTGTTGAGGGGTCTGGGGAGCAGATAGTTGTCTTTGGATTCCATGCTCTTCATAGAAAGAATTAAATTCTCGAGAAGTGAATTCATCACCCCTGTCTAACCTTAGGAATTTGATATTTTGACCTATCTCATTTTTTTTCATAGCTTTGAAACTTTTGAACTTTTCTAATGCTTCATATTTTTCTCTTAAGAAATCAAACCATATCATTCTAGAATAATCATCAATAAGCAACATAAAGTACCTTTCACCTTGTAGAATTTTGATTCTAGATGGAAAACATAAATCAATATGTATCAAATCCAGTACTCCATTAGAGCTATACTATTTTCTCCAAAAATAATTTCTTGTCTTCTTTCTCATTTGGCATTCCTTGCACATAGTGTTAGTAGGTTTCACCAACTTAGGAAGGTCTATGACTACTTGAGTAGAGTTTATCTTGAGAATGTTATCAAAGTTCACATGACACAAACTCCAATGCAATAACCAACTTACATCAATCTAAGCAATTAAACGACTTTCACTAATAGCACTCAAATTAAAAATATTAACTTTTGTCCTTGTACCTGAAGCAATCATATTTCCAAAACTTCCCCTTATTCTGCAATTACCATCCTTGAATTGAAGATTGTAACCCTTGTCTACCATCTGTCCAACACTTAACAAGTTATTCTTTAAGCCTTCTACATAAAGAACATCATGAGTATTGTGCTTACCACCAAAATAAATAGTGCCTCTACCACGAATCACACTAGAAATGTTGTCTCCAAATCTTACAACACCACCATCATAGTTTTCCAAGCTTACAAACTTTCTTTTGTCACCATTCATATGATGTGAGCATCCATTGTCAATTACCCACTCATCATTTTCTTCATTTTTTGTTGCAAGAGCTTTCTTAACATTCACATTACTAGCAAATTTAGTGGACACCTGACCATTTTCTTTGATAGCAATGAATACCCATTCATCTTCATTTCCAATTTCTTTATCAGATTCTTCATCAATTACACCTTCTTTAGCATAATAGCATTTCCCTTGAAATATAGTCTTCTCAAGTTTGTACTTAGAAAATATTTCAGGACATCTTGATGCAAAATGACCTATTTTACTGCAAGAAAAACATTTGATAGGTAACTTTACTTTGTAATTACCATGACCTCTAGCTTCTCTTTTCACAATCAATGCTTCCAATTATTCTAATTCTTTTTCTTCATCTTCAATATTTTTCATCTCATATTCATATTTGAATGTCCTTTTGGAACTCTCTCTCGGATTGTATCTTTGTTGTCTTTTTTCAGATACAGTAGCTTTGAATGCAGAATCAATCTTAGGAGTAGATTCACCAAATTCATTTAACTCAAAGGAAAAAAAAATTCCAATAAACATGTCTCTTGTCACATTTTTCATTGTTCTAAGTTCATCAATAGCATGAGCTCTTGTTTTGTAGGAGGGAGGCACAGATCTAAGTATCTTAGCCACAATTTCTTCATCATCCAAGGTTCCATTGGCACATCTAATGCTCATCACCAATTCATTTATCTTTTGAGAAAAAGAGAGGATGTTCTCTTCTTCACTCATCTTCAAGTCTTCCCACTTTCCTTTTAAACTTTGTAGCTTAGCACTTTTCACTAGTGCATCTCCTTCATACAATGTTTCCAAAAAAATTCAGATCTGAAATGCAGTCTTCAATCCTATCACATTTGTCATCTTTGAATTTGTCAAAGCACTCAACAATGCTTCAATAGCCTTGGTGTTAGCTTTTGCTTGCTTGATCTCATCTTCAGAGGATGGACCATTTTTTGGAATAGTACATGCACTCTGTGTGATTTTCTAGAAAGATTCACCAATGCACTTCAAATGACACTCCATTTTGAATTTCCATAAAGAGTAATTTGTACCATCGAATCTAGGACTATCCTTCTTGTATGATGCCATCTCGGATCACCTCAAGTTGTTAGGATTCTTTAGAGGAACTAGCTCTGATACCAATTGTTGGCAAAAAAAGGATAGACAACTAAGAGGGGGGTGAATTAGTTGTTACCAAAATCAAACTTATTCAACTTTAATCAACCTTTAATCTCATATCTGATAATTAATAGTGCAAGCATAAATCAATAACATATCAGAGACACATGAACACCAAGATTTTATACGTGGAAACCCTGTTAGGGGAAAAACTACGGTGGATGTTAGTCCATAAGATTATACCTTGTTAGAAGTATAGTGAAGAATGAAAAAGGAATGCACTTGCATTCAAGCACACTACCTATAGCTTACTGCTTAGAGGAAGGCTCACTTCCTTACATACAATAATCGGATTAAATCCATTTGATGAGTTTGAACTAAGAATTTAGCTTCTACAAAAGCCTGATTACAATTTTGGTTAGGTACAAAAGAACTTCTACACACTCCTCCACACTCTTCTCAACTTCTTTCACACCCTTCTCTTCTCTTGAATGATTTGACCTTTATTCACACATTTACACCACTTGCACACACCAAGCATACACTGAGCACTCTTCAAAATGAGTAAGCAATCGCTCTTATATATCCACCACACGGATTTACATCAACTATTCAGTCGACCATAAATAAAATAATGAATTACAACTATCGACCTCAATATAGGAATAAATCTTAATGCACACCAACACAAGTCGGTCACAACATAGCGAGGACCCAAAAAAACACCTTAGAACATGCCAAACAATAAAATATTAATCTTCATGGATCCACAACATGCTACCACCATCATGTTGGCCAAAAACATGAAAACTCAAGCACACATCAGAAAAATATTTGATCACAGACACTCTGATCAATGTGAATGTACAACAAGGTTAGAGCACAATCTAGACTCATCCATGAACATTACAGGTACATGCGCAACAACTGAAATTACCAAAATTTTATTCTCTTCTTCCAAGAACACCTGCTATAGTAACAAAATGACTGTAGGAACATAGAACTTCATAACTTCCTCAAATCTTGATGTGTACCACTGAAACTTTTAGACTATATACTAGATAGACTTAACAACAAAACCTTTAGTGCTCGCACCAGAACTCAACATTCACAACTTTCCAATTTTTTGACCTTCTTAGCTTCACTGGCTACCTGCAATATATTTATTACAATGTTCTCAATATCCTTGATATATATAGCCTTCAAAATCACCAATGCTAATAGTGTTGGAATCAATGAAAACCACATATCAGCAATGCAACCACAACATCCAACAAAAGCGAGTGTTGAAGAGGGACAGTGGCTCATGAGGTGCCTTCCTAATTGTGGAAAATTGATGATACAGGACGGTTGGATCTACATAAACCCAAAATTGGTTAATAAAGGCATCCTCTAGGTTGCCCAACTCAAAATAGATCCAGTGGGTAGATTAAGATACCAATTCTATGCCATATCCCCCAAGGAATATGGAAAAAATGTACATGTAAAATCATGGTGGGTGATTTGAGCTCGTGTACAAGCATCTTTGAATGCCTCTATATGCTCTTCAACACTCCTAAACTCCCCATGAGAATAGCTAGGGTAGAATTTTTTAGGATTCTTAGGCATCTCATGGATATCACCGAGAATAGTTCCCAATGGTGAAGGTTTATTGGCAAAGAATCCCATGGGTGGCATTGGAGATGGTTGTGTCAGTTGTAATATTGGATGAAACCTAGGTGGAGTGGGTGGTGGGGTTAAAGCCCTACGAGTTCTATGCTTAGTGGGTGTTCGAAGTTTGACGAATGGGTCTAGGTTTGTATAAGCTCTAAGAATTATTTCAAACCTTTCAAGTGAGAATGACCTGATTCGCTCCAATTTGTTCTGTAATGCCTCGCCAAGTAACCTTAAAGGAAGTTGGAATTAACATCTTAAGCGAACCAATTTTTTTTTATAAAGTGTATTTAACATACACATTCACTTACTAATTAACAACAACCTCTAAGGCTACAAGGTTAGGATTACTTAAACCCACACATACATATTACAAATAACCATAGCATTATAAACTTTAGGAAATAAACATCATACATCATAAGAATACCACATAACATAATAAAATAAACATCCAAGATACAATCTCATAATTATTAACTTAATCCAATAGTTACATCACTCATTCCCAGAATGAGGCAATAGTACATAAGGTTACAATTACAGAACTCCACCTCATAAACATAAGAGGGATGAAATAACTTATACAAATTGAAATATTATAAAGCAAGAATAACACAAGAACTCAAGCCATCCATCTGGATGTCTCGTCACCAAGTACTGAAGATCAATGGGGACCCAACGGTTTTGGTGCATGTTCCACCCAACCAAGTGGTACCCGAAGGCCCACCCCCCATGCTAGGAGATGGTAACAAAGTAACATGGACAAAGATCTACAACCACTAACCAAAGGCAGACTCATACTGACTCATACTGATATAACCAAACAAATGCCATAAATAAGTACAAATCCAGTACATCTCAAGTACAACATTCACATCACTGACATAGGTCACATTGCTTCCAAACATAAAATAGATCAAGTATGTTCAAAGAACCATACACATATAACAACAAACAACAGTTGTCCTAGATAGAGTGTCATCGCATAGTAGTCATGAGATCTCCTCTGGGCATCCTTCATAGGCTCCGAAAATCCTGGTGGCCTCAACCAAATCTCGGCCCCCATGCTCACTCATGCGACATCAAATACCTCTCGTACTGACAAGATAGATGACCATGCCATTTCAGGCCTTCTCGGTCATCCCAAATCTAAACGAGCCCTTGTGTGTATGAGTGAGGATTAAATTATCTTGATTAGTGTGAATGCATCCTAATCATATAAGTACATTAATTTAATTATCACTTGATTAACTCACTTCTGAAGGTTACCCGGTTTACCACTTTGGGCTCCGGCCGCAACAAAAACCACTCTTCTATTCGACAACACACACCCAAACAATCCACCAAGGGAAACACAAGTGCATACCAACTAGGCATCATAATCCACTCCAACACAATGAGGAAACAAATGATAGAACTCACTCCAAATATCTTGGAGGCAACAAACACATAGTCCACTCCTTTCACAGGAGGCACAAAACATCTCTGTTCATGGAAACCGGGTAAAACTGAAAAGACACCATGCACTACCCAAGGGAAAACAACTGGATGGCATAAAGATTCAACAACCCTTATCCTCTAAGTTCTTCTGGAAGACATATAATTTAGGACTAACACTAAATCCCAAAACCCACAATGCAACTTGACGACATAGCAACAAAAGCATTCAAGTCATTAATCAAATATAATATTTGGATTTCCTAAATCCATACTCATTCAATAGGTAACGTTAACAAGGTCAAAGACATAATTACAGGGTTAACTCAAATAATCATATACCCATATTTCTATTTCCATTATAGGAAATCTTAAACAATTTAAACTTACATCCCTTTACGAAATACAGAAAAACTAGAACATTTAAGGCATTCACGAGAAAATTACTATTTTTGGATATTCTATATCCATATCTCTTTCATATTTCATTCATAATAAATTAATTGCTCTAATTGAAATAAAATAAAATAGCTATTTGCCTCCTCAATATAAACAACTTCTTAATTTACTTTTAAATCGACGCAAATCCATGCAAGTAAACTCTTTCCATTTCCTAACCAAATCTTACATCTCATTCAATTTCCTATTTAGAATATGCAATCACTTTAATATAATAAAATATTGTTTCTCTATCCACTTTCCCATATACACTAATCAATCCATTTTTAAATCTCTCTTCAATAATATATTGCATGTATCTTATTAAAATAACATACGATAATGAATTTACAATTAATATATATATATATGCTCCATATTATATAGACACCAAATATATATATTAATAAATTTAATTACATATATTCTTTAATATTCCATTCACAACGATTAAATTGCTCTATGGAATTAAATGAAACATAATAACTATTTGCCTTTTTCAATATAATTATTTCCTAAATTTACTTCTAATACAACATAAAACTATTGCAATAATCTTTTTCAATTTTCTATCCAAAATCTATGTCTCATTCAATTTTCTATTTAAAATATGTAATATACAAAATATTTCTTTTCTTATCTAATTGTCCATGCATTATAATTCTATCTTTTAAATCTCCATGCACAAAAACTACATGCACCTAAATAAAACCAAATAATTATTGAAAATACTCCTAATTGGAAACACTCATGTAATATATACATCTCACTATATTCTACAATTATGTTTAATAAATATTTCATTCTCATAATCCAATATGTTCAATTCTTCGAATAAATATTTCCTCTTATATTCTTTATTGTATGCAAATCATTATTTAATAATTTATATTAAATTTACAATTTTATCTATAAGATCAATTGAACATGTAAACCATAACAAAATTACATATATATAAATAATCTATTTTATCCAATTTAATTATATAAAAAAAAAAACATACAATCTCAATACATTGCATATATATAGTAAGTATATATATATACAAGATATATATATATACAAGATATATAATAACTTTTGTTTATGCATATATATATATATATATATATTCTGTATATTGCACCCAACAAATATGTAATACAACCGGATTCCAAAATACGGTTGAATTTCCATTATTCTGGAAGTTAAATTTTAATACAAAAAAAAAACGAAAGAGAACAAGGGTCGCTGCTTAGGTTTGTTCGCAGGGGGAAGACCAAACCCTACACATCCACAGTGGAGAAGGGCGGGCAAAGCAAGCACATCCGCCAGCCATAAAGCGTTGTGGAAAGGGGGCGGCTATCCCATCGACCCTCTCCACAGGCCACACCAAGGGAGGACAGGGAAGGGATGCAGCGTACGAAGAAGTGGGGAGGGTGCGGATGAAATAGACCTACACTGGTCTCAAGCACAGTGGGGAGGGGGCGGCTATCCCACCGACCCTCTCCTACCATAGACTGCACCGCAAGAAAGGATGGGGAGAGGCTGCGGAGGTCTCCCTCCACAATCGTCCCCTCATGGGGGCGGCTGTGGAGGCAGCGCCTCCCATGCCTTCCCCAACCAAAGCTTGGAGCCCACAAAATAAAATTCGGGCAAGAAAAAAACATTCATTTAAAAATTTTGGTTGTATCAAATCCTCAACCATGGACGCTATACGGACGACACAAATAATATTTAATCCAATAATATATATACTTTTAAAAATATTATATATATATATATATGTTTTTTATATATATATGAGCATTCATATATATATATAAAGGATATATATATAATAAAGATTTCAACATCAAGATAAATTGGGGAAAATTTTGTGAAAATATTCACCTACAGGCAAAATTATAAAGCTTTTTCAGAAAAAAAACTCAAATTTCAAGAGACTTAAAACTAATTATTTATAATCCATTTTCCTGAATTATAAAACAATAAAAGAACAATTAAACCAAAACGGATCTAAAATAAAATCTAAAGTTTCAAAATCCTCAAAGTTTCTCCACCTAATTCCTACGGAGGGTTTTCAAAATGAATTTGATTTTCTACAAAGGTTTTAAATTTTCCAAAACAGATCTAATGTGTTGCTCAACCTCCAGGTTTGATTCAAATAACAAATTTCTTTTCCAAAACAGATTTATCAAACAAAACTTAAATCACTACTATTTTAAAAGTAACCAAGAACAATAAAAGACAAAGAGGAAAACCTGGTTCAAGAAGCTACAAGAAAAGATTAATTTCTGATGCCAGCCTCCTCCACAGATCTCCCGAAATTTCTTCAATCATCCAATGAATCCAATCCAAAACCCAACAAATGCAAACAATCTTTCTTCCAATCAATTCTACAATCAAAACTTTCTTCAAACCCTTCTTTGTGCAGATTTTTCCAAAATCTCTTCTTTGCTGTAAAAATGAATTTTCCTAAAAACTTCTCCTCCCAAAATTAAAACATGCATTCACATTATAAATCAAAAATACCTAATACAACCCCAATTCACATTACACGCAAATTAGATATTAATTTCAATTTCAATTTTCGAAAACCCACTTTCAATTTAAAATGCAATTTCAAATAATAAATTAATTTCCAAAGTTGAAACTCATTTCCCAAATAAACATTTAATTACAATTTCTAATTTAATTCCCACAAGTTGAAATTAAATTCCAAAATTAATTTTAATTCTTTTATTCCCTTTCATTTTCTGCATCACATTTAATTAATTAATTTAATTATTTAATAACTAAATTCAACCCCCTTGGATTAAATTTAATTAATTAAATAAATTAAATATAATTAATTAATTTAAATATAAACTTTTATCCACATTGCATAATTTAAATTAAATAACCATCAACATGATTTAAATGCAATTATTCTAAATATCTATTTCCAAATCAAGAATCCTTCAGAATTAAATAACATTAAAGCAAGACAGACAATGACTCGACACACACGACTGACGACACACTAAGGCTAGGGTGTAAACTTGACACATGTTACCTAGCTACTACCTCCCATTCAACTTAACTGTTGGATCGACACGCTCGAACCTATGAAACCAGGTGGAGTCGATGTCATGTACCTGCAATCCTGAAACCAAGTAAACAACATCATATAATATATCTAGCATATAATACACACCGTGAAGAAGAAATCACGGATTCGCAAGGCGCTCACAAGCGAGTGATGCGAACCCGTCCTCTTCACCAATACACTCATCGAAACTGACACTTCCATCATAATTCCAATAATCTCATAATAACATCTCATGCTAACTCTACAACATCATTAATCCATAAAGCATGTGAAACAATAATTAGATCAACACATCACACAATAATAGTTGTCGCTCAATATTAGCGATCAAAACATCATAACAAAATGTATCCAATATCAAAGTAACTACAACCAAACATAGCATAAGCAAATCGAACGAGAAGCAAAACGGAGGTGAAGGTTTATTGGCAAAGAATCCCATGGGTGGTGTTGGAGATGGTTGTGTTAGCAGTAATATTGGATGAAACCTAGGTGGAGTGGGTGGTGGGGTTAAAGCCCTACGAGTTCTGGGCTTAGTGGGTATTCGAAGTTTGACAAATGGGTGTAGGTTTGTATAAGCTCTAAGAATTCTTTCGAACCTTTCAAGTGAGAATGACCCGATTCGCTCCAATTTGTTCCTTAGGCCCTCCTTCTAGCGCCAGTTTTTTTTATTTTCAAAGTAGCACAATGTTAAATAAAATATTTCTATTCTATTTCTCCTAAAAAAGATAATTAATCTAAAAACACCTCTCTCCCAAGGTCTTTGTAGTTGGTTCTTAACTGTGTTGTTTTATTTAGTAGTCCATGCAACCATAATATTCAAGGGGTCTGCCGGTAAAAAGGACACAAACTGCATGATGTGAACTAATCTAACATTTAGGGGTGTAAAAAAAAGAGAAAAAGATAGATCAAAACATAGAAAAACAAATCATAAACATAAACTCCTTTCAATTCAGACATATAAATTTCACCATGATCCTTTCAAGTAACCAAAAAACTATAAAATGATATAATCCACAGACTATTCTGCACCACTATATTCATTCACAGTGCTAATTCAAACTGTACAACCATCAAACCTCAACAATCAGACAAGAACACATTGCTAGCTCATCATCAATTCACAGATCAACAAACATAAGAGAATCTCATTTATAGATAATTTAATGAAATAGCTTTAAATTTAGAGTCTTCTATTGATTTGCATCAAATAAGAAACACTTATGAACAAAATTGACTGGCATACGAATTGCTATGATTCATCAACATAATCATTGAACAATATTTCAGAAATAACATAACTTGTATTGAAAACTTTATAAAGAAAATGTATCCAAGTGTATTTTTGCATAAACTATAAAAACTTCTAAACCTGTAAAACTATTTCTTAAGTCTCCTCTAGGTGGCTAATCTTGCTTCAATGAGTCGACCTTTACAAAATGGAGAGAAATTGTATATATAAACCTATTTAGCACTAATCTCTCTCATCACAACCTAGATCCACAAATCATGGGGTGATTGGAACAGTGTAAGAAGAGTCTTCATTTTGATCTTCAGTTGCTGATTAAAGACTCTTTGTCAAAAAATTGTGTTCAAGAAGGAAAAGGAGAACTTGCTGAAATCTCTATTTGGGAACTGATGTCATAATCCAAAAAAATAAGAGAGGGAAATTGTCTAGTTAAGTGCATCTCCTTGATGTTGATCTATCAAGAGAACATGTGTGCGGTAAATTTAACTCTTCATTTTCTACTCCTCCATATACTCATCATAACTGGTGATTACCTATTGAAGCATATTTGTATCAGGCCCATCCACCCAGTTTTCTTCAAATTTTATTCTTGCTAATTCAAAAGAGGAAAATTCTTTCATATCCTTCAACTTGATGAGTTCTCTTCTGGAAGCCTTGACTTCTTGCTTAACATCCATGAGCTTATCCATTAAAATATCATCATCATCATCCCCTTTTTGCATCATTTCTTCAAATCTACCATTCCATCTTTCCTTGATTTTATCAAGGAGGAGGCCATTTATTTCAAGAATATCCTCATTGACAAGTATAGTAATACTTTCTCCTAATTCTTCAATTTTTTCGTTAATATCTTTTCCGGCCTGTTGCACCACATTCCTGTGAGTGAAAATGAATGAAGACCTAAATCTAATGATGTTGATGGTCTTTTACACAAAATTTGCATTGTTTTCTTCTAGGATGGATTGTTCTAGAAAAGTTTTCTTGGGCAGCTTATTAATATCTTTCACTTTCCTCGCATGCCCTACATATTCTTCCTCTTGTTTCTCAAGAGTTTCAACATGTGTAACCATATCATTAACCAATTCCAATGCTTCTTTATTAACCCTACAACCTTCAACAAGCAAGCCTTTTATTTCCTCATTCAACCTATCAATCCACCTATCCATCATTTGTACCTTATTCCTTATTTCAATTAAATTATCATCATCTTTCTTCTTCAGCATAATAGGTGTCTCTAGAGCAGTTGTCTATGAATAAATAGGAGAAGAGAGGTCCTTTATAAACTTATGTAGTTGATCAACTTGGGACTTAAGCTCATCTTTCTTTTGCTTGTCTTGGATAATTCTTGACTTGGTAGAAGAAGCCACGATATCAATCAAATTCATATGTTGATTTCTTGTGGGCTTTCCTAGATTAACAGTGCCCAATTGGTAATCACCTATTTACATATCTTGTTTATCTTTTTCAACCATAGGGATAGCACATTCAACCACAATTTCTCCAGCATTTGTTAGCCTTGTGGAATGAAGAACCCTGGCTCTCTTCCTCGACCTCTCCTTTTTCTATTTCCTTTTTGACATCCTCCCAATCAAGGGGTTGTGGTTGCACTATCTTCTTCTTCTCAAGATTGACCTTTAGCCATGTAGGAGCAGTAGGGGAAGTCATCACCTGTGTAGAAGAAGAGGTGGTAGGAGAGAGAGGTTTCCAAATTTCTACCTTGGGTTGAGATTCAACCTCTTGTTGTTTCTCCTTTTCTGCTTTCTCTTTAGCCAATTTGTCAGCTTGAACCTTTGCTTTTCTTTCTTGTCCAGCTTTGGCTAGTCATTATTCTTCTAATCTCCTCTCCTCCAATAGATGATCTTTTTGTTTCTCCAACTCCTTTACCCTTTCCCATGTCTTAGCTACCTCTCATTCAATTTTAGCTTGTTCCTCGACTTCCATTCTTTTTAACTCTAATTCTTCATCATCTTTCTTCCTCTGAGCTTCTTCAATTTCTTTAGATTTAGCCTCAAGGGCTTCTCTTTCTCTTCTTTGTTGGGCCTTCTCTTCTTCCAACTCATGAATATTTTGAAGCATGGCTAACTTGTCTCTCTCTTCCTTAGCCTTTTGCTCAGCTTCCCTTTGTTGTAGCAGCAGATTGACCTTCTCCTTTTATTACCTTTCCAATTCTTTAGCCTTTGCAATGGCCTCCAACTCATGTTGTTTTTGGCTTTGATTTCCAATTCTTGTTGTTTTTAGCCAATGCCTCAGCTCTTGCATTTGCATCTGCTTCTTGTTGTTTTGCTAATTCTTTAGCTTGTGCCTTAGTATCAAATTATTTTTTGGAATATTCAAACAGCTTCCACTGATCCTTTGGGGTAAGAACATGTTCTTCCTCAACATTTTGAGTAGACACATCTATAACAATCTCATCATCAAAATGTGTTTCTTTTGAATTTGTGTCAATGTCATGAATTTCAACCTCAAGTCTTTTTCCCTTCAATGTTTCTGCTTCCTCATGAAGACTACCTGTGGTTAATTCTTCGCTAGGTTCTTGAGTGAGGGGAGGTTGAGAAGAGGAGCCTTCCCCAAGTGTTGAGGTCTCCATACTTTGTGCTTCAGGAGCTTCTTCTGCAAGTATCTCAGGAATTGTATCCCCTCCTAAAATGGGAGGAGGATACTCCAATTGCTCTTTGGAGGTTGCTCTCCTTTTGGTTCTTTGATAACCCTTAGTTGCCCCTACTTTCCTCTTCTTTGAACCTTGTGCTTCTAGTTCCTTTATTCTCAGGATCACCCATTGGATACTTCTATCCAATATGGTCTTGGAAATCTGCTTGATGTCAATGGATTCCTCATCCTCCTAATTGATGGGGGTTAAGTCTCTAGTGCCAATATTTTCAGCCTCATATGTTGGATCCAAAGTCACACCATCATCTGACAATATGTCAAGAATATCTTCCTTTATTCCAAATTCAATCATCTAAGGAATAGGAAGTCTTTAATAATTTCTCCTCCTCACATCATACTCATCTTGCAAATCCCACCAAAAATCTTCTAACAAATTGTAGCACGTCTCAAACACAGTGGGAAGTAACTTATTCATCATATGCTTTGGGTCAAAATGTTTTTGAGATGTGTAGAGTCCCAACTTGAAGTAGCTCAACTCTTCACATATTGCTTTTGCAACTACATTGTGAAGACAACAGTATACTCCCAACTTTATGGGAAACTTATGGCACCTAGTTTTGTGCTTGCTGCTAAATTTTGTGTTAACTCCCAATGCTTGATATATAAACTCCATGAGGACCATTCTATCAGTACAACACCTTGGAAATAGGTGAGGATGTCCATCAAACCCTGCTAACCTGAAGTAGAAGAACTTGGGGTATTAGATATACCAATGTCCCCATTGAGCAATAAATTCCATGGCACCCCTATTCAATCTAAAACCATCACCAATCAATCAATTGATAATGATGTATAGAAATCCATCATTGACTCTCGTATAATGTTCTTCTGATGTTTACAAAGTTAGTTGGTCATAATGGTTCTATAATTTTTGCTATCTAGGAGCTTCTCCCAACACTCCTACTGCATTCAACCCCAAGAAGATACCCATCCTTGCAGCTGCATATATGACATAAGAAGTCATATAGAAGGTCTTTTTTTGCCTTACATTTATCATCTGATTGTGCAGACTGTCAAACAAGATCATACACCAATCAATTTTTTGGCTGCCATCAAAGATAGATTCAATGAATGGGAACATCCACTCCTTGAAGCAATGCAGAGTCCCTTTTCCCAAACACTTTAGAGAGCATCACGATTAGGTCACTCACTTGCTTCTTGGAATCTCCCCTTTTGGGTTGGTCAGGCATCTTAGTTAAGGATTTCTTTTAGTCAACCATTTCTTATTCATGTGGTTCCTGTTGACATCTTT